>CM060406.1:32447029-33047029 GCA_030545235.1 Helianthus tuberosus
AGTTGTATCAAAACAACCTAATTTGACATACCTTACGACCTCCTTGATGAGGAGATCACGATTCTATGTTCAGATTTCGATTACAACATGATTTGAGCCTTCAATTTGAGAGTTTAGTAGAAGTTAGGGTTGTGGAAGTGTGGGTGTCGCCCCCCTGTGATTCTTGATCGACCAGAACCCCTTCTAATGGGGTGTTTGGTTTGTTTTAAATCAAAACTAATAACACTAGTTTCAATTTTAACAATATTGGCCCTTCTACTTTTATTTAACTTATAGTTTGGTTATTTTAACCTTAATTCTAGTTATTCATAGACTCATAGTTAACTAGGTTATAATTTCCTAGTTAGATAAATTCTTGTTTATTTAAACTTTATAATTTTAATATAAAGTTTTGTATTTTCGGGATGTTACATCAAATCATCAATTCCTCTTGAATTGAGGTGATAACGTGTGTTGAAGGGGAATATTGGGGGATGAGAATGGTGGGATCTGTTGGAGATTTGGGGAAGAATAGGGTTTTGTTAAGATATATAATTTTTTTATATGTATTTTTAAAGAATAGGATGAAAAGACAATTTTACCCTCATGTGCATTGCACATGACCAGATTTGACACAAAAAATCTAACTGGGTTAGGGCTAAAGGACAAAACGTGTATGATTTGAAAACATAAAGTACAAAACTCATCAATTTTAAACATAAAGGACAACGCCTGCAAATGGGTATAAAGATAAAGGACAATCCTTGCAATTCACTCTTATATATATATATATATATATATTAATAATTTACATTTAAATACAAATTACCAAAGTATCCTTATTTTATACTTGAAATTACTAAAATACCCTTTCAGTTAACATACAATATGGATGGAGTTAAGACCGTGGAGCAAAATGATGACAAAACCGAAACATCAGGGAGTAAAATGACTATTTTTAAAGGTTTGGATCAAAACCGTTAAAGTGACCAAATCACAGGGAGCAAAATGGAAGTTTACTCTATTTTTTATATTTTGAATTCACCTACGTTACATTACATATAGATTAAATTAATCTTTGAGTCCCTGTATTTTACTTTAACCACTTGTGTTCAAAATCAAAATGTTTAACATCCTAAGTATCTGATTTTCCTATTTATAACCATCTGAGTCTAATTTATTAACTTTGTTAGATTTTCTCAGTTAATTCCTGTAAAATGACCATAATACTCTTACCATTAAAATTAAAAAATAAATATAATACTTTATTTATAACCACACATGGCACACCTCTCTTACTCTAACAGCCCCGGTTTGACCCAAGGTCAATATTGATTTGTATGAGATCTTCATCGGGTTGTAATGTGTGTTTGGGGGGAGGGGGTGATGTGGTGGTGGTGCGGTAGCCGTTCTGTGCTGATGTGATGGAGTTGGCGGTGGTGCGGTAGCCGTTCTGTGCTGATGTGATGATGAGTTGGCGGTGGTGCGGTAGCCGTTCTGTGCTGTGTGTTGGTTGGCGATGATGCAGTCTTGGTTGGGGGTGGTGTTGTAACATATATATATATATAGAGAGAGAGAATAATAATATGATTTAATATAGTAATAAACTATTTTATTTTAGTTTATTTTTTAATAAAGGGTGGGAGTTTGCTACAAAGTCTATTTTTCCTACAAAGTGTAAAAAGTCATAAAACACCATAATGTCAACCATAAAACACACTCAAAACCCACAAATAACATAATAAAGATAACTAAAACACCATATTTGTGGGTTTTGTGATGTGTTTTGGATGATAAGGCTTTGATTATCGAATGACTAACATTAGTGTGTTTTATGTTGATTATCATGTTGTGTTTTATATTCATAGTTGTACGATGATATGTTTGAAGCTTTTAAGGACTATTAGGGTTTGGATAGTGTGTTTTAGTAATCTTCACTATGTTATTTGTTGGTTTTGAGTGTATTTTATTGCTGAAATTGTGGTATATTATGACTTTGTACACTTTGTAGGAAAAATGAACTTTGTAGCCGAACCTCACCCAATAAATAAAAAGGGTATTTTGGTAATGTTATTAAAAAGTAACTGAGAAAATCTAACAGAGTTAATCAGCTGGACTAAAATTGTTGCAAGTATAAGTAAATTGGACTTAGATGGTTAAAGATTGAAAAACAAGGGGTGTTAAACTTTTTGATTTTGAACTTAAGTGATTAAAACAACTAAAACACAGGAATCAAAAAGTAATTTTCTCTTACGTATATATATTTAAAGAGCATGAGGGGGAATAGTGCCAGATAGTTGTCTGACACTTCCCCATTGACATGAACAAATTACAATTTTGTCGCAAATTCAAAATTATGATTTTGTCATCATTGTATCTTTTGTCAAACTACAATTTTACCCCTAGTCAATTATTATTTTGCCCCAATTTAGGATTACAATTATGTCATTGTAACTTTTGACAAATTACAATTTTACCCTAGTAAAAATTACGATTTCTCTTAGTTCAAAATTACACTCTTTCTATCGTTTTAGATTTTTTTAGCAATATAGTAGTATTTTGTTTTAATTGATTTACTCGATGTAATTTTTATTCATTACCGTTCACTCATTGGTCCTGACAAATTACAGTTTTGCTCCCAGCTTAAAATTACCGCCTTGCCATCGTTTTAGCTTTTTTTTTTCTACGAAAACTATGATAGTATTTTGTTTTAAATGGTTGAGAAATATTTGGTAAAGCGCCCTGCGAAACATAAAACTAGTAAACATTTATATTTCATTTTGCATTATTTGGGCACCGAGTCTACAATCCTTCAGCCACATATTAGGACCACTAAATATTAGCCACGTAGGCAAAAAGAAAGTCTTTGGGGGTATAATACACAGCCAAATTCTTTGGGCGAGTGGTTGGTTCTTTAGGCAAAAAGAAAGTCTTTTTATTTAATTAATGTTTACTTGTGTAAAAAAAGTAATTAATAATATTTAAAAAATAATGTGTCCATTTTGATATATATGACCAGTCAAATGTTATTTTGATGAACTCTCTTTTAAAAGTCTTACTAGGGTTTTTTTTTATTTTTTTATTTTTTTATTTTTTTTACGTCAAGCGTTGCGGTGAAACCGAGTAAATGATAATGTAAAACAAACTTGGTTTGAAAATAAAGCATGTTCTTTAGAAAGGCAAACCATTAGAACGATTTAGTTTATCATCTTACAGTTTTATGATACCAAATAAATACTTTATTTTGAGTACAACTTCGTTTTTAACAAAACTTATATCAGAATTTCAGGGAAAAAAATTAAGCACCACTACGTACTTAAGTTTTTAGAAAAAAGGTTATAACGTAAATTATTAAAGAAGTATCAAATTAATCGATAAATTAATATATGTTTTAAAACAAGAAAAACCAATTATTAAAAAATGGTAAATGAAAAAATATATATTTTTTTAAAAAGGAAAAAAATAAAAAATATGTTATTAAAAGTAAATATAATAATAAACTATTATAATATATTAAATAATAAAATAATAAAAAGCTATATATTATTATAAAAATGAAGTTACTATTCATCATCTCTCGTCAACAATATATAATAATATAATATAATTCTACTAAATTTATATACATAAAATTCATGTTTTATAAACCTAGTTATTAATCAACTAACATTTTTATTGTGATTTTCATTTATCAATATGAATTTATATAAAAACAATATTCTTTAAATTTATTTATTAGTTACAACAATTTTCAATTTATGTGTATAAAACATGTTGGTGTAAACAATAAACCTTAATCTTATTTCCTTTCTATATTTTAAAAGTTGACATAAAATATTACCTGAGTCCAGTTTTAGCTAAAAAAACATAGAACTACTGATCCAAGTTGTTAACTAAACTCAAACCCACAAAAGTTGTCGTGATTTTGTGTCGTGTCAGAAGTTGTGTTTTTGTGTCGTGTCAGAAGTTTAGATAGATATTTCTGTTTCAAACATTTGTCATCCACATCTTTCAACTTTTTTTAACAATTTTTTGAACACCTAAACTACCAACTTCTGCATACAAGTATTTAAACCACCCAACAGTTTTGTAAGGGGCAATCACTATAGTACCACATCATTAGACACTAGGCAATGATATCTACATATCTAACTAATAGTTAAGGTGACATACAAAACATTTGGCTAAACAATTTTACTTGCGCTATGCCGCTAGCGAGACAACCAACGATCCAATTCGTTAATCAATGGCTTGGTTTTTGGTTTCAATCTATAAAATCTTTTTAATACATAAACTACAATAAGTTCTACAAGCCAAGAAGTAAATCAGAATACAAATATGACAAGACAGCAAATCTAATTTAAAAACACACATAACTGAACCTGACCCAGAATCCCTTGATAAAATTAAGGCATGTTTGACCTAAGCTCATGGAAATCAACCAATGTGGTTACTTGTTCTTGACGGTTATGTGAACTCGGTGGACCATTTGACCTCTGTCGGCCACGCGTATTGGTTCTGCTTCTAGTGGCTCGTGCATTCTCTCTAGGCGCACCTGCATTATGAGTACTAGTCGGTCCTCTTGACCTACCAGATTCTTCGATCTCCGACTCATGTGATGACGGTGATGGTGATGATGATAAGTCAACCCCGTTATCTCTGTTATCCCAATCGTCCAAAAACAGATTACTGTTATCTGCTGGCGAATCTAACTCAGGAAAAAAACTTCCGAATTCCGCTTCAAAAGCGCTAAAAAAGTTCAACATGTTCATATCCGGATCCCAGTTCGGGCTAGCGAGCTCGTAAACACCGTCCATGATCGCAATCGCCTCGTCATCGTAATCATCATCGTCAAACTCGAACTGCATGCTGAGCATATCTTGTTGCTCCATATCCTGCTCCAATTTCGTCCACTCGAGTTCACGTTCCGGGTCTACGTCTGTCGGTCTAACACGCGGGTGCTCACGCCTAGCGTGTTTTCTTAACTGTGAATAATTCCCGGAAAAATCACAAGTATCCAATGAACAACTTCGTGTTTTCGAGTTCATGAACTCGCGGGCACGGTTGACCACAATCCACTTGTTGATTTGACCTCTGCAAAGAGGACAAACAAGCTTGGTTTGTTCGGTTTGTTCTCCGTCGTCGTTCATAAATGTCTTCTGAAACTGATCAAGACAGTTGGAGTGGCGGGCACTTGTGTCACAGATGTACGGGAGACATCCTTTTTCGCGTGACGAACAGACTAAAAGGACGGCGTTGTGAGGGTGTTCCATACAGATACAACATCTGGTTTCTTCCCATTCGTTCTCATTCCCGATCGGTAGAGATGGAGATTTGGGTGTCCTTTTGTTAGAATTCTTGTTGTAACGGGTATATGGAGACGCCCTATACCTATGCGACGAAGATCTTCTATCGTTGGGCATCTTTATGGCCTTCAAATGTCTGCTTATCAACAATATATATTAATATTGAGATTAAACATAGGTGCTCAGAAATTCATAAAGAGCTATAAATCATAATCACAAATAGTTCTTACCACATCATTGCCCTATTATAGGAAATCTAATTGCATTAAATTCCAATTCTTTTTTAAAAAAACAAAGAACTGTCGCAAAAAAAAAAAAAAAAAAAGGAGTAAACTTCCGTTTTGCTCCCTGTGGTTTGGTCATTTTAACGGTTTTGCTCCAATAGTTTAAAAATAGTCATTTTCCTCCCTGATTTTTCTAACTTATCTTCATTTTGCTCCCAGCCTCTAACTCCATCAGGGAGGAAACTGGCGACAAACTCTAAAAACTAGGGAGCAAACTGGCGACAAACTCGAAAGATCAGGGAGGAAAATGACTATTTTTAAACTATTGGAGCAAAACCGTTAAAATGACCAAACCACAGGGAGCAAAACGGAAGTTTACTCAAAAAAAAAACTGTGCTCACAGTGTTCATCCTGATCAGCCAAATAATACAGCAACTGATATAGGTGTAGCTGCAGCCCAGGGGTGAGCAAAAACCGAAACGTTAAATGAAACCGAGCCGAAAAATGAACCATTCATATTTTCATATATTTCTAGTTTTTATACCTCAATTTCATGTATTTCATTTTTAATGCCTCCACTTCATGTACCTCAATTTCATTTTCATGTATTTTAAGCAAAAAAATTTAGCGACAAGTTTGGTTATTAGCCGAACCGAACCATTTCTTGTACCAATTCGGTACTGACTTTTTGCTTTTTTCAGGATCGGTACTTTCAGTTTGGTATGGCACCAGTAATTTTGGTTAATTTACCTTCAAATACCGTACCGACCACTTTCAGTGCCGGTACCCATTATCAGAGATTTTTGGGACCGGTACTTTCGGTACTGGTACGGGTCCGAACGAAAACCAACAAACTAACCGAATAAACCAAACTAATTAACCGAAAACCGATTGGTTAATAAAATAGATTAACCGATGACTACGGTTTCGGTTGAGGCTAAAAAACCGAACCCAACCGAACCGAACTTAACCGTGCACATCCCTAGCTACAAGTATATCTAGCGTGAAATTCAGGGTTAAAACTGGCATTAGGGCTTTATTAATTAAAAAAATTCAAACAAATTTATTTCTCAAAACTACAATCAAAAGTCATAAACCATAATCTTAGGGTTTCACCACCTAAATCAACAATCAAACATCACATAAAGTCGTAAACAATAAACCTCTTTCAAAATCACCTTCATAGACTCTCAATTTCAATCTAAAACATCAAAACTTAACAGATAATCCTACCAACCAGATCACAACAAGAACGATCTAAAAATCTAAAAACATCAACATACAAAACCTAGTTTACAACGAAACCGACATAATCGAGCAATTAAAACAGTAAACATAGGTTCGATTTACAAAGGTACGAGGTGGAAATCAGACCTGAGTGGTGATCTAAAAGCCAATTTTTGGATTAGGTGAAGAAGATTGTGGGAATTGCAGGTTGAGAAAGTGCGTAAGCGACATGAATGAACTGTATTTGTTTAGGAAGAAAGATGTTGGGTGTGATTGTGTGAATTTACATTTATAGCCGTAAAGAAAACCATGGACCCTCTTTGCCACCTCAGCTTTCCCATTGGGCTTATGGGCCGTTCAAATATTGGGCCGGGTTTCAGTGTTTTAGGTCCAACTTCATTGGACCGACCCGTGGATTTTTTTTTCTTTTTGCTATCTATTTTGGTTTTTGTTCCACGTTCTTTATGTTTTCTTTCCAAAACAATCTATGCATTTAAAATTATCAACAGTCTTTGTTTTTTTTAACGGTAAATTTGGATTACTAACGGACCACTAGAGTATCATCATGCCACCAGCAGAATCACCTGATCATATCCATCTCTACTAGACAATGCCTGTACATCAATTCAGGAGGATACCTAATAAATATGGAAAAACCCTGTATGATCGGTTTTGACTCCGAAACGATTGCGAAACGAACGTATGACGTGCGGAATCCAGACACGAACGCGACCTAACACACACACGATGTAATATAAATGTGATTCTATTAGAAATCTAACAAGAACAAGCACCTTGAATCACTTTCTCTCTCTAGATTCTCTCTCTAGATCTAGAGCTCTCCTAAACACAAATGAGCCAAAAGTCTAAATTCTAATACTAAAGCTCCTATTTATAGGCCTTGGCTTTTAATGAGATTTCTCATTAATTACAATATTGCCACATTGTCTTTTGTCTAGATATTACATCATAACGACTCGTTTTCTTCTGTTTCTCGCTACGGCTCGGATTGACGAAGGCGATAGACATAAATGCACTAACAAACCCCCTTTGGGAATCAAACCCAGGACCAATTGATCTCAAAGTCTTATCTCACCCTCAAGATGCCACCAGGCTATAAAGTCATGGGGTATCAACGGTCTTTGTTACATGACAAATGTGAAATTGACTTACACATGTCATATATGTATCTGTTTAGTCGCGAAATCAGAGCATTCATATTTTATCCTCTATAATTATGTGAGCGTGTCCTCAGTATTATACAGTGTGATTGTAAGTGGAGGAGGGATAAAATGTTAAGTTTTTAATATTATTGAAAGTGGTTGTGAGTAAAAGAGAGAGAGAGAAAATAATAAGAAAAGTACTTTTATTATTTAATTAAGAGTGAATTTCAAGGATTGTCCTTTATCTTTATAGCCAATTTCAGGCGCTGTCCTTTATGTTCAAAATTGACGAGTTTTGTCCTTTATGTTTCAGATTGTTGCACGGTTTATCCATTGGCCCTAACCCAGTTGGTTTTTTCTGTTAAATCAGAACATGTGCAATGCACATGAGGGTAGTTTTGTCTTTTTACCCTATTATTTTAAAAAAACCATTTAAAAGAAAATATATATATATATATATATATATATAGTGTGAGGTTCATTGGGGAACACTAAAAAAGTGGGGAACCGGGGAACACTCTTAAAAATTTAACTTAACATGTTAAAAATTATTTTTTTAAACATCTTTTTCGACGCTTCTCCTTATATATACTTGTAGAAGCATTTTTAATAAAAAAAAATCAAAAACTAAAAATATTAAAAAAAAATTAAAAAAAGGCTAAAAATTTTTTTTTTTAGAAAAAATATTTTTTTACTCGACTAGATTCTCCTCCTTTTTATAAAGAAAAACGCTGAAAAAAATTTTAAAAAAAATTATTTTTAACATGTTAAGTTAAATCTATAAGATATAACTGTTTTTTAAACATTTTTTTATATTTTTAGTTTTTGATTTTTTTTATCAAAAATGTTTCTATTTGTATTTATAAGAAAAAGCGCCGAAAAAAAATTAGAAAAATATTTTTTTTTAACATGTTAAGTATAATTTTTAAAAGTGTTCCCCTGTTCCCCACTTTTTTAGTGTTCCCCAATGAACCCTCCCATATATATATATATATATATATATATATATATAAGATATCATCATCAGCTCATTTCTTCCTCACTACCATCACAACTACCATCTCCTCTTCCACCACCACCACCGTAACCGCCTTCAAGCACCACCACCGCAACCTCCTTCCACCACTCATCCTCTCTCTGCCTCTCTCTCTCTCTACACTACCCCGCCCCCACAGCCGGAGATCCGCTTTCAAGCACCCCCACAGCCGGAGATCCGCCTTCAAGCACCACCCACACAGCACCACCGAACCACCTATTCACCCCCACAGCTGGAGATCCGCCTTTTGTAGATCCGCCTTAAAACACACACTTTCTATCTCTCCTCTCTCTCTCTAGATCTCCTACACCACCACCACCTGATGCCACCCACCCCCACATCAACAACGCACCACCTCCACACTACCAACTGCCACCACGTCTGGGTTGGATCCAGACGCACTTCAGAATCATTTGCAATGAAAAAACGGTTTGGTAGCCATGAGTCAAGCCATGGTTCCAGTCATCATCTTCCCCAAATATGAACCCTAATTCGACCCTTTCGATTTCACGTCAAATTCGAGCTCCATGATCACATTTTATGGATAAAACCTTAGGGCTTTTGATTGGAAAATGAAAACGAGTAGAATGGTGGCTAGCTCACCTCAAATCGGTGCACTAACTATGATGGTTTCTCTCCGGAAAAGCTTGCAACGGCGGCGGCAATAACAACAAAGCAGGGTGTGATTTCGCACGGTGGTTGCCGGATTGTTTGCTGAAAAATTTTATCTATCTGTTGTTTTTGTTTTTGTGAAGATTTTTTTTGGGTACTGGGTTTTATCTAATGTTGGTCAACAATGAGGGCTTTTATTTTTGGGCTTCTCTGATATTGAGAGCAGTGGTTGTTGATGGTGACAATGGTGGTGTGGCGGTGATATTAAGAGTGGTGGTGGAGAGAGGTAGAGAGAGAGAGGGCAGCGAGATGAAGGAGTAGAGAGAGAAAGGGTTTTGTTTTTTTATATATTCATTTGTTTTATGTTTTATTAGTTTTCTAATTTTTGTTTGTTAGTTTTTTAAAAAATTAGTTAAAAGACTAAACTACCCTTGTGTTATCTGATTTAACAGAAAAAATTAACTGAGTTAAGGCTAAAGGACAAACCGTGCAACAATCTGATACATAAAGTACAAAACTCGTCAATTTTAAAGATAAAGGACATCGCCTGAAATTAGGTATAAAGATAAAGGACAAAACTTGAAATTCACTCTTTAATTAACAAGGAAAGAGAAAAGATAGTGATTTTTAACATAATATTCTTACATAAAGCTATGACTTATGAGCTTCTCTTCATTTAACACACGTGACACGTCATTTTTTACAAGCGAATTAATGGACCCGTTTCTGTTTGCAGCTAATATTTGTAGGCCATTCATTTAAACGGTTAAACTATCACATATAAAGTATAAATTTTTGTAATCAATTATGAATCAAATGGGTTTTCCTCCGAGATGGTGCGGTGGATAAAAGGTGTAGTGGAGTCGGCTAGATCCTCGGTTCTTGTGAATGGTTCTCCGACGTTCGAATTTCAGTGCTCAAAAGGGATTAGACAAGACGACCCGATTTCTCTGTTTCTTTTTATAATTGTCATGGAGGCTTTATCCCTCATGATTGAAAAAGGCGAGAAGTGAGGGATTTTTTCAGGTATTCAAACGCCTTTGAACGGACCAATGGTTTCTCATTTGTTTTATGCGGATGATGCTATTATTTTGGGGGATTGGTCTAATAGTAATATTGCTAATATGGTTAGAATTCTTCGGGTCTTTCATATATGCTCCAGTTTAAAGATCAACATTGCTAAATCTAATTTATATGCGATTGGAGTTTCTAACGGGGAGATAAAGAACATGGCCGAGGTTATTGGGTGTCAAGCCGATGAGTTTCCGTTTAGGTACCTTGGATTGACAGTGGGTGCTAATATGAACAAGGTCTCTAATTGGAAGCCGGTGTACGATTTAGTTGATGCGAGATTAGCGAAATGGAACGTGGCTTTGCTTTCTATCGGAGGAAGAATAACCTTAATTAGGTCGGTTTTGGAATGCCTTCCGAACTATTATTTTTCTCTTTATAAAGCTCCGGTTCAAGTTGTAAAGGATATTGAAGCAAAAATAAGGAATTTTTTATAGGGTGGTAGTAACTCGGTGAGCAAGGTCCATTGGGTGGCTTGAGACTGGGTGGCTATGCCTTTGGATAAAGGAGGATTGGGCCTAAATAAACTAAAGAACATTAATATTTCTTTGCTGGTTAAATGGGGTTGGCGTTTTAAGGTGGACAAAGACAAACTGTGGTTTAAAGTGATAGAAGCGGTTCACAAGTCGAGATCTAATTGGGATGTTTTTCCGGTAAAAAAAGTAGGGGGGGGGGGGTTGGTGCAACATAGTGAATCTGATGGAAAAGATATTGGTTGACAGTGTGCCGGTTAAGAACTTATTCAAAGGAGAAGTTGGGTCCGGTGATGCGATTAGGTTTTGGGCGGACCCTTAGCTGAGTGATGGGGCCCTAAAGAACCAATTCCTTGCGCTTTTTAATCTTGAAGTGAACAAGGATTGCTTGGTTAGTTAGAGGATCTCAAACAATAATATGGGTTTAAGATATACTTGCCAGTGGTGTAGATCAGTGGGGGTGGGTGCGGAGACGGACGAGTTGGTGGGTCTGATCACCTTGCTTCATGGTGTCGAGTTAAAAGATGTAAAAGACAGTTGGGTTTGGACGAGAGCTTCAGATAACCAGATTAGTGTGGGCGCGGTCAAGAGGTATTTAAACAAAAATATTGGTTTGGCTTCCGGTTTCTTTCCGAGTTGGTGCAAGTGGATCCCAAGTAAATGTAATGTGTTTACGTGGAGATTGGGACTGGATAGATTGGCTACAATGGATGCGTTAAAGAGAAGAAACATTGACAGGGGTGATCCTTCTTGTGTGTTATGTGGCGAAGGAGAAGAATCGGTTGAGCATTTGTTTACATCTTGTAGTATTGCATCGATGTTATGGCCGATCATTAGCATGTGGTGCAAGATTCCTAATATTTTGGCCTTTTCGGTTAAGGATTTGCTGGAGTATCACGATCACATTGGATTAAAAAGGGAATAAAAAATGGTGGTGCAAGGGATTATCAGGATTGGTTGTTGGAGTATTTGGAAGGCTAGAAACAAGGCTAGATTTAATAACTCGGTTGTCAAGTTAGAAGGGATTATCTAGGAGATAAAATCAGTGGGTTTTTTGTGGTTAAATAGTAGAGTAAAGAATATAGAGATTAGTTGGAAAGATTGGTGTAAATTTGTTAATATGTAGTCTTTGTTGTAGGTGTTTTTGGTGCCGCCTCGGTTTGAGATTTTGGCTTGTTTAATGAAGTTCACTTAAAAAAAAAGTATAAATTTTTGTATAACAAAATACCATTTATTTTTTTACTTTATAAGTGTTTGAAATAATCACTTTTGTAAGGACAAGCACGATATCTTACCAAACATTAATTAAACTTAAATTGAAAATATTAAAAGACATTATAAAAAACGATCCATAATTAAAAAAGAAAAACACGTTTGTCATAGAAAGACGGAAAACATACATACAAGCATGTATGTATACATCCATCTCTCCATCCAAACCCAAACCCAAACTTAAAACCTAAGCGGATGACTGGCCGAAACCGGACCCGATCCACTACTCACAACATGAAAGCACAATGCCATTACATAAAACAACAACGACATTCACCTTATTATTATTAACTAAAAAACACAACCAACAAAATAGCCAACAACCATGCCATCAGTTGTTCCTCCTAGTCGTAGTTGTAGTGGTAGTAGCAGCAGTCCCACCACCAAAGTCCTCATCCTCCTCCTCACCCGCCATTCCAAACGTCTGCTTCACCTTCTCAGCCGCACCCCGAGCCATGCTCTTCACTTGCTCTGTCGTCCGCTGCACCACGCCACCCGTCTTCTCTTTCCCCGCTTCCGCCGTCTCTTTAGTCGCCTGTCCCATCTCCCCCGCCTTCTCCTTCGCTGCACCCGTCTTCTCCGACAAGTAACTGGCCGTCTGGTCTTTCGCCTCTCGGGTTTTGTCCATCATCTGACCGGTTTTTTCCTCAGCTTGGCCTTTGGCTTCACCGGCTCTGTAGCTCTGCTTGTGTGATGCCATTTTCTTTTGGAAGATGTTTGTATGATTTGTAGAAGAAGTGTGAGTTTTTGAGGATTGATTGGTGAATGAAGAACCAATGGGGATTGAGTGGGGTTATATAGGAATGTAATGAGGTGACACGTGTCCTGGTTGGTTGACGCGTGTAGGGCATATGTGGCTTCTTGATGTTGATTCGTTAATTGTTTTTGTTGGTTTAAATTTTGGGTACTTGAGCTTCTTACTTTATGTTATCTATGCTTATCCCAGAGATCTACCTTGGTGATTAAGCTACGTATGTACTCTCGGGATATCCACTGGACAAATGAAGTACTCTGAGAGTAACCCGAGTCGCCCACCATCAATTCCGGGGAAAACCCAGTGACCCACCCGCCCGTAAGCACGACGGTAAAATTACCGGTAAAACCCATTTGGCTAAAGGATCAAACACATGTTTCCCTAGGTCTCCTATCATCGCCCACCAGTGGCTCACTCCTTTTTTGCACCAAATGGGAATTGAACTTGAGTTTTCAAAGAAGTACTCTAGTCATTTCGATATTAATTTTTGTGTATTTAATTGGATCACTGACAAATCATTGCAGTATATCATTGTGTCACCAGCACAATCATCTGATTATATCTATCTCGAGCAGTAATAATGCTTATATACTAATTCAGAAGGAAATATAATAAATATGGAAAAAACTTTCTTGTGTATCTAAACATGTTAAGTATTTCTTCGTATACATATTTTTTATTAAATCTTTAGATCGATTATAACATTAAGGTAGCTATTTTCTGAACAGTAGATGACAAGATAACTAGCGGTCATGTAGTATGTTCAGTCAAATTTAACCCAATAGTTAATTCAGGTTTGTGTGTTCAAGTTGAGCTCAAATTTGTTAATTTATTATTTTTATTATTAAACACTTAAATTATATAATATAGCGTATAACAATACTATGTTATACACTCTAAGTTTATATAATTATATTATGTGTGAAAATATATGTAAGACGTTAGGTCCAAAGATCTTTAACTCGGTCGAGTTATGTGATCTAAATTTAAGAGTTTCATGAAATACAATAAAGAATTTGTTAGGAGTTAGCTCATCGATATGTAGAATGTTCCACTCATTATTAACTAAGTCACGGGTTGAGTGTGTTTCCACGATATTCAACAACTCTAAACACAATATTATCATGATGTAGGAATGCTTTAAATATCAATGAGCTATCAAAATTGACGTGAGGTTGCCTATAACAAAAAATGTCTTCTCCAATGACTCCGGCTTTGCTAGTAGCTTTACCTTCCTTATTCGTATATTGTTGATAAATCTTTGTTTGAAACTATATGGCTAATTAAACCCTCCAATAATTAGAATATCTTGTTTTGGTTAATCTATGTGTAGAATCCTTTTTTGTGAGATATGTGTTATATATAACTAATTAATTAACTATATATTAAAGTTTATCGACGTTGAATAGTAAAACAAAAAGTTTCTTCTCCAATTGAGATTTCTCACATTTGCAACACCTGCTCTTGCCACTTCCTACTACTTTCTACAAAATATGGCTTCTCTGAACCTTCGCCACTTCCTTCTTTATACAACACCTCCTGCTTACCTTGTTCGAATGTTTTCTTTTCCTTTTCTATTGTTTGTGTCAAAATGGAAGGTGTCATCCAAACCAAAGGGCTTTTAAACCTCCAATTTCTTCCTCCCATCAAACCCTCAAATCAGATTCTTTCTCAACAAAATCCCACAACAATCTCTCAGACAAAGAATCAAACATGGAAATATCTTAAAAGCCTAAATCCGCAAATGTTTTCCCTTTAAATCTTGATGGGCCATTAGAATTTCAAGGGCTTGTATCATCCATGGTTATTTGGAGTCCAAAACCAAGATTTCCTCGTGTTTGTAAAGCCACCACCCGCGTCAGCGTCGTTGGTGACTGCAATCTAAAGTCCTTGGGTATTGGAGTATAGACATTGAAAAAGATTGTAACTTTAGGGTTAACATGTTTTATTGTATTCTTTTAATTACACAATTCCTAGGGATACAAAAGATGTGTTAGTGGTGACAACAAAACGGTTCGAGTGCTCCACTTATACCCACTTTGAAAACTTGGGTAAATATGCTAATGGAAACTGGTTCGTGGTTTCGATGTTTTGTCTAAGTAAGCCCTTTTCTACGTTGTAATTCTTTCATTTATCAGGTTTTTGGGGGTTTTCAGGTTAGTTGTTGGTGCATATATCTCTGTCAACTTCGTCTTGTATCGAGTCTTGTAACTAGATAGGATAAACCAGTGCTCAGAAGGCTATAAATCAGGGTTTTAGTAGTAATTGACCAGTTCACACGAAATGGACAAGTCATTTCGCACGAAATGGGAAAAACCCAATTCGCACGAAATGGGTAATGTCCATTCCATGCGAAATGGCCACCACTATAAATACTGAGCATGGTTTCTCATTTGTAACGTTCGAGATTTCAGAGCCGAGGTGTTGCCAAATTGTCAATTGATCTGTAAAGCTTTGAAATCAATAAACAAGATAATCTAAGCGTGAATCAAGTTGTAATCAAGTCCGAATCATCGAATTCCGCCTTTGATTCTGATTAAAACTCTTCTGATCGACTCGTTTTGGTCGTACAACGATCCTACAAGTGGTATCAGAGCTCGGGAGGAAGAGTTCTTACCGATTCAGCTTGTTTTCATCTGAAAATCTCACTTCTACTCATTCTTCTTCACATTTTTCAAACTTAACTAAGTTTTTACGGTTAAAATGGCTTGATTTTCACATATAATAAGCGAAACATTGTATTAATCAATCCTTGAAAGAATCAGGCCTTAATTCGACTTAAAACGTGATCAATTTGACAAAATCATGGCCGATTGTATGACGTCAGCATCATTTCATTTGAAAGAAACAATCCATTTCGCACGGATTGAGTAGATTGAACTCCATTTCGCACGAATTGATTAATTTGAACCCCATTTCGTACGGATTGGACCCAGTTCGCTTGAAAGTTGCCATTTCGCTTGAAATAATTCTTCATTTCGCACGGATTGGACCCAGTTCGCTTGAAACCTGTTCATTTCACTTGAAAGGTGTCATTTCGCTTGAGGTATTCATCCAATTCGCACGAATTGGACATTGTTGGACCCAATTCGCACGAATTGAATATCAAGTGGCCAATTCGCACCAGGTCATTTCGCACCAGTTCAATTCGCATCAAGTCTGGTTGTTTAAGGATCAATTAGTTCGCACGAAGTGATAAGTGTTCTAGATCGTTTGAAATTACATCAGTTCGCAGGAGTTGATTCGTTTCAAGTTCGCACGAAGTGAACTAGTACCAGTGTGAAGTTTGTTTTTAAAATCACAAAAATTTGTCTAAGTGTTTGTTAATTGTTTCAGGTACTTAAAGATGGGTGATGATTTTCTGAATCCGTTTAGTGATGTTTTTGCTTACACTAGCAGCACAGGAGAGACCATATCAGACAACACGAACACCTCAGCACCAAATCCGAACCATAGGAAAACCATTGCTGATTCTCTGAGTGTTGATAACGCCTATGGCTCCTACAACAAACCGCCCAAGCTAATGGCCATAGAGGATTACAACAGATGGGCAAGTAGATTTGAGGAATGGCTACAGGCATTTGCTTATCAAAGTTGGAAGAGTATGAGAAGTGGTTTTGACATCGGAAGAACTGACTATGAAAATTTAACTGATACTACACAAGACAATTTCATTGCAGAACAGAAATGCATCACTTTATTATATCAATCAGTGAGAGATGATATTATATCATTAATTGACTACAAAGATTCCAGAGATTTATGGGAGAGATTAAAGATGAAGTGTGTGGGTGGTGCAGAAATTATTAAAAATAAGAAAAAATTGTTGAAAAAGGAATTTGATCTGTTTGGGTGTATGAAAAATGAGTCTGTGTCAAAGATGATAGAAAGATTCGGTCACTTAAAAATGGAACTTGCAAGATATGAGATTACATATACACAGGAAGAATTGGTTGATAAGTTGTTTGATTCACTGCCTGATGAGAAAGATTGGCAGTATTTTGCGCTAATGTTGAAGAACACGGTGAGTTCAACAGATTTGACAGTTGATTTGCTGATCGAAAGGTTGGAGAGTCACGAATTGGAAATCAGGAAGACGAACAAAGTCAACAACTCCTCGTATCAACAACATGTTGATTTATATTATCGAGGAAGTATGATTCCAAAAACTGTGTCACCGAAGACTGCATTCTCTGCAGAAAACTCAAACATGTCAAATCAAGAAAGTCAAAACAACAGTTCTACTTCAAGCAGTGGATATTATGGAGGATCAACTGGTCCATGAAAACAATCACAGTCTGTACCAAAAAACATGTTCCAGTGCAATATTGCTGTAGATCTCAACAATGCACAAAACTTCAGCGAAGAAGCAGCTAAGCAGCAAATGGTGTTTTTGGCATCCGTCTTGGAATCTTATGAGAGCCTTGTTGCTGGAAAGATCGGAAACACCAACCTCACCAAGGAAGATTATGATCAAATCGACCCTGAAGAGATGGAGTTGATTGATATAAGATGGTGTATGTGTCACGGTCCCCGTCCCGTTTTTTTCCCGGTCCAGGAGCCGCGGGACAGAAACCCGTGGTAATTAATATGTTGGCAGCGTAAATTTTAACAGGATCTTTTATAACTTGGAAATGTCTGATTATTTTATTTCATAATTAGGGACAAACTCTGTAATTTATAATAAGAGAATTTCACTAGGAAACCCCTATTTTTACAAAAAAACATGTTTCTTTATTTTTATTGAGCCACTTCTTCAAGCTTGTAGTGCGACGCGACACTTTTTCCTTGATCACAGCAGATCACCTAAAACATGTTTTAAAAAGATTTTATCAGCAGGGAAATACTGGCGAGTTACTCAAATTGCACACAATGACACGTTGTTATAATATACAGTATTAAGGGTGATTACATTGTTTCTATCAACCAATTACCCCAAATCGGTATTTGTCACTCTACTGTATCTATGACTATGGTCAGATCACCCATTGGCTAACCCGTTGTCCAATGGTGACGGGAATAAAGTAATGTATACAAAACCCCACATACCGACAGTAATTGAAGATTACAAAGACTTAATCCCTGTAATTATAACTTTAAAAATAAATAGGGTTTTGGAAACAATTTGGTAAAAAGAGAATGACTCACATTGCAAGTTTAGTCGGGCAGCGTTTAGCCTACTGATTTTAGCCTGGTTAACCTAATTCAAATAACAATGCACATGAAAACTAGGTCAGTAACTTAATACAACTTTTACGACAACTCACGAGATCAAACCCTCACGACGAATGACAAAGTGCAATACATAAAACATCCATCGAATTCACGACGAATGACAAAGTATAGCCCGAGTTTGAGCAGCACTTAAACATCCATCGGATTGGTTTCAATCGATCGGACATTAAATCGTAGCAGTGATCGAGTTAATGCCCGGTAGTCGTAGCAGCGTTTCACTACTCGGAAATTCGAATTTAAGCAGAAAGAAACGTTTTGAGAGTGAGATTTTGAGCACGGATGAAAGCCCCATGCACAGGCTACTTATAGCCTGATTTTGAGTTTTACGCAGCCCGCGTAAGCCTTAACAGGCTTTTACACGGCCCGCGAGAGCCCCTAGTCTACGTGTAGGCTTGGTGTGTCACGAGTAGGTTTGCTAGGTGGACAACACGTGGCTTAAAAACTTATCCGGAACAATTTTAAGTTGACGCAGCCCTCGTAGGTTTCTCTTATGGTTTACGCGGCCCGCGTGAAACCAGAAAATTGATTTTTCTTGATTTTTCATGCACCTTAGGGTTTCAGATGTCCGGGTTTTCACTTACGGGTCGTTTTGGGGCATTTTTGCAGGTCCTTACATCCTCCCTACCTTATTTAAAATCTCATCCTCAAGATTTACTGAAATAAGTGAGGATACTTTCGCTTCATTTCTGATTCCCGCTCCCAGGTGTATTCGGGTCCTCTTTTTGAATCCCACTTGACCTTGACTAGTACTAGTCTTTTGTGTTTGAGAAACTTGATTTTTCTGTCTTCTATTTGCAGTGGCTTCTCAACAAATTTTAACTTTTCATTTACCTCTATGTCTTGAAGAGGTACTACCAGTGATTCGTCTGATAGACATTTCTTGAGGTTAGATATATGAAATACGTCATGTACCCCTGCTAGCTCTTCTGGTAGTTGTAATCGATAGCCAACTGGTCCTATACGCTGGATTATTGGGAATGGTCCTATGTACCTTGGACTTAGCTTTCCTTTCCTACCAAATTGAACTACTCCTTTCCAAGGAGAAACTTTCAAGAGTACCTTATCTCCGACTTGAAATTCCAGTGGCTTGCGTCGATTGTCTGCATAACTCTTCTGGCGATCTCGAGCCGTTTTCAGTCTTTCCTTGATTTGAGTGATATTGTCGATGGTCTCTTGCACTATTTCAGGACCTGATAGTTGACTTTCTCTTATTTCTGCCCAACAAACTGGAGTTCTGCATTTTCGTCTATACAGTGCTTCGAATGGGGCAGCTTCAATGCTTGAATGATAACTATTATTATAGGAGAATTCGATTAAGGGTAGGTGGTCATCCCAGTTTCCACCAAAATCTATCACACATGCCCTAAGCATGTCCTCCAGGGTTTGGATCGTCCTTTCACTTTGTCCGTCTGTTTGAGGATGGTAAGCTGTACTTAAATTTAGTCGGGTTCCCAAGGCTTCCTGGAAACTAGTCCAAAAATGGGAAGTGAAACGACTATCCCTATCTGATACAATGGAGAGTGGGACTCCATGTAAGGATACTACTTCATCTACATACAACTTCGCTAACCTTTCCATACTAAAGGTTTCTTTCATGGGTAGAAAATGAGCTGATTTGGTTAATCGATCCATAATTACCCAAATCGCATCATTACCTTTTCTGGTTTTGGGCAACTTAGTAACGAAGTCCATGGTTATTAGTTCCCATTTCCAAACAGGCATTTCTAATTGTTGGAGTAATCCTGAAGGTTTCTGGTGTTCTGCCTTAACTTGTGAACAAGTTAGACACTTAGATACATACCTAGCTATGTCCTTTTTCATTCCTATCCACCAGAAGTTATTTCTTAAGTCTTGGTACATTTTATTGTTACCAGGATACATGGTATATCTAGATTTATGGGCTTCCTCTAAAATCTTATTTCTTAAATTTCCTTGCTTAGGTACCCAAATCCTTTTCTTGTGGAATCTCCAAATTCCGTCACTTCCTTGCTCTAATTCGTTTATTCTTCCTTTCATTCCTTCAGCATCATCCTTGATTGCTGCTTCTTGAGTGTTTTTCAGTTGTTCCATTAAGTCTAATTGTAAACTTAATCTAAGAGCAAGAACTCGCTTTTGCTTTTCATGATACTTACGGCTTAAGGCATCTGCTACTACATTTGCCTTTCCTTCATGATATTGAATATCACAGTCGTAATCACTTAAAATTTCCATCCATCTTCTTTGCCTCATGTTTAATTCCTTTTGCCCAAATATATATCTTAAACTCTTATGATCTGTATAGACTGTAAACTTACTGCCATACAGATAGTGTCATCACATCTTAAGGGCAAAAATTATGGCTCCTAATTCTAAGTCATGTGTCGTATAGTTTTCCTCGTGCTTTTTCAATTGCCTTGAAGCATACGCAATTACCTTTTTGCGTTGCATTAATACATATCCTAATCCTAGCTTTGAAGCATCACAATATACTTCAAAATCTTCTGTCCCTTCGGGTAACGCAAGAATTGGGGTGTTGGTTAATCTTTGTTTTAAAATCCTAAAAGCCTCTTCTTGCTTAGGTCCCCATTCAAACTTAACTGTTTTACAGGTTAGCTTAGTTAATGGCACAGCTATCTTAGAGAAATCCTTAATAAAGCGCCTATAGTATCCAGCTAAGCCTAGAAAACTTCTAACTTCTGTAGCTGATTGCGGGACTTTCCATTTGGTGATTGCTTCTATCTTAGCATGATCTACGTGAATACCTTCGTGATTCACCATGTGACCTAAAAATTGCACCTCCTGTAGCCAAAATTCACACTTCGAGAATTTGGCATAAAGCTTTTCTTTTCTTAACAAAGTTAAGAGTGCATGCAGGTGCTCACAATGCTCGTCCTGACTTTTGGAATAAATAAGTATATCGTCGATGAAAATAATTACGAATTTATCCAAATATGGTTTACAGATCCTATTCATCATGTCCATAAATGCTGCAGGAGCATTTGTTAGTCCAAAGGGCATGACTGTAAACTCATAGTGACCATGCCTAGTTCTGAAAGCGGTTTTAGGTATGTCTTCTTCTTGTACCTTCAACTGATGATATCCAGAGCGTAAATCTATCTTAGAAAAATATCTAGCTCCTTGTAGTTGATCGAAAAGATCATCAATCCTAGGCAATGGGTATCGATTCTTAATTGTAACCTTATTCAATTCTCTATAATCAATACACATTCTCATGGAACCATCCTTCTTTTTCACAAACAACACTGGAGCTCCCCACGGGGATGAACTAGGTTGTATGAATCACTTGCTTAGCAATACATCCAATTGCTTTTTCAGTTCTAACAATTCAGTGGGTGCTAATCGATAGGGTGCCTATGCTACGGGTGTAGTTCCAGGAATAAAATTAATTCTAAATTCTACCTCCATATCTGGTGGTAATCCTGGTAGTTCTTCTGGAAATACATCCTAGTATTCTGATACTACCGGAATTTCCTTAAGTTCCTTACCCTTAGTGCTAATGATTACCGAAATCATATACACTATCCCTTGTTTTCGTTCATAACTAGCGACTTTCATTACTGAAATGAACTTCATTGGTTTACGCGGCTTATCCCCAGTAATCATAATTACTTCTCCTGTGGGTGCACGAATTTCTATGGAATTCTTATCACATAGGATTCGAGCATGGTTGGCTACTAACCAATCCATTCCTAATACGACATCGAATCTGGCTAAATTCATGGGTAATAGGTTTGCAGAAAATTTATGACCTGAAAGTTCTATATTTTCTTTTTGCAAAACCGTATCTATGTTAACAGAGTTCACGTCTGCCGTTTCTACCGTAAAAACTTGCCTAAGTTTTGTTAAGGGTAGCTTAAGAGCTTGGCAGAATGAAGTATTTATAAAACTTTGGTTTGCACTAGAGTCAAATAATACTTTCGCATAAATGTTGTGAACTAAGAACGTACCAGCTATCACGTCAGGAATCAGTTCGGCTTCCTGCGTGGTCAATTGGAAGGCCCTTGCGTTTTTCTTGGTAGTTCCTTCTGCAGGTTTAGCCTTGTTATCCGCTGGTTTGACCAACTTAGGGCATTCTGGTCTGAAATGCCCAGCTTCTCCACAGTTATAGCAGACCCTTGTTTTCTTTCTGCAATCTTCTTCACGATGTCCTACAGCTTTGCAGAAGTTGCAGGTTTCATTACACTTTCCAAAATGTTTCTTTTTACAGTTCCTGCAGAACGGCGGAGTGGAAGATGATCCAGTTCCCTTTCTCTTGAAGTTGCTATTATTACCCACACGAAATCCTTGGGTTATTTTCTGAGCCAATTCCTTTTTCCTATTTTCTTCTCGCATACACACCAGTCCGTCAATCAAAGTGTTGGCTAATTCCACCGCATCATCGATTGTGCGGGGTCTCGTAGCTTTGACAATATCACGGATCTCGCTAATTAAACCCCAGATGTAGCGAGAAATAAGTACCGGCTCTGTCGAAGCCAGAGTAGGCACAATTCGAGCATATTCGAAAAACTTCGAAGTATACCCTCGACAATCAACATCCACCATCCGGTGCCTGAGAAATTTGTTCGCCATTTGTTTTTTTTTTCATATTCTGGGCAAAATTTTCTTTCCACCAGACGCTTAAACTCCTCCCAATTCATGGCATAGGCCATGTCACTTCCCTTAGCTTGTAATACCGTGTTCCACCATTCTAATGCTTCTTCCTTAAAAAGGTGTGAAGCATACATGACTTTATCCTCCTCGACACATTTACTTATTTTAATTACTGCCTCGGTCTTCTCCAACCAACGCAGCGCCGCAGTCGCCCCTTCATTGCCTGCGAATTCAACGGGTTTACAGGCAAGAAATTCCTTGTAAGTGCAACCAGGCGTTGCAGCTTTCATTCTTTTGAGAATTGGGGCTTGCAGTACATCATTATCATTATTATTAATGTTACCGCCTCCATTTACGCTATTACTAAAGTTGTCTTCATGAGTACAATTGCTAGGAATAATTTGTTGAGGTTCAACTGGATTTCGTGCAGCAGCAAGAATTGCTGGAATAGCATTGGCTATTCCTTGAGCAAAGATGTTCTCGATATCTTGCCTATTGAGGAAGTGGTCTTCATTGTTTTGCTCAGATTGGTTAACCTCATTAACGGGTTCATTACCAGTGTGTTCCATCTAGTAATTATATATATATAAGTGATTAGCACAATTTAAATAACAACTAATCATGCTAAAACAGTCACACATAACCATGTCAACACATATAGCCAAAATTGTCGATTTTTCGACTTCCATATTTTTATATATTCTAATATGCGTCCGTACACACCAGTTATGTTACACAAGTTTTATTTTTAGTTATTTTACACGACTATTATTATTATTATTATTATTATTATTATTAAACACACATTCCCACAACCACATACGATCCCGCCAGCTGGCACTTTTAGAAACGACGTTCCCTCTCGTCGTACTTCCAGGATATCCTCTCCCCTACTTCCTGGATTCTATTCCCGGCGTCTACCAGCTCCTTGCCAAAGTGGCGGAGTTCAGCCAAGTTTTCGGAGCTCATAGGTGGGTGTAGTGGAGGCTCCAGGTCAAACTGGGGGAAAAAGGTATTAGGGTTATTTAGGAGATTCTGAAACTGCCAGTCGGTGGTCCACCACTCTTCTAGCTCTCCTGGTTGAGGTTGGGAGTGGATAATGGGATCAGGGATATCAGGCTCTAGATCAACTGGAAGTTGTGCTTCCACTGGGTAATTAAAGAGGTTTTCATCGGCAGGTCCGATGAGGTCACTAAGTGCCAGTTTACGATCCAACTCTTCCCATGATGGCATTTCCTGGTCTTGCCTGGAACTTTCTCCGATCTCTATTCCCTTGCCTTTATCCATTGGATCCTCAGT
Source organism: Helianthus tuberosus (assembly GCA_030545235.1). Taxonomy (NCBI): domain Eukaryota; kingdom Viridiplantae; phylum Streptophyta; class Magnoliopsida; order Asterales; family Asteraceae; genus Helianthus; species Helianthus tuberosus. Next base: position 32,471,271 of record CM060406.1, read on the forward strand.
CTTTATAATTTTCCATGTTGTTGGTTTCTTCCTACGCATACGCCTCCAGCCCACGAATCTTCTTCTCTTCTTCGGATTTGGTTTCTCCGGAGGTTGGGCTTGAAAATTCATAGGTTCATCAACGTCGGTCAAATAACCGAAAAAGTCTCTGGAAACTTCCACATTAACAGAATGGAGATTGAGATTCTGAAGAGCTTCAGACAACTCATTCATGCTGTTTAGCAGATATGAAGAAACACACAAAATTCTAAGTTAAAATTTTGTAACTTGAATTTTCACAAAATCACAGAGTGGCAATCAGAAACATTAAGTATTTCTAAATACTTAATTGACTTAAATCAGTGGCTCTGATACCACATTTTTCTGTCACGGCCCCCGTCCCGGTTTTTACCCGGTCCAGGAGCCGCGGGACAGAAACCCGTGGTAATTAATATGTTGGCAGCGGAAATTTTAACAAGATCTTTTATAACTTGGAAATGCCTGATTATTTTATTTCATAATTAGGGACAAACTCCGTAATTTACAATAAGGGAATTTCACTAGGAAACCCCTATTTTTACAAAAACATGTTTCTTTATTTTTATTGAGCCACTTCTTCAAGCTTGTAGTGCGACGCGACACTTTTTCCTTGATCACAGCAGATCACCTGAAACATGTTTTAAAAAGATTTTACCAGCAGGGAAATACTGGCGAGTCACTCAAGTTGCACAAAACGACACATTGTTATAATATACACTATTAAGGGTGATTACATTGTTTCTATCAACCAATTACCCCAAATTGGTATTTATCACTCGACTGTATCTGTGACTATGGTCAGATCACCCATTGGCTAACCCGTTGTCCAATGGTGACGGGAATAAAGTAATGTATACAAAACCCCACATACGGGCAGTAATTGAAGATTACAAAGACTTAATCCCTGTAATTATAACTTTAAAAATAAATAGGGTTTTGGAAACAATTTGGTAAAAAGAGAATGACTCACATTGCAAGTTTATTCGGGCAGCGTTTAGCCTACTGATTTTAGCCTGGTTAACCTAATTCAAATAACAATGCACACGAAAACTAGGTCAGTAACTTAATACAACTTTTACGACAACTCACGAGATCAAACCCTCACGACGAATGACAAAGTGCAATACTTAAACATCCATCGAATTCACGACGAATGACAAAGTATAGCCCGAGTTTGAGCAGCACTTAAACATCCATCGGATTGGTTTCAATCGATCGGACATTAAATCGTAGCAGTGATCGAGTTAATACCCGATAGTCGTAGCAGCGTTTCACTACTCGGAAATTCGAATTTAAGCAGAAAGAAATGTTTAAGAGTGAGATTTTGAGCACGGATGAAAGCCCCATGCACAGGCTACTTATAGCCTGATTTTGAGTATTATGCGGCCCGCGTAAGCCTTAACAGGCTTTTACACGGCCCGCGAGAGCCCCTAGTCTACGTGTAGGCTTGGTGTGTCACGAGTAGGTTTGCCAGGTGGACGACACGTGGCTTAAACACTTATCCGGAACAATTTTAAGTTGACGCAGCCCGCGTAGGTTTCTCTTATGGTTTACGCGGCCCGCGTGAAACCAGAAAATTGATTTTTCTTGATTTTTCATGCACCTTAGGGTTTCAGGGGTCCGGGTTTTCACTTACGGGTCGTTTTGGGGCATTTTTGCAGGTCCTTACAGTATGGCAAGTGCGGTCAGAAGGGCTCAGAGATTCATGGAGATAACAGGCAGACACTCCATTGGCGGACCTTCAACAAAGCTAGGCTTTGATAAATCGAAGGTTACATGCTTTAAATGCAAACAAAAGGGGCATTTTTAAACGAGAATGTCGAAATGCAGCTGCTGATGAAACGGCCAATCCATTCCGTGAGGACTATTATAAAAGAGCCATCTATCATCAAAACAAATCTGAACCTCCACGAATGAAACAGATAGAAGAAAATCCCAAAGAAAAATCAAGAGCATTAGCTGTTATCCATGATGATGAGGGATTTGATTGGAGTGATGTGTTACCGGAAGAAGATGCAGTGGGTTATGCCTTCATGGCAAAAATCGTTCCTTTCAAAGATACCCGAACAGAAGAAGTAAAATGTGTCAACAGGAAGATGTTAGCCCAAACCATGAAAGACAGACATTATCGTGCATGGAAAGAGGCAAAAAGTGCAAAGAGATGGGCCGCTGACAGAGAATGCTATTTGGATCCTAAGGGAAATATACTTGTGGAACCATCAACACTTCTTGTCGAGACTCTTATCGAGCAAATAGCAGAAGAGGAAGAAGCAAGACAGAGAATGTGGTGGTCAAGTGAAGAAGAAGAGAAAGAAAAGGGACTACAATCGAAAAAGGTTGATGTTGGGATAATCGACACGACAAAAGAATTTACAGCAGAAAATCTGAAGAAAATGACTGATAAAGTTCTTGCAGCTAAAGAGTTAGAGGTAGATTCTAAGTCTGGAACTGAGTCAAAGAGCAAGGTCAGTTCTAATGATTCAACAAATGAGTCAGGTAAGACTGATAATGCCAAAATTGAAAGTGACTGCAAAAATTGCATGAAAAACTGCAAGGTTTGTATTACACATGCTTACCTCAGTGGTAAAAAGACTGAAGCACTGACAGAAAGAGTCAAAGAAGTTGAAAAATCAGATTTTAAGTCGTGACAAATTGGTAAAAGCTTCAAATGATCAAATAAAAGAATTAACTGATAAACTTGAAAAAGATAAAATTGACGTAGAACGAATCAGGAAAGAAAATGAAAAGTTAATTCATGAAAACCGTCAACTTTCAGAAAATCACGAGAAGCTAAAAAGAACGATAAAAGATTCTAATGAAAGAAATAATAAAACAACCAAAGAAAACTTTCAACTGTCAGGAGTACTTCAGTCAAAAGAAAAGCAAATCAACCAACAACTGGATGAGATTGCAAATCTGAAGCTTCAGTTTCAGGAAGCTAAGATTGAAAATGAACGCATCAATCTGAAACTCAACAGTTACAACTCCGCAAGTTTTGTTCTTGAACATATCGTTCCTAAACCAATTAGGAAGAACAAAGCTGGCGAAGATGTTTACTCGGATGGAACTGGGGTAGGGTATCATCAGGTTCCACTGCCAGTATTAAATAATTTCTCAAAGAAAAAGTCCGGGTTGGTTAACGATAATGACACAAATGAAGTTAAACTTCCATAATCAATCGACGTCACATTCACTTCATCATCCGATGAAGACAGTGTTCAGTCCGAAGTTGTTAAAAGTATGGTTGAAAATGTGTTGAAATCTGAAAGTGACACAACTGAGGATGAAGAATGCTTTTTGGACAAATACATTCCGAAATCAACATCAAAAAACAACTTAAGTGAAGAACCTAATCTTGTGATGTACAAGATGTCGGGATCAGATAAGTTGTATTCAGATCTTGAATTTCCTTTGGAAAATGTGAATGTTGACAAATTGAAAAATGTGTTCAAGCTGGTTGAGATTGATGTGTCTGAAATCGAAGGTTTGAAACGTTCCAAAAGGCAATTAAACTTTGAAAAAGATAAAGCTTACTACAAAAAACCTGCTGTTCTACCACGATTTTCTAACAACAATCAAAACAAATGGTCGGGTGGATATCAGGGTGGTAAGAATTATCAACGAAGGAACTTTCAAAACAAGAAGTTTTTCGAGAAAAAGGTGTTTGTAAAAAGCTTGAGTTCACTTTCCGAGCAAGAATCTGAAATTTTTTCAAAATCAAATGAAGAGTTCTTTGAAAAGAAGGCCTCATAGCCTCAGACCGAAGGCACAAGTCGGGAAGTTGATACCCGTACATGCTTCAAGTGCAACAAAGTTGGACACATTGCACGAAAGTGCACCAACTTAAAGCCCAAGTCTGAAGTTGTTGAGAGTCAAAAAAGGAAAGTTGATGCAAAAGGAAAAGCTCCAATGGTTGTTGAGAAGAAAGTTTTGAAAAATGAAAACTCCAAATTCAAAACTGAACCTGTGAAGAATGTGGTAACTAAAACTGATAAATTTTAGAAACGGGTTGCTTCGTCTCAACAAACTTGGAAGCCAAGTCAACAACTGCAGGATGCCAGTTTTTCGGACCACGATTGGTCACCTGGCAATGTAAGAAGCAGACCTCTGTCGCTTTATACACATATGAAGCCGAATATGTATCTGCTAGCAGCTGCTGCTCTCAGATCTTGTGGATCCAGCAATAGATGCGCGACTACGGTTTACAATTTCTTAACTCCCCTATCTTTTTTGATAATGAGGCAGCTATAAACATAACAAAAAATCCTGTTCATCACGCTAAAACGAAACACATTGAAATTCGTCATCACTTCATCCGAGATTGTTTCGAGAAGAAGTTGATACGAATTGAGAAAATCCACACTGACGAACAAAAAGCTGATTTACATACCAAAGCATTTGATAAAACTCATTTTCAATATCTTTTAAAACTGAATGGTATGAAGCTTTTATCGGTGTCAGAGAGGATTCTTGGCGTAGATGAAGGTACCACTGTAGATGATGTTGAAAAGCAATCTGCAATGGTTTGTCGATTTTTTACTTGTTTTGGTATTTAGGGGGAGGTAGGTTATATTTTCAGAAAATACAAAAACAATAAAAAATTCAAAAATCCAAAAACATGAGATTTTTCAAAATTCAAAAACAATAGAAAACCAAAAAAGAGCTTGTGTATAAAGGGAAAATGATAGTACATCAGCTAGACAGTTGCAATACGCTAAAGATATATAAAGTTTAAAAGTGTTAAACAGTCTTGCTGATGATATGCCGATAGGTTTTTACACATTTAGTAAGTTTGTTCGGGATATAAACCTAAATCATTACTTGCTTTTACGTGGGGAACATCTCTCGGATATATAGGTAACCCCTGAAATCCTGTTTGAAAGGCTCTATTTCTGACATACTAGGTCTTTGTACGTGATGATATCTGGGGTATTATACCTGGACTTCTGATTTTGCGTGAGCAATTGCCTAGTCCTCGTATAATACTTTGCATTGCTTTAATCATAAAGCCCGCCCTCAGCATAAAAAATGATGAAACATTGAAAAATGCTAATCATGTGCTGTTGTAAAGAAGATCCCCAAGGGGGACCCACCTAAAGTCGAACCATCATCTCTCTGATTTTGCGGAAGCAATAGCCTGAGCTCTCATGGTCTCGCAACCCCTTACAGATATCATTAGTGTGCACTCACCTGTAAGACTGAATATAGTAGTCTGGATACGGGAGTATATTGTGAGGTGGTACACACGTATAAGCTAAGTCTCTAAAACACTAAATTCGTATCCTGAACAGATTGAAATTTGTGTGAGAACTTAAGAGGATCAGTATATCGGCAATCTAAGTGAATTGTTTAATTCTGAATATGAAATCAAAGCTTAACGGTACTTGTGGCTTGTCGGTAGCTGATATGATTCCCTAACACGCTCACCAAAAATATGTTTGTAAATAGTTTACATTTACTGCATTTCATTTCTGTTTAGCATTCTAGTCTAGAAACTTTATTCAAAATCCAAAAAGATTTTACATTTCTGCTTTATTTTTTCGACAAACCAAAGTGGAAAGCTGATCTTCAGACTCGCAGTTTGAAGTAGATGCAGGAAGTTTCTGAGCTGGACAGAAAAGTTGGGAGCTTATTATGTTAAACCGGTGAAAATGAAAAGTCAAAACAAGTTCATTAAGTTGAAACTTGTAATTTTTAGAAAAATACTTTGAAAAAATGTTGAACAAAAGTCAGTTTTGCTTTGTCTCAGGTCAACCAAGATCATTAAGTTGGACTTGGTAGGAAAATGAAGTACCCAGGGTCATTAACTTGGATCTGGATACTTAAGTGGATTATTAAAAACTGATAAAAACAACAAAAGAAGTCAAAAAGAGAATAGGTTATAATGTCAAGTTAATGTTAAGTTTCTAAGAAGCAGGAAACAGTTTTGAACTTGTGAAAGCTGCAAAGCGAGATCCCCGTGGCAAAGTTTGAACAAAGTTTGAGCCAGAATATGATTCTAGAACAAGAGCTAGTCAAGACTGCGATCCCAGCTTATCAAGAGGTGGAGTCTGAAGACATAAGAATCGGATACAGTTTCTGGATCAACATTTTAGGGGGAGTTTGAAGATTGTAAAAGCCAGGTTCGAGTGCTAGCTGCTGATGCTGATAAACTTAAGGAATCAAGAGATCTGATCAAGAGAATAAGAAGAAAAAGAGATTGAAGGATGTTTACAGTGTCAAAAACTTTGGAAATAGCGAGAAGACTGATCAAGACTGAAGACTCGATGCCGAAGGCTTCGTCAACATCCAAGGGGGAGTATGTTGGTGCTTATATGTCTGTCAACTTCGTCTTGTATCGAGTCTTGTAACTAGATAGGATAAACCAGTGCTCAAAAGGCTAGAAATCAGGGTTTTAGTAGTGATTGACCAGTTCACACGAAATGGATAAGTCATTTTGCACGAAATGGGAAAAACCCAATTCGCACGAAATGGGTAATGTCCATTCCATGCGAAATGGCCACCACTATAAATACTGAGCATGGTTTCTCATTTGTAACGTTCGAGATTTCAGAGCCGAGGTGCTGCCAAATTGTCAACTGATCTGTAAAGCTTTGAAATCAATAAACAAGATAATCTAAGCGTGAATCAAGCTGTAATCAAGTCCGAATCATCGAATTCCGCCTTTGATTCTGATTAAAACTCTTCTGATCGACTCGTTTAGGTCGTACAACGATCCTACATTAGTTTTGTATCCACTTAACAATTATTTTCAACCAATTACACTTGCCGATAAGCTTCTTTCTTTTAGGGACCTTAGTTTTTTGGACCGCTCACGATTGTGAGAACTTGGAGTTTTTGTTTGCTTATGTGATGGCTGAGCTTTGAGGTAGTGTCATGGTTTTAGTTTTGTTTTGCAGATTTGCTAATAAGGTATGATAGTTTTATTCTATTTTTAAGTGTTTATATTCCTTGATATTAACATCGAATGGAGGATTTTAACATAAGTTTGTGTTTTTATTGTGGATGAAGTATGAATTTAATTGAGTTAAGTGTTTCGGGCCACAAAGTTGTTGTATTTGAGGTTTAATTTTTTAGATGTGTTTAGGTGAATTTGATTTTATTTAAGTTTTATAGGCCATCCGTTTGGTGTATATCTCTTTATTTTCGAGGACCCTTTGGGAGTTTGTAAGACCCATAAACGTTTTAGACAAAAAGTCGCAGCGAAAATTCATACCATAAAATTTCTTTCATTATAAACGTCTTAACTTACTTGGAGTTCATTTTAAGGTGACACTTTTACAATGAATACATCAATCGAACTCAATTACGAAATAGAAACATAAACTATTTTTACTAAATTACATTTTCAAACATTCCCGTACAATCTAACTTATGACTCGTTCTTCGATCTCCACTCCTCGGTGATCCTCCGTGACTCGTACAACCTACACTCACCATATAAATTCAAAACGTTAGTACACATTATGAACGTAACAAGATTCATGCTCTTTTACTTTCCATTCCGTTATTCCTTTACATTTAGGCATTTCTGTCTGAGTATCCACTCCCTGGTGAGACTTCAACTTTGTACCTGCATTACACTTCATTCTCAAGGTGCACTATTAATAACATCAATACTCAATCGTATTGAAAACATACGAGCATACATACATACCCACTGGCATACATTTACACATACATACTTGCATCCACATATAATACGTTCATACCTACACGCGTACGCACCTTCATACACAAATACATAATGCTTACGTTCATACATATCTACTTGCATACGTACATACACCGATACCTACATGTATACCTACCTACCTACATATATAACTACATACTTACACACATACATAAAACGATCATATCTATACACGTGCATACCTAGCATACATACATATACTTACATACGTTCAAACATGCCTACGATTCTTGTTTAACTCATTTACATTCACTTATCATACTCGTGCATTAATTTCATGAGCTTAGACTGGGATTTAAAGCCCTTAAACATCAGGGAAACCATCGAAAACGAGTTCGCGAGATAAAACAAGCAAAACAACCAGTTAAGAGGCGCTCGCGGGGCGCGACGAAGTCGACCTCAAGCCGTCGCGGGCCGCGACATCTGTCGCGTGGCGCGACTATCATTACCTCTTGCCGTCGCGTGGCGCGACGACCTCTTTTTTGACAGACAATTCGTAGCTGATTGCTGCATATTCCCAGCTACGGTATTCGTTACGGAAACGATCATAACTTCTTCGTTATTGATCCGAATTCAATTTCGTTTCTTCCTACGCGATCCTAATTTGACCCTCTATCATATGGGCTTGGAATCCCATATCCGACTTAAGGAAATTCTTATATTACGCGCTTTCAACTTAATAATCATTTTCTAATAATTTGACCCGTTCATGTTTTCATCAAACCACTTATTTGTTTTAACCCAAAACATACATGAACATTATAACCATAATACTTTTACTTCATCCAGAGTTTCATACTTGGGGTTTATGCACCCGATACCTGGTATTCGCTAAACTCATTCATTTCAGTTAAATCTACGAATCAAACTTTATTACTAAAACCTCCACTTGCGCAAATGCATATCTGTTAAACCAAACTCACATCTGAGTCTGTTGACTATTAAACCGCATCTCCGATTCCCGGGATTGCGTACTTATGTGCAATTCTACCCATTAACCAGTTATACTACCATAGCCATTTCTTATGCAACATTTCAATATAATCATAAGACCTCATTTTGACCCGTTTGGGCTACTTAGCGAAATTCACCGATTTCATACAATTAAATCCATATTTGACTTTAAACATCACGTTTAATTAATTAAAATTCTACATTACTTAAACAAACTAAGAAGTGATTATGGAAATCACTTACCTTGTGCATCCGTGTCCGTATCCGCTTCCTTGCCTCCTCTTGACCCGTTAGTCTTTCATGCTTGAGTCCATCTCGACATGATTCCTCTACTTTCATGCCACCAAATCACATTCTCGTTAGCATACACAATTGTACATGTTAACGATAATATCAATCGCATATTTCACTTTTGACTTTCTTTAGTCACAACTAACAAGCATAAGACATATAATCAAATTCATATCCTTTCAAACTCATGTAATTCATCATGCCATCACAAATATCGCGTATTAACATAACATGTAACATACGACTTCCTATAATCCTACTTTTACGACAACAAATCATATCATGCTTCTTATGCGTAGTTGACTTTCAGAAATCAACAATTCATCATATGAACTTTCGACTTATTCTCATCTACTCGTAACATCCAAATAGGCTATACGAAAGACACCATATACATTACCTACTCACGATGCAAATTGTAACGCCCCGCTTATTTGTACTTTCCATTTTTAGCAAGTCTTGTACGTGTTTCTATTTTTGAAAATCTTGTGCTCTTGTAATCGTCCCTTCTTGGTAATCGTTGTAAACTCGAGACTTGAATCATGAATGAAAACTTGCATTTCTTTAAATACGTGTTACACATGCGTCATACATAGTTACACATTTAATGGTGAAACAACTTGATACCTACTCGTGATACTTACAAACATACGTTGAATTCCTGAATACGCAACATTCATACTTGATACCGCGATTACATACGAGTCCTATACTTAATGTTATTCTTTTGATGCTTGAGGTACACTTGATACATGTCTTATATGCTAAAATACCCTAAAAAGGTCATAAAACACGTAAACTACATCATTGGGACAAGTTGCAAGCTTTAGGTCATTAAAATAAAAGATTTATTGCTTCTGGCCATGGCTTGCGCACCGCAACGAAAAACCCTTACGGTGCGCAAAGGTGACTAGCGGGCAGAAAACACAGCAACCTCCTTTTCTACGCGATTTTGCACGAAATCCCAAGATTTAAACCTCCCCAATCAGCTTTAACCCACCTCTAAACACCTCCAATCACCACCAACCTCTTCCACTATAAATACAACCCTTCTCCACACCATTTTACACTTTCACAACTCAAAACATCTCACAAATTCACTCTCAAAATCTCTTGCAAACTCAGAATTCGGGCAGATTCATACACTTGCACTAAAGTGAGTATAACTTGCTCATTTCTTAACGAAATCACCCGATTATTCTTCCTACTTGCTTGGATAATCATAGGGTATGATTCCTTGAATTCTCCTTGGAGAAATCAGACCTGGAAATCCCCTGAAATGATCCAAAAACTTTCTGTTTTGATTTATGTTCTTTCAAACTTGTTTAAACTTCAACAAACTTGTGTCTAACACATCTCATACCTATGTCCCAATGCTTACAACCCCTTCTATGGTTGGTTAGGCTTAAAAACAAGGTTGAGACACTTGAAATCAGAGGATTAAACCTCAAATACTTTCTGTTTTGTTAGGGTATTTAACCCACAAATCATGTCAAGCTTAGGTCTTGATGAATGAGTGATTATGGAACAACTTGGGTTGTCCTACATACAATCCTCACATGATTTGATGATTTCTCATAGATTAGATTATTTATATTATTGTACAAATCCTAGTTCGTGACCCTCCTTGGTTGTTTTTACATCAAGTGAAGTGGTGAACATACAAGGGGTTCCTAAACGGAAGCTAGTTCTTCCTACCCCATACTTGACATCTATGATAACTCGAGGTGCCTAAATGAAGATCCTAATCTTCTACCTCCTACTTGAATTATTGGACTAAATAATATGTAATACTTAACCTAGATATATATATACACTCATTCGAACCTTTGATGTTGAACTTGTGTTTATATGTTAAAGTAGTAGAACATCATATAAGACCTAAACCTTGTTGTGATTCTTATGGGTGTTCAACTCATGAAAACATTATCATAACCCTTGTGGTTACCAAGTGTCATACAAGTGTTAAGTGTTGAAGATGATCATTTTCACATGTTATTCTCATATCTTATTTTTATGTTGTTTTAAACACCGAATCTCGACTCTAAGCATACTTGAACTTTAACCCTTACACATTCAACCTTTTAACCTCATCAACTCGTCAATAATTGGATAATTGGAAAGCATATGCAAACTTTGTGAGTATACTCGTATTTCCCCCTTTTTACTTTTACCACTTTTGGGGTGTAACATGTTTACTTATCAACAACTCACATGAACATTTTGCTCAAACACATGAACATTCCTATAACATGCTTGTATACGTGATTGCTTGATACTTTAAACTTGGGTGAAACTTTATGTGTTGAACTTATCATTAACTTCGTACGAGCCTAACCGTGACATATGTAGCGCTATAGGATTGACGACCCGCCGCCCGTAACTTGTGGTTATGTCATGAGCATCCTGCGTCTCTTTTGGTTTGATATGTTAGACACATGCCATATTTATTGATTATCTTGAATCACATGCTTGCTATGAGGAATTGTTTTAAACTTATCTTTTGTTATGTACGTACCAAACTTGTATACTCGCCATTGCTTTTGCATTGAATTGTATTTTAAACATGTTACAGGTTGATGATGACGATGCTATGAAAAGAAGTAGCGTTGATGCCTAGATACACATATAGACGTTTAGGTTTAATATGTTGTATCAATTTTTGCTTATGTTGTTATGTATTACTTTTGGAACTTGTTGTTATTTGAGTTTATGTAATGTTGACAATTTGAAGTTATGAAATGAAATGGGAATTATTTAAATATTGTCACAAATAGCGTTATGATGTCTCTAGCAATCTTCACACTTCGTCTCATCCCGATGTTTCCGCCATTGGTTGGGGTGTGACAGATTGGTATCAGATCCATAACTATAGGGAATTAGGAAAAGTAGGAATGCTTTTACCTAGTCGATAGTTTTAGAGTCTTATTCGTATATTTTGCTCGAACTACTACATGATACTTTATTTGTTTCTTAATTATGCTATTTTAAACATGTACATCACTCGTGAGTAATGTTCGACATGATATTCTTATGCAATAATGCTTGTCTTATTATGTGTTAATACTTGTTTCATTGTTCGATTCTTTATGTGTTACTCTAAACATGTTTCTCTACGTGTTAATACATGTTTTATCATTTCGTTATCCAAGCACCATTCTTGATATGCTTTCTTATGTGTTTATACTTGCTTATGTATTTCCTTTGACATACACTTCCCTCATGCATTTTACTCGATTATTCTAAATCCGGCAACACTCATATTACAAAAATGGGACGACCTCACCAAAATAGGCGTGAAACCCATAATTTGGTGAACAATTCTCAATCCATCTACTTTTCTTTTACACGAAATTCACCATCAAGTTAGGAGTGAAATCCTCACCTTGATGGAGAAATTCAAATTTCAAATTCTAGTGGACCCTCGTCAAAGTGTCAAAATTAACTTTTGACCCGACGAGTACCAACCACACTTAGGATACGAAATCGTCGAGTTAGGGGTGAAACCCGCACCTTGTCGACTAGTTCCATTCTTTGATTTTCATTAATCCCGCCAAGTCTCAAAATTTCAATTGAATTGGGGACATGTAGTAACTGGAAGGGTAAATACCGTTAACCGACTTGTCGGCGAGAGTATTTCACCTATTAGGCCAAAGCATGCTCCTCAAATTCGAAAGACTTTTTCGACCGCTTTGGTTAGTCAAAGTTCCGTTTTAGAACCATCCCAAATTTTAATCAAACGTGTGTTTCTATTATTTATTTTATACGGTGCAATCTTTAAGATTCGAATTTACTTTCGATATTTTCTCCTCACACACACAACATATTGAATCTTTTCCATACATTTATACATATGCATGATTTCATGTAATTTAAATTCATATTCCTTGTAACGACAAGTGGAGACATATTCTCGAGATAGGAGTGATTTCCTTACCTTGACGGTTAACTCCACTCCCGTTTTTTTTCTTAAAACGACCTCACCAACGAGTTAGGGGTGAATCCCTTACCTGGGTGAACGTTACCAAAACGTCTCTTCAAAATATCTTATTATGCAAACTCGATCATGTTTTATACCTAAATTATTTATCATTATTCTAAATACATGCGTACACGATTTCGAAATACATTGCTTTATCAAGCGTACTTTCTATCCTACGACCTATTTCCTTTTTACCTAACTCATATACACGAGATTCTTAAACTTATCTTAAACGTTTTACTACACAAATTTCCAAACCTTACGAAATGCTACCTATCAATTTGATCGGTCCAACAAATCTCTTGCCCATAAACCTCTTATTCAATTTAATCACTAAAACGCACTCATGATATATATCACCAAACTAAGGACTATCATTCTCAATCGGAGGATCAAACCAACCTTTCTTTTACACCTATAAGATCTTATGGATGTTATATGATCGTTTTACCAACAACTCTTTTTAACGTCAACAAATCATTTGTTAGAACTTTTTACAATCACCAAGTCCTTTTTTTACTAAAATTCTTTTCTAAGGATCCTCGTTTTCACAAGAGCCTCTTAAATTCATAATTTCTTGTTTGATGAAATGAACTTACTTTTGATTGAAAACCTTTTCCTACCCCAAGTTACAAAACACGTGGGCAAGAAGACTTCTTGGAGACCGACCATCCCTGGATTATGCAAACTCTTTTAAAACAAAAGTAGCATTTCCATTCTTTACAAAATGCATTATGCTTAACCAATGAGTACCTTATATCCTTTTACATATGCAACTATATTCTACATTTCAAACCAAGCTCAATCTAATTTTGATACGATAAACTCAACGTTTCGTTTAAACAACTATACACACATTTCATCCTACACGTTTTAGTCGTTTAACGCGACAAATTCATTTATAATCGTTCGTATTTACGTACTTAACCTTTTAGACGATTTTATATACCTAAATCCGTGATGTCCCAACATACACTATATACATAAATCTAAATATTCATACCTACACTTACATTCATACGTTTTATGCCTATACTTATAATCGTATTCATACTTATACACATACGTTTCATGTTTTACTTATACTCATACGCTTCATGTTTTACCTATACTCTTATGATTCATGTTTTTACTTATACCCATACGTTGTGTGCTTATACGTATACACGTACTACTTGTACGTGTTATGTTGGTACACATACTGGCGTGCTTATTCATACTTAAACTTATACTATTGCTCATATTTTCATTCATACTCATGATGCATACATTCGTATCCGTACGCGAGCGTAATCCGAGGGATTTGCTTACGTTGGTGCCATACATACTTGAGCATGGACTTGCTTACATACTACATTCTTGCACGTACACATTCTTAATTTTTAAATTATGTATACCCTGATTCATACACAACTAGTACAAGCTAGGCGGATCATGCGACGATCAATATAATCGCGGGTGCACACGGGATTATAGTGATAGGCGTATGAGAACCATAGAGTGTACTACTGTGTATGGTAAGACACAGAACGTAACATTACACCGAATACGGAACGGACGTAATGTGGTCAAAACATGGTGGATACGCCGCTGGTACTTCCTATACATAAGTGTTTTCATCATGTTACCAAACTTTCGTAAAACGTGCCATGAGAAATTCGGTGTTTTGCAGACCTTGTAGACCTAATACAAACTTTAAACAACTCACGAACGTATTGTATCCGATTATCCATGACGAGACCTCATTCTTAACACACCACTTTCGTCGATCCGATACTTATACTATTCTTATACTCATATTCGTTTATTTGATCAATTGTTCACCCTTATACCTCAGTTATTCTCCGTTGTCTCAAAATCCAAAGCCTCAATTTTAAACAATCATCTTTTGTTTGCCAAAACCCTTTTAAAGTCTTCCTTCTGAATAAATTTCGGGACGAAATTTCCTAAAGGAGGGGAGACTGTAACGCCCCGCTTATTTGTACTTTCCATTTTTAGCAAGTCTTGTACGTGTTTCTATTTTTGAAAATCTTGTGCTCTTGTAATCGTCCCTTCTTGGTAATCGTTGTAAACTCGAGACTTGAATCATGAATGAAAACTTGCATTTCTTTAAATACGTGTTACACATGCGTCATACATAGTTACACATTTAATGGTGAAACAACTTGATACCTACTCGTGATACTTACAAACATACGTTGAATTCCTGAATACGCAACATTCATACTTGATACCGCGATTACATACGAGTCCTATACTTAATGTTATTCTTTTGATGCTTGAGGTACACTTGATACATGTCTTATATGCTAAAATACCCTAAAAAGGTCATAAAACACGTAAACTACATCATTGGGACAAGTTGCAAGCTTTAGGTCATTAAAATAAAAGATTTATTGATTCTGGCCATGGCTTGCGCACCGCAACGAAAAACCCTTACGGTGCGCAAGGGTGACTAGCGGGCAGAAAACACAGCAGCCTCCTTTTCTACGCGATTTTGCACGAAATCCCAAGATTTAAACCTCCCCAATCAGCTTTAACCCACCTCTAAACACCTCCAATCACCACCAACCTCTTCCACTACAAATACAACCCTTCTCCACACCATTTTACACTTTCACAACTCAAAACATCTCACAAATTCACTCTCAAAATCTCTTGCAAACTCAGAATTCGGGCAGATTCATACACTTGCACTAAAGTGAGTATAACTTGCTCATTTCTTAACGAAATCACCCGATTCTTCTTCCTACTTGCTTGGATAATCATAGGGTATGATTCCTTGACTTCTCCTTGGAGAAATCAGACCTGGAAATCCCCTGAAATGATCCAAAAACTTTCTGTTTTGATTTATGTTCTTTCAAACTTGTTTAAACTTCAACAAACTTGTGTCTAACACATATCATACCTATGTCCCAATGCTTACAACCCCTTCTATGGTTGGTTAGGCTTAAAAACAAGGTTGAGACACTTGAAATCAGAGGATTAAACCTCAAATACTTTCTGTTTTGTTAGGGTATTTAACCCACAAATCATGTCAAGCTTAGGTCTTGATGAATGAGTGATTATGGAACAACTTGGGTTGTCCTACATACAATCCTCACATGATTTGATGATTTCTCATAGATTAGATTATTTATATTATTGTACAAATCCTAGTTCGTGACCCTCCTTGGTTGTTTTTACATCAAGTGAAGTGGTGAACATACAAGGGGTTCCTAAACGGAAGCTAGTTCTTCCTACCCCATACTTGACATCTATGATAACTCGAGGTGCCTAAATGAAGATCCTAATCTTCTACCTCCTACTTGAATTATTGGACTAAATAATATGTAATACTTAACCTAGATATATATATACACTCATTCGAACCTTTGATGTTGAACTTGTGTTTATATGTTAAAGTAGTAGAACATCATATAAGACCTAAACCTTGTTGTGATTCTTATGGGTGTTCAACTCATGAAAACATTATCATAACCCTTGTGGTTACCAAGTGTCATACAAGTGTTAAGTGTTGAAGATGATCATTTTCACATGTTATTCTCATATCTTATTTTTATGTTGTTTTAAACACCGAATCTCGACTCTAAGCATACTTGAACTTTAACCCTTACACATTCAACCTTTTAACCTCATCAACTCGTCAATAATTGGATAATTGGAAAGCATATGCAAACTTTGTGAGTATACTCGTATTTCCCCCTTTTTACTTTTACCACTTTTGGGGTGTAACATGTTTACTTATCAACAACTCACATGAACATTTTGCTCAAACACATGAACATTCCTATAACATGCTTGTATACGTGATTGCTTGATACTTTAAACTTGGGTGAAACTTTATGTGTTGAACTTATCATTAACTTCGTACGAGCCTAACCGTGACATATGTAGCGCTATAGGATTGACGACCCGCCGCCCGTAACTTGTGGTTATGTCATGAGCATCCTGCGTCTCTTTTGGTTTGATATGTTAGACACATGCCATATTTATTGATTATCTTGAATCACATGCTTGCTATGAGGAATTGTTTTAAACTTATCTTTTGTTATGTACGTACCAAACTTGTATACTCGCCATTGCTTTTGCATTGAATTGTATTTTAAACATGTTACAGGTTGATGATGACGATGCTATGAAAAGAAGTAGCGTTGATGCCTAGATACACATATAGACGTTTAGGTTTAATATGTTGTATCAATTTTTGCTTATGTTGTTATGTATTACTTTTGGAACTTGTTGTTATTTAAGTTTATGTAATGTTGACAATTTGAAGTTATGAAATGAAATGGGAATTATTTAAATATTGTCACAAATAGCGTTATGATGTCTCTAGCAATCTTCACACTTCGTCTCATCCCGATGTTTCCGCCATTGGTTGGGGTGTGACAGATTGGTATCAGATCCATAACTATAGGGAATTAGGAAAAGTAGGAATGCTTTTACCTAGTCGATAGTTTTAGAGTCTTATTCGTATATTTTGCTCGAACTACTACATGATACTTTATTTGTTTCTTAATTATGCTATTTTAAACATGTACATCACTCGTGAGTAATGTTCGACATGATATTCTTATGCAATAATGCTTGTCTTATTATGTGTTAATACTTGTTTCATTGTTCGATTCTTTATGTGTTACTCTAAACATGTTTCTCTACGTGTTAATACATGTTTTATCATTTCGTTATCCAAGCACCATTCTTGATATGCTTTCTTATGTGTTTATACTTGCTTATGTATTTCCTTTGACATACACTTCCCTCATGCATTTTACTCGATTATTCTAAATCCGGCAACACTCATATTACAAAAATGGGACGACCTCACCAAAATAGGCGTGAAACCCATAATTTGGTGAACAATTCTCAATCCATCTACTTTTCTTTTACACGAAATTCACCATCAAGTTAGGAGTGAAATCCTCACCTTGATGGAGAAATTCAAATTTCAAATTCTAGTGGACCCTCGTCAAAGTGTCAAAATTAACTTTTGACCCGACGAGTACCAACCACACTTAGGATACGAAATCGTCGAGTTAGGGGTGAAACCCGCACCTTGTCGACTAGTTCCATTCTTTGATTTTCATTAATCCCGCCAAGTCTCAAAATTTCAATTGAATTGGGGACATGTAGTAACTGGAAGGGTAAATACCGTTAACCGACTTGTCGGCGAGAGTATTTCACCTATTAGGCCAAAGCATGCTCCTCAAATTCGAAAGACTTTTTCGACCGCTTTGGTTAGTCAAAGTTCCGTTTTAGAACCATCCCAAATTTTAATCAAACGTGTGTTTCTATTATTTATTTTATACGGTGCAATCTTTAAGATTCGAATTTACTTTCGATATTTTCTCCTCACACACACAACATATTGAATCTTTTCCATACATTTATACATATGCATGATTTCATGTAATTTAAATTCATATTCCTTGTAACGACAAGTGGAGACATATCCTCGAGATAGGAGTGATTTCCTTACCTTGACGGTTAACTCCACTCCCGTTTTTTTTCTTAAAACGACCTCACCAACGAGTTAGGGGTGAATCCCTTACCTGGGTGAACGTTACCAAAACGTCTCTTCAAAATATCTTATTATGCAAACTCGATCATGTTTTATACCTAAATTATTTATCATTATTCTAAATACATGCGTACACGATTTCGAAATACATTGCTTTATCAAGCGTACTTTCTATCCTACGACCTATTTCCTTTTTACCTAACTCATATACACGAGATTCTTAAACTTATCTTAAACGTTTTACTACACAAATTTCCAAACCTTACGAAATGCTACCTATCAATTTGATCGGTCCAACAAATCTCTTGCCCATAAACCTCTTATTCAATTTAATCACTAAAACGCACTCATGATATATATCACCAAACTAAGGACTATCATTCTCAATCGGAGGATCAAACCAACCTTTCTTTTACACCTATAAGATCTTATGGATGTTATATGATCGTTTTACCAACAACTCTTTTTAACGTCAACAAATCATTTGTTAGAACTTTTTACAATCACCAAGTCCTTTTTTTACTAAAATTCTTTTCTAAGGATCCTCGTTTTCACAAGAGCCTCTTAAATTCATAATTTCTTGTTTGATGAAATGAACTTACTTTTGATTGAAAACCTTTTCCTACCCCAAGTTACAAAACACGTGGGCAAGAAGACTTCTTGGAGACCGACCATCCCTGGATTATGCAAACTCTTTTAAAACAAAAGTAGCATTTCCATTCTTTACAAAATGCATTATGCTTAACCAATGAGTACCTTATATCCTTTTACATATGCAACTATATTCTACATTTCAAACCAAGCTCAATCTAATTTTGATACGATAAACTCAACGTTTCGTTTAAACAACTATACACACATTTCATCCTACACGTTTTAGTCGTTTAACGCGACAAATTCATTTATAATCGTTCGTATTTACGTACTTAACCTTTTAGACGATTTTATATACCTAAATCCGTGATGTCCCAACATACACTATATACATAAATCTAAATATTCATACCTACACTTACATTCATACGTTTTATGCCTATACTTATAATCGTATTCATACTTATACACATACGTTTCATGTTTTACTTATACTCATACGCTTCATGTTTTACCTATACTCTTATGATTCATGTTTTTACTTATACCCATACGTTGTGTGCTTATACGTATACACGTACTACTTGTACGTGTTATGTTGGTACACATACTGGCGTGCTTATTCATACTTAAACTTATACTATTGCTCATATTTTCATTCATACTCATGATGCATACATTCGTATCCGTACGCGAGCGTAATCCGAGGGATTTGCTTACGTTGGTGCCATACATACTTGAGCATGGACTTGCTTACATACTACATTCTTGCACGTACACATTCTTAATTTTTAAATTATGTATACCCTGATTCATACACAACTAGTACAAGCTAGGCGGATCATGCGACGATCAATATAATCGCGGGTGCACACGGGATTATAGTGATAGGCGTATGAGAACCATAGAGTGTACTACTGTGTATGGTAAGACACAGAACGTAACATTACACCGAATACGGAACGGACGTAATGTGGTCAAAACATGGTGGATACGCCGCTGGTACTTCCTATACATAAGTGTTTTCATCATGTTACCAAACTTTCGTAAAACGTGCCATGAGAAATTCGGTGTTTTGCAGACCTTGTAGACCTAATACAAACTTTAAACAACTCACGAACGTATTGTATCCGATTATCCATGACGAGACCTCATTCTTAACACACCACTTTCGTCGATCCGATACTTATACTATTCTTATACTCATATTCGTTTATTTGATCAATTGTTCACCCTTATACCTCAGTTATTCTCCGTTGTCTCAAAATCCAAAGCCTCAATTTTAAACAATCATCTTTTGTTTGCCAAAACCCTTTTAAAGTCTTCCTTCTGAATAAATTTCGGGACGAAATTTCCTAAAGGAGGGGAGACTGTAACGCCCCGCTTATTTGTACTTTCCATTTTTAGCAAGTCTTGTACGTGTTTCTATTTTTGAAAATCTTGTGCTCTTGTAATCGTCCCTTCTTGGTAATCGTTGTAAACTCGAGACTTGAATCATGAATGAAAACTTGCATTTCTTTAAATACGTGTTACACATGCGTCATACATAGTTACACATTTAATGGTGAAACAACTTGATACCTACTCGTGATACTTACAAACATACGTTGAATTCCTGAATACGCAACATTCATACTTGATACCGCGATTACATACGAGTCCTATACTTAATGTTATTCTTTTGATGCTTGAGGTACACTTGATACATGTCTTATATGCTAAAATACCCTAAAAAGGTCATAAAACACGTAAACTACATCATTGGGACAAGTTGCAAGCTTTAGGTCATTAAAATAAAAGATTTATTGATTCTGGCCATGGCTTGCGCACCGCAACGAAAAACCCTTACGGTGCGCAAGGGTGACTAGCGGGCAGAAAACACAGCAGCCTCCTTTTCTACGCGATTTTGCACGAAATCCCAAGATTTAAACCTCCCCAATCAGCTTTAACCCACCTCTAAACACCTCCAATCACCACCAACCTCTTCCACTATAAATACAACCCTTCTCCACACCATTTTACACTTTCACAACTCAAAACATCTCACAAATTCACTCTCAAAATCTCTTGCAAACTCAGAATTCGGGCAGATTCATACACTTGCACTAAAGTGAGTATAACTTGCTCATTTCTTAACGAAATCACCCGATTCTTCTTCCTACTTGCTTGGATAATCATAGGGTATGATTCCTTGACTTCTCCTTGGAGAAATCAGACCTGGAAATCCCCTGAAATGATCCAAAAACTTTCTGTTTTGATTTATGTTCTTTCAAACTTGTTTAAACTTCAACAAACTTGTGTCTAACACATATCATACCTATGTCCCAATGCTTACAACCCCTTCTATGGTTGGTTAGGCTTAAAAACAAGGTTGAGACACTTGAAATCAGAGGATTAAACCTCAAATACTTTCTGTTTTGTTAGGGTATTTAACCCACAAATCATGTCAAGCTTAGGTCTTGATGAATGAGTGATTATGGAACAACTTGGGTTGTCCTACATACAATCCTCACATGATTTGATGATTTCTCATAGATTAGATTATTTATATTATTGTACAAATCCTAGTTCGTGACCCTCCTTGGTTGTTTTTACATCAAGTGAAGTGGTGAACATACAAGGGGTTCCTAAACGGAAGCTAGTTCTTCCTACCCCATACTTGACATCTATGATAACTCGAGGTGCCTAAATGAAGATCCTAATCTTCTACCTCCTACTTGAATTATTGGACTAAATAATATGTAATACTTAACCTAGATATATATATACACTCATTCGAACCTTTGATGTTGAACTTGTGTTTATATGTTAAAGTAGTAGAACATCATATAAGACCTAAACCTTGTTGTGATTCTTATGGGTGTTCAACTCATGAAAACATTATCATAACCCTTGTGGTTACCAAGTGTCATACAAGTGTTAAGTGTTGAAGATGATCATTTTCACATGTTATTCTCATATCTTATTTTTATGTTGTTTTAAACACCGAATCTCGACTCTAAGCATACTTGAACTTTAACCCTTACACATTCAACCTTTTAACCTCATCAACTCGTCAATAATTGGATAATTGGAAAGCATATGCAAACTTTGTGAGTATACTCGTATTTCCCCCTTTTTACTTTTACCACTTTTGGGGTGTAACATGTTTACTTATCAACAACTCACATGAACATTTTGCTCAAACACATGAACATTCCTATAACATGCTTGTATACGTGATTGCTTGATACTTTAAACTTGGGTGAAACTTTATGTGTTGAACTTATCATTAACTTCGTACGAGCCTAACCGTGACATATGTAGCGCTATAGGATTGACGACCCGCCGCCCGTAACTTGTGGTTATGTCATGAGCATCCTGCGTCTCTTTTGGTTTGATATGTTAGACACATGCCATATTTATTGATTATCTTGAATCACATGCTTGCTATGAGGAATTGTTTTAAACTTATCTTTTGTTATGTACGTACCAAACTTGTATACTCGCCATTGCTTTTGCATTGAATTGTATTTTAAACATGTTACAGGTTGATGATGACGATGCTATGAAAAGAAGCAGCGTTGATGCCTAGATACACATATAGACGTTTAGGTTTAATATGTTGTATCAATTTTTGCTTATGTTGTTATGTATTACTTTTGGAACTTGTTGTTATTTGAGTTTATGTAATGTTGACAATTTGAAGTTATGAAATGAAATGGGAATTATTTAAATATTGTCACAAATAGCGTTATGATGTCTCTAGCAATCTTCACACTTCGTCTCATCCCGATGTTTCCGCCATTGGTTGGGGTGTGACACAAATGTGCTTACAACCACATTCAAACTAGTAATTTTAACATGATCATGCCATCATTTACGTATTTCGTTCCAATATACACCAAGCTTTTTCATAAAATTTTGCATCCTAATTTCACTTAGGCATTTCATCATACACTTGGTGGGTGTACCATTAATTAAGCATATTGTACAAGTATCATTTGCATAACATGACCAATTCATGTCAATATCATCAAGAACATCAAATTTAATAGAATTTCACATAACTTTTCTTCTAATTCAGTTCTAGCTAACAATTTATCAATATAAACAATCATCATACATACTCTCATCCAATTTCACACTTTACAACTCACACCCATTCTACTCTAAGTGGGTTTTCACTTCCAACATTGATTTAATCAATTTTAAGCATTCATAATGTTCTAGATGGTAATCTTAGTTCAATATCATACTAATTTCATATAAACTCACGGAATTTCTTGAAACCCAACATATTTAAGATCATCAAACTATCAAATTCTTCTTACCTTAAGCTTTAATAGGCCTAGATGATCAAGAAATCATTGACATGCATGAGTAACAACCACGATTATGGCTTCAATTAGCTGAATTTGTGTGATTAGAAGGGTTTCCCCTTTCTTTCTTTGGCTCTGGCGTCAAACACACACACGCCTGATGTGTATGTGTGTTTTATTTTTGTTTTCATTTTATCCTTCAAACTTTCTTAATATGTCACCATTAGCCCCTTAAGTTTAATGTTCACACTTGGTTGCAAGTTTCTTTCTCAACTTGATTAAGTTTCATTTTAATTATATAAGAGACTAAACTCATTTCTTTATATCAACCGGGTTCTTATTTATCAAACCCGTTTTTGAGGTGTTACAAATCTACCCCCCTTAAGTGAGGTTTCGTCCTCGAAACCTTTTCTCATTTTCATTTAACACTAACTATCTTTCCTTCCCGGTCCATCAACAAGACCATGAGCCCATCTAATGATGACCTTCTATCTTCAAGAACCTGTCCCAGAGTTCTTATTAATGTCACTTCCACTAAATATTGCTAGTGTCTATCACGTTTCATAGCTAGCGGTTTATTCATCATTCCAATACTCGTATATCACGTACAATATACCATTTTGTTTACTTGAAACAATCCCATTAATAACAATCCTTTTCGTTCATTTCCAACTTTCATATTATTTTCGTCGACTATACGATCTCACTTCGTAATTTCTACATACACCTCTATGTTTAACTTTGATAGGTACGTCATAATAATAGGTAACCATCCATTCTCTATTCATAAACTATTCATATAATTGACTTCTTTCTAATAAGTCCATACCTCCCATACCTTACTTTCACATAGCATTCTTATTCCCTAGACCCATTTGCAATGGGTCAATATACATACTTCTTCACACTTGTTATCGTACTTACATACGTATGATCCGTTATAACAGATCTAATACCTTCATTCCACCTCTTAGATTATATTCTATACATATATCATATAATATTTAGTTCTTGTTTTGTTATCGCAACAAAACTACTATTTCATAGTCACATATACACGCTTAACTCCAAAGTTAACATCATTCTACGTTTCCTATAGTTATTTGTACTATACGTACCCTTACGTTACCTTCAACTCACCACATTCCTTCTACATTACTATTCCTCTCAATTCATGCATTACTTAATTCGCCTAAGCAAGCGTATCATGCAGGTTCTTCATACGAGAATTTAACCAATACCCAAAATTTTCGCTCAAACTTTTAAGATTTACTTCTTAATGACATAGTTTTCTTCTTATGTCAACTGTTAAAAATCAAGCATTCGATACCATACCGTATTTATTCTATCATTCATCTCGTAATTCGTTTTCAATTTACTAATTTATATTTATCCGTCATGAGATAAAACATTTTACTTACCTCGATTTCAATTTCATACTTCAGCAATCCGTAAATCAGAGCGATCCGCTCCTTCGCGAGTGCTAACCGTACCAGGCCAGCTTTCATTCATCCTTGTAATAGGCTTCCACTCGTGCACATTCTTTTACTAATTCGATTGGTTTCATCACATTCATAATTCTACCAGTAACACCTACAAAATCAGCGGTTAGCACCTTTCATTCAAACATTCATTACATCATTTCAGTATTATTGCCAAACTTACCCTTCCGAATCATACTTAGATTGTTGTCCGGGTCGTAACCCGTCATTCATTATGACTCCCAAGAGTCAATTAATGCTATGTCTAACATGTAACCTATTTCAAAGCTTACTTCTTTCGACTAAGGTTTCTTGCTACTACATTAGTTCTCATCAGACTACCTACTTAGCAAATCAAATACTTCATGCTATTTTACATTTACTTGCTTAATAGCTATCTACATACTTTGTTTAACATTTCAGAAGTCCATTTATAATTACATTCTGACCCACATTTACCAATTAGCCAGTTCTGACACATCCCTCTCTATGTCGAGCTATAAGCTCCCATTAAAAGCATAACCTTTATACATACCTGATGCAAGTCAAATCCATTGACTCGTTATCCATACCTCACTTTGACTATTTCCTTCCAGTTTGTGACATTACATGACCGTACATTATGCTCACCTACCATTATATAACTTGACCATTTCAATCATTAAATACCGGGTTCAAATGGCAATCACCATTTGATCCGCATAACTCATTTGTCCTTTAAACCATTCTTGCATACAATGCATTTGCATAAACACACACACACACACACACACACATATATATATAAGTTTAAAAACATAACTTGAATCATATCCGCTTTATAAAATATTTACTTGTTTGGTTCGTACTTACTTACACATTCAAACCTTTCATTCTTATCAATCATTCTTACTTATTTGATTCGTACCTATTTACGAACTCAAACTTTTCATTCTAACATTCATTCCCTTCTATGTTTCGAATCCATCTCGAGGATTCTAACATATCATTCATATCCTTCATTCTTTCTATGTTTCGAATCCGTCTCGAGGATTCGGACATATCATTTACACTTTCCATTACTTCTATGTTTTGAATCCGTCTCACGGGTTCAAACATATCATTCATACTTCTCTTATGTATTTGGTACTTTCAATTCCTTGAAAGCCTTACATTTCCCTTCACCCTCACGTCCACCTACTACCTAATTCTAACAGTCATACCTGCAACAATTAGCACGGGCTCTCGAACGTCATATGTTTCTTGTGTACTAGCCAGGTACACAATCCACATACTAGTTTCGTGTCTACGTGTAATCATCACGTTATGTCCGAAGAATTGGGTTTCGGCACGTGTAACATTTTCAAAACTTCATTACCATTCCACTAGTATATTTCATTTAAAAAAAATTCTTCACTTTCTAGGTTTTAACATTACATTCACCCACATATTAAATTTACGTACCTGGGGTCAATTTGTCTCATTACATGCCTTGGTGTCGGTCCTAGACCGCATTCGCGGATCTTCCTTTCCAAACCATTATGCCTACCTTACACATAACATACTGTTAGTTTTCTTCAAATACGTATTTAAGCACATACTTACCTTTACTTCTACCTTTAGATCTTGATCGAGTCTCAGATTGTACGGGTTCCTTGTCACAAGAGCACACAGGTTTGAGTTCAAGTATTTATCTCCTCATACTTGATTTCACTCAAACCATGGCTCTGATACCAACTTGTAAGACCCATAAACGTTTTAGACAAAAAGTCGCAGCGGAAATTCATACCATAAAATTTCTTTCATTATAAACGTCTTAACTTACTTGGAGTTCATTTTAAGGTGACACTTTTACAATGAATACATCAATCGAACTCAATTACGAAATAGAAACATAAACTATTTTTACTGAATTACATATTCAAACATTCCCGTACAATCTAACTTGTGACTCGTTCTTCGATCTCCATTCCTCGGTGATCCTCCGTGACTCGTACAACCTACACTCACCATATAAATTCAAAACGTTAGTACACATTATGAACGTAACAAGATTCATGCTCTTTTACTTTCCATTCCGTTATTCCTTTACATTTAGGCATTTCCGTCTGAGTATCCACTCCCTGGTGAGACTTCAACTTTGTACCTGCATTACACTTCAATCTCAAGGTGCACTATTAATAGCATCAATACTCAATCGTATTGAAAACATACGAGCATACATACATACCTACTGGCATACATTTACACATACATACTTGCATCCACATATAATACGTGCATGCCTACGCGCGTACGCACCTTCATACATAAATACATAATGCTTACGTTCATACATATCTACTTGCATACGTACATACACCGATACCTACATGTATACCTACCTACATATATAACTACATACTTACACACATACATAAAACGATCATATATATACACGTGCATACCTAGCATACATACATATACTTACATACTTTCAAACATGCCTACGATTCTTGTTTAACTCATTTACATTCACTTATCATACTCATGCATTAATTTCATGAGCTTAGACTGGGATTTAAAGCCCTTAAACATCAGGGAAACCATCGAAAACGAGTTCGCGAGACAAAACAAGCAAAACAGCCAGTTAAGAGGCGCTCGCGGGGCGCGACGAAGTCGCCCTCAAGCCGTCGCGGGTCGCGACATCTGTCGCGTGGGGCGACCATTATTACCTCTTTCCGTCGCGTGGCGCGACGGCCTCTGATAGTTTGCAGCTGATTGCTGCATATTCCCAGCTACGGTATTCGTTACGGAAACGATCATAACTTCTTCGTTATTGATCCGAATTCAATTCCGTTTCTTCCTACGCGATCATAATTTGACCCTTTATCATATGGGCTTGGAATCCCATATCCGACTTAAGGAAATTCTTATCTTACGCGCTTTCAACTTAATAATCATTTTCTAATAATTCGACCCGTTCATGTTTTCATCAAACCGCTTATTTGTTTTAACCCAAAACATACATGAACATTATAACCATAATACTTTTACTTTATCCGGAGTTTCGTACTTGGGGTTTACGCACCCGATACCCGGTATTCGCTAAACTCATTCATTTCAGTTAAATCTACGAATCAAACTTTATTACTAAAACCTCCACTTGCGCAAATGCATAGCTGTTAAACCAAACTCACATATGAGTCTGTTGACTATTAAACCGCATCTTCGATTCCCGGGATTGCGTACTTATGTGCAATTCTACCCATTAACCAGTTATACTACCATAGCCATTTCTTCTGCAACATTTCAATATAATCATAAGACCTCATTTTGACCCGTTTGGGCTACTTAGCGAAATTCACCGATTTCATACAATTAAATCAATATTTGACTTTAAACATCACGTTTAATTAATTAAAACGCTACATTACTTAAACAAACTAAGAAGTGATTACGAAAATCACTTACCTTGTGCATCCGTGTCTGTATCCGCTTCCTTGCCTCCTCTTGACCCGTTAGTCTTTCATGCTTGAGTCCATCTCGACATGATTCCTCTACTTTCATGCCACCAAATCACATTCTCGTTAGCATACACAATTGTACATGTTAATGATCATATCAATCGCATATTTCACTTTTGACTTTCTTTAGTCACAACTAACAAGCATAAGACATATAATCAAATTCATATCCTTTCAAACTCATGTAATTCATCATGCCATCACAAATATCGCGTATTGACATAACATGTAACATACGACTTCCTATAATCCTACTTTGACGACAACAAATCATATCATGCTTCTTATGCGTAGTTGACTTTCAGAAATCAACAATTCATCATATGAACTTTCGACTTATTCTCATCTACTCGTAACATCCAAATAGGCTATACGAAAGACACCATATACATTACCTACTCACGATGCAAATGTGCTTACAACCACATTCAAACTAGTAATTTTAACATGATCATGCCATCATTTACGTATTTCGTTCCAATATACACCAAGCTTTTTCATAAAATTTTGCATCCTAATTTCACTTAGGCATTTCATCATACACTTGGTGGGCGTACCATTAATTAAGCATATTGTACAAGTATCATTTGCATAACATGACCAATTCATGTCAATATCATCAAGAACATCAAATTCAATAGAATTTCACATAACTTTTCTTCTAATTCAGTTCTAGCTAACAATTTATCAATATAAACAATCATCATACATACTCTCATCCAATTTCACACTTTACAACTCACACCCATTCTACTCTAAGTGGGTTTTCACTTCCAACATTGATTTAATCAGTTTTAAGCATTCACAATGTTCTAGATGGTAATCTTAGTTCAATATCATACTAATTTCATATAAACTCATGGAATTTATTGAAACCCAACATATTCAAGATCATCAAACTATCAAATTCTTCTTACCTTAAGCTTTAATAGGCCTAGATGATCAAGAAATCGTTGACATGCATGAGTAACAACCAAGATTAGGGCTTCAATTAGCTGAATTTGTGTGATTAGAAGGGTTTCCCCTTTCTTTCTTTGGCTCTGGCGTCGAACACACACACACACACGCCTGATGTGTGTGTGTGTTTTATTTTTGTTTTCATTTTATCCTTCAAACTTTCTTAATATGTCACCATTTGCCCCTTAAGTTTAATGTTCACACTTGGTTGCAAGTTTCTTTCTTAACTTGATTAAGTTTCATTTTAATTATATAAGAGACTAAACTCATTTCTTTATATCAACCGGGTTCGTATTTATCAAACCCGTTTTTGGGGTGTTACAGAGTTAATGAACGATATTGAACGTATTAATGAAGGGTTTGTAGTTGGAAGAGAAAATGTTACCGATTTTTGTCATTTTCACTATTTTATATAGTTGTTGGACCTACACTGATTCAGTATGTGGAATGTGGATGAACCAATGATATACTTTAAATTATACATATCTATATCTATACTATATAATAGAAAGAAACCATTTGAGGGACACTTATCATCATATTAGGCCATGTCTTATAGATAATTATTATTTTAGTTTAATCTCTTCTAATTAATTATAGATAATCCTCCTATTAAATAGTTTAATATCATATGGATAATTATTATTTAGTTTAATATCCTTCTCATTTATAATATTATTTATTTGAATTAATTATTACTTTTATATTTATATAATTTACTTCAAATTCAAACTTAGTTATCTAATTTGATCTTAACTATATATTTGAACGTTTTGTTTAGTTTGGTATCAAATAGATTTTACGAAACTTAAAACAAAACTAACCAATATTATTTATCATTTATACATTTACGTAGTTTTAAATGAAGGGTTAAATTTATTGAGACTTCGTTAACAAATTTTGCTACAACAGAATAATCTATTTATGTCAATCTAAATTTTTATCTATACTATACTATATGATAAAACATTAATGTGTGACACCTGTAGGCATTTATTTTATGACTTTCTCACCTCAATTCCAAACTTATCTTATATTAATTAAATAAATAAATGAATAATGGGCTAATATTAAATTTTATCCTATTTTAAATTTCAAATACCATTCTTCTATTTTTCTAATAAAATATTCTCCTAAATTTCAAATTGTTAATTTAAAATATTTTTAAATGAAACAAATTATTTATCACGAAAACCAAACTTTGTATTAATGTATTAAATATTTTTATTTTCACTATACAAAATTACATTTACTCGACCCGTGTTATACATATACATAAGGTTTTTTAAGATATAAGTTTTTATTACTTGATATATAAAATTAGATTTATTCAATTCGTACAATACACGGGGTTTTTTAAGGATATATATTTTTTATTATTTAGTATACAAAATTACGTTTATTCAAACCGTGTAATACGCATATTTTTAAAGATGTAACTTTTTTATTATTTGGTATATAAAATTACATTTATTCAACCCGTGTAATAAATGAGGTTTTTTAAAAATGTATTATTTTGATATTTAGTAAACAATATTACATTTATTCAACTAGTGTAATACACGTGGTTTTAAAGATATAACTTTGTTATTTGGTATGTAAATTTATATTTATTCAACTCGTACAATATGGTTATTATATATATAACTTTTTATTATTTAATATATAAAATTATATTAATTTAACCCGTGCAATAAAGAAAGTTTTTAAAGATATATTGTTTTATTATTTGGTATATAAAATTTATTTATTCAACCCGTGTAATACACAGGGTTATAACCTAGTTTTTTATATAAATATTTCCTACACTTTGAATGGTTTCGGGTTAGTTTTTATTGATTATTACTTTGATTTAGTTCATATTTAGATTTTAAAGGAGATAACGAGCTAGAATTGAATATTTTTACTAAAACTAAGACCGCGAGTAGAATTTGAATATAATTTGTTGGTTTCCATCATTATCTATTTATTTTAAAATTAAACTTTTGTATAAGATTTTGATGTGGTCAACATATATTTGTTCATGATTATTTTATAAAATAAAACTTGTTGATTAAATGATTGTGACATCTTAATACAGGTTCATAAAATATGAAGTGAACTTGTGAAGTCAAGATTTAATACATGTGTAAACAAGAGGAAGAAGGGAATATTAGAATTAATAAGATTTGGGGGAGAACGAGGCTGCTACAAATCACAAAAGCAAGAAAAAGGGACATTAGTTAATTTACGGATGACCCACTGTTATATATCGGAGGAATATTATCACATTATTAAAATCCTAAGATACAAAAAGAACTCGTTGTTTTTACGAATCCACTGTTAAGAAAAGGAAAAAAGAGAACTCACCGTTAAGAAAAGAGAAAAAAACTCAGTTTGTGACAGAAAAAGGTTTTTTTTACATATTTCTCTCTCTTAAAAAGCCTTATTACATATTTTCTCAACCCCTAAATTTAATTATATACTAGTTGTAGGACCCGTGTGAACACACGGGTAGGTTTAATAACCATCGACCTCAAATATTAAAAAATAGATTATAATACATCATTTAAATTGTTTGTGTTTAGTTACATATCTTTATAAAACAATGTTAAAAACAATATGTGTTATTATTATAAGTATAATGATAAAAGTTTTTGTCTACATCTATATGTAAAATATGATGTTACATTATATCATCACAGCCTCCTACTTTCAAACAATTAAAAGCAGCAAAAAAGTAAAGCAAACAGAGCCTCATTCAGTTGATCAAAACACAATATAAGAAGATCATCAACTCATATATGATGAGAAGATCAAAGGGCAAAAGGGAGGTTATTATAAGAAACCCTCACACTCTCAACGGAACCTCATTCACTTGATCAAAAAAGTTGCATTCCATGTAAGAGGCGCGTAAGTTTGCTATCACAATATGGAACATGACCACCTTTTTTTCCGTTACTTTTTATCGCCAAGGGTGTAAACTCCCTCAAAGACCTAAGAAAAGAGCCAAGATAATTCAAAGAACCTTACTTGCAATGGAGGTAGAAGACAGGTGTGTTATTACTCATGTTCAAGATAACCTCTTTCGTGTTCATGTGAGCAAGAAGAGAGGAAGACACAAAGGATGTGTCAAACACAGTTCAGATGATACAGGTTCAGGTAATAAGAAGAAACCATCTGTTGAAGAAGCAACCAGTGATAGTGTTTTGGTGGAAAACGTGGAGGGGTCTGTGACATTGTCGAGCATTGTCAGGAAATGCTATTTGATTTCTGACAACCCTTGACAATGTCACCGACCCCTCCACGTTTTCCACCAAAACACTATCACTGGTTGCTTCTTCAACAGAGGGTTTCTTCTTATTACCTGAACCTGTATCATCTGAACTGTGTTTGACACATCCTTTGTGTCTTCCTCTCTTCTTGCTCACATGAACACGAAAGAGGTTATCTTGAACATGAGTAATAACACACATGTCTTCTACCTCCATTGCAAGTAAGGTTCTTTGAATTATCTTGGCTCTTTTCTTAGGTCTTTGAGGGAGTTTACACCCTTTCATTGCCATAAAGTCTTCTTCTTTCTCTTTGCTTGATAATGTAGTAAACAATCTGCGCCACAAAACCAAAATATTTCTATGTTTTTGTGGAGACAATTAGTATACAATAAGTTTCAAAACCACATTGAAAAATCATACATAACAACCTAATTTTCGAGATATATTAAGGAAAACCATTACCTGATATGTAAACGGAAAGAATGCGATGGCTCAATGATGGTTGTTGTCATTAGGTGCATTGAGACCTAACAAAAAGAATGTGATGGCTTAAGTATACTTATAAACTTATTAACAAATGAGACCATATTAATTTAAAATTTAACCTTATGATAACCAAGAGGCAATCTTTGTATAGTCTGAAACATAAGTTATCTTTGAACATGGGTCATTGGCCAAATCAAATACTAAAAAATAAATTATGTCCCTGCATAAAAAACAAAATCGATAAATTTAGGAAAAATGGGTTTGAAAGATGATAACCCAACAGTAGAGGATCTCATTCTACAACTCCGATAAATGCAAGGGTGTTCTCAAATAATGGTTTCCTAGATGTTTGAAAACCGACAAAGAACGACAAATGTCCACAATGCTGCTTCTTTGGACATTTATCGGTCTTCAAACATCTAGGAAGCATTATTTGAAAACACCCCTGAATTTATCGAGGCTATAGAATGAGATCCTCTACTGTTGGCTAATCATCTTTCAATCACATTTTCCCTAAATTTATCAATTCTGTTTTTCATACCTCCCAAATCCACCTATCCGCCTGCAAAGAGATATTACACAGCTTGAAGTATAACCTGTACTTTATTATATGGCACCGGATTTTCACTGATTCAAGAATCTCAACATCAGCTAACAACAAAGAACCAATTTACAAACATCTTAATAGCAATCCATAATTCAGATTATTAACTTCTGAATGCACTAACCGGTTTTTCCTGAAGAATTGTTGTCCAGTCTGTGTAATGTGGTGTCAATTGTACTGTTATTCCGCTTCTTCGCTGTATTAACACATTAAAATCTTAAAACATAAAAACAAACAAAATGTTCCAAAAAAATAAACAAAACACAAATAGTTAGTTATATGCTACCAACCTTGAAGTGTTGCACCGCAGCCTCCACATGTGTACACCGGTTTGTTGCTTATCAAACTAATTGTCATCGTAATATATCTAAAATTGCTATTATCATGAAAACACATTTAAGAGAAAAGTAAAATGAATGAAAAACAAACAAACAACATTGAATCTATAAACATCATCCAGATTGCCTTCATTGAATCTATAAACATCATCTACAACAACCCAAAAATCATCACCACAAACAAAACCAACCAAAAAAGATACAGCTAAATATAACCAATCACGACTAAGAACAAACAGACCAAGAACATCTTCAGCGATGGTAAAAGTACCTTATCTTTCAGAGTGAACAACAATAAAGAATTGAGACTCACCGCCCTGATCTGTAGGAGAATGTGACAAATTCACAGGAATCAGGTCCAAACGTCAATTTATATGACCGATCTAGAAACGAAAAAATGGAATACTTACCAGCGTCCTCAGATACAGCTAAATACGCATCTCAAACCAACCAAACTCCATTTTCTTGTATAGATGTGACAAGGATTATACACGATTCCTTTTCAAAACCTTAATCACCAACACAGCGTCGGCGAAGGTCATTCATGGTGGACTTACAAAACATTTGTATTGTCATAATGCCAGACTCAGATTGTGCATAAAGATGACAACACCATGGCTGCAAGAGAGGTTGCATGAACAACTGCCATCCTACAACCTTGCCATACCATAATGCTGTCTTCATTCAATTTTTACTCAGATTTACAAAATCATCATAGCCTCATCTTGAAAGGACAAGAAAAATGCACTTTACAAAATGCATTGGGAGATGAAATGGGCATTTAATTCACCTGTGAGAAGTAATCATATCTGAAGTCTCTCTTTCTTCTTCACTCTTTCTTCTCATATTAATAATAATAAAATGTTATATTATATATTACAATTAAAAAACAGAATTATGATATCAGCATGTACATGTGGCATAGCTTAGGAGTTGACACGTAAGCAGATTTACATCATGCTGAAGTCTCTTATTATAGATAGTAAGTATAAATATAAATAGATTATTTAGATTAAAATTGGATTTATGACATCAACATGGACAATGTGGCATATCTCAAAGGTTGACACGTAAACAAAGTGAGGTCACTTTACTTACGTTTCAATCACTGATATATGCCACATTGTCCTTACTGATGTCATAAATCCGATTTAATCTATATATATAATATTGTATATAATAACAGTCACTCGGTAGCAACATCACATACAGTGAGTGTAATTCAACAAGATCTGTTGGTAAAACCACCATATAAGTTTGAGAGTATCATCTTCTAACGTTAAACCGAACTATGGTTAACTAAAGATTTCACCTTTGCAAAATACTTTGCGGGATTTTCAGCACATTGTAAGATTGTCAAAAGTGCGTGTTCAAATAACCCCGAAGTTTCCTTCTTTATAACCTGGGTAAAAAACATGTGTAATTCATTGGTTAGCAAAATCTTGGAAACAATCTTGAGGAAACATAAAGAAAAAATTTCATGTTTCTTGAGAACCTTTTTGAGTGATCCACCATACATGTCATGGTAGCATGTGTTTATAGCAATCAATTGTGCATTACTTCTTTCAGTGAAATTTTCACGAAAACCTTTTCATCAGTTCCTAATTTCTTTTCACCAGCTTTATACAAAGCCTTAGCATCCTTTGCAGCCATTTCTCTATCTACTTCCGGTCCTTCATAACGCGGTTTGTTTACACAAGCAAGCAAAATCTACACAAGAAGACCATTTTCAATTACATGAAGTCTTCTCACCATTCAAAAGACCAAGAAAATGACACAAAATCCAATACTATAACTTGATGAACGAAAAGGGGTACAGATTCGACCTTTTGGTGATCTCCAGAAGCTTGTAGTTCGATGTCATGTTCAAGATAAGTTCCACAAGTCGAGTGTAAATTTGCTTGAGAGTTTGTAGTTGCAAAGATGTTCGAGAGCATCTGACTTCGGTTACAGCTTCAAGATCTATACAATCCGGACTCAATGCATCGATTAATATTTTGACATCCCTTTGTGCTGCATAGCCACCATAGTACATGGTAACGGGATCTTGTGCAACTGCCAACTGGAGCATATCATATGTCTCATATCCCTGACCACCCCCCACCAAATGGACCATATCATATGCCAACTGGTTTAGGACTGCGGTTTTCAGCTCCAGTCTCTCCTGTAAGGTAACCTCGATCAAAATAAAATAAATTAAAATAAAAAATGCGGCATTGAAAGAATGCCATACCTCTACCAAATCAAGATATGGCTTGGGAGCTTTTTCTCCAAGAACACTGATAACTCTAAGAGATCGTTTTGCCTATTTTGACTCTGTGATATAAGTTGTTAGAAAAAAGTAAGATTAGATAGCGTAAAGTAAAAAAAAGTGTCATAATTTGGTATGAAATATGTACAGAAAACTACACAACTATAATAATAAATATAAAGCATCGTAATATATAAATTTGTTTAATTATTTATTGGATATAATAAACACCTAATATACATCGCATTTGCTTAAAGATTAGTCGGAAAAGATCCACTCAAGCATACAAACCAATCAACATTTTAAGAAGTTGTACCACATGTTTTTTTTTGTTTAAGAAGGCATGGAGGTCTCTATGATGAAGGTGGAATGATCCAACTTCAGCCATATGATTCTGCTTCACTGCATATGCCTGCTATGTAGTTTAAAGTATCCTCAAACTCCTGAACCAAAGTAAAAATCATTTATTAATCTAACTGGATAAGTGTAAATCCTTATGAATTGGTCGATTTAGGTTTGGTTTATGGTTCAAATAAAAAATTTAACTAAAAAGAGAACCCACATTATTCTTTTAATGTATACAACCTCTCAAAATTTAACTAAAAAGAGAACCCACATTATTCTTTTAATGTATACAACCTCTCAAGTCTTTTATATACAAATTATTCAACCCGCTTGACCCGAGCCCATTTTAACACATTACCAAACATGCTTAGCACAACCATGATATGGACTCTGCCTAGAAATAAAGCAAAGCAATGAAACAAAGCTTATTGCGTGAACCTGTAGAACAATATATCAACAAAAACATGCAATAAGAACTTACCTTGACTCCAATAACTACAGCTAGAAGGATACATGTTTGCCCAAAAGCAAAGCAGGTTGCTTTTGTTCTTTGAAAGATAACTGAAAATATGGGCTCCACTACAAAGTTTGTGAGTATATCTACATCACATAGAATAATATTATCAGCTAAAAATACTTAAAAAAAGCAATGTGAAGATGAAGACACAATTTTATATACCCACTTCATCTATTGTGACATCTTAATTCATCACAACATTAAACATAAATCCACTTTCCTCAACATATGTTTTAAATTAGCAACACTAAAGCCGATTAAACTAAGTATAGCCGTAATTTATTGTCATACCTTAACCTGAAAATTCAACTTTTAAAACTCACGCATACACCAAATTATGAAATCAAGATATTGAACTTTCAAGGATTATTCAACACATCTTCACTTACCTCAGCAAGAATTGTGTTACATCCACTAATGATTGGAAGTGTTTAACCCTAAATCACAAAAGTAGACAAAATTCAAAAGAAAGAAACATCAAAACTGAAAAATGGAAGCCATGAAAAAAGGCGGTAACCTGAATCCTCATTGAAATTCTACTTCGCAGATCAGCAAGAGAGATCTTCTGAAATTCTACTTCGTAGATCAAAAAGCGCCCTGTAGTTGAAAAGAGGAAAAGTTTACATACTCCACAAACTAACAGGTAGTCTAATAGCTGTGGTTGCGAAAGCAGTTTTGCCATATTTCACGATTTCAAACATGTGATGCATTATATACTTCAAGAGTCGCGTATTCGTCTTTGAAAGCTCCTTCATTAGTATGTGTTTTATTAATTAAGAAGTAGTTTTAGATATTTATCAAAAAGTAATTGAGCTAATAAAGTTACATGCAGCACCACTACCTCTACTACTGGAACATCAAATTCCCTTTGATCAAGTATCAAGACTTCAGCTAATTAAAGGCACTAATCAAACCTGCCATTAATATTCATAAGCAATAAAAAAAGTATCAACTTGAAAATCCAATCACCAAACAAAAGACACTAATCAACTTTTGGCACCCATTAAATTAATGGCATTAATAAAAAAAACATAAAACAATCAATAACCTACATATTAATAAAAAAAAATTAAGTCAAAGAGAAAGAGCGCAACAATGTGGAACCTGCAAATGATGTTTGGGGTGTGGGTGCGTCATAGTAACTTGTGCTTTAGTTTGGAAAACTACCAACATAAATATCTCAAATAAGATGCATACACGGGTAAAAACGATAACAAAAGTCATATCGTAACAACAACTATCCAGTTTTTTTTGGGTAGAAACGATTCAATATGTAATAAATGTATGTATTAAAAATATACTTTCAGCACCTTTTCATCTTGTTTGACCCATTTGAGCAACAAATTTTGTTTTATTTGACCAATTTGAGATTATTAAAAACCACCGAATCAAACCAAACCGGGTCGAAATCACCACCTCTTATTGTATGATATAAAATAACTGAAAATACCAACTTAAATGAATACCTTGTGTAATCAGTTTTTAACATCCCACATTGCGCTGCGTTGAAAAAGTCATCATTATTAAAACAATGAACCCAAAACTATGAAGGGAAAGGAAAACGCTGGAATTACATTATTATAGTGAGAGAATCCAAAACTACGAAGGGAAAAGAAAACGCTAGAATTACATTATTATAGTTATTCAACGGGTGTTCGAACAGTAATTTTGGATTATCAGATCTTATTAATCAGTTGTAAATATGCAGAATCTATCCATCAATTATACGAAATGATCATAAAGGACATTCTTGTGAAAACATGGTATATGTCCTGTGAGATAAAGAGTGTAAAGCCAGGTTAGATATTCATGCAATTTTATGGACAATATGATGTTTTACAGCTATCATGAAACCAATTAGCCAAAACTTATAGTTTGATCACTTAATAATTAGATAATCAAAATAAGATTCCATATATCGAAACATTAAAAGCTGGTTAAAATATATCTCAACTGAAACTATAACATGTAAAGTAAATCTAAGGCTATTTAGGTTTATAAATTTTATTTTAGATATATTTTTTCCAGCAATATCCTATTGCTTATAAACTTTATTGGATTTTGTAGTTTACTGGAAAATTGAGGTTAGAAAATGAAAATTCAAAAGCAATACCTTGATAAGGGGTGAGTTTTTTTGTTTATCATTGGCAAGACTCTATGAACGACGTAGAGGAATTCCAGGCGATGCAAGTCATGAGCTGAAATAACATCAACACAACAACAATAACTTACAAAAAACGCTCTAATCTTTATTATATCAAATACACAAAATGGAAAACAACTACAATTCAAAAATCTCCAAACCTAATCCTTTAATCATCTGCCATATGATCCTGATTTAACCTCCAGACTATCTATACGCAAGAAAATAGAACTTTGTCGAAAAAAGGTCAGACTTACCTTAGTCACCGGTAAACTGGCTTGTAGTTAATCGCGGTTGTTCATGATCGTACACCAGCACCATCACTAAATGTTGTCGATCGGAACCCTAGATGACCATAAACCGCCTAATCTCAATTCCAAAACCCTTTCAAAGCAAGAACAGTTTAACCAATCGATCAAAACACAAGAAATATAAGATGCATCAAAGAACGCATAATTAAAACGAATCTAAGATGCATCTCAAAGAAATTAGCATAGATTAGAGGATTTCATAATTTCGAACCTGTTGATTGAGATGATTGTAATCGCTGGAGACCGGGTTGAAGATGGATTGAAGGTTGTCGCACAGGTTGATTGAGATCCGGAGGAGCCGATTCGGCGTTTAGGGCTTCTAGGGTTTTATTTCTGAGTTGAAGAGAGAGAGGAGTGAAGATAACTATGGTTTGAATTTTGAAAATGAAGCAGGACTTTATTTGAGAGAGAGGGAGGATTAAAATTATGATTTGAATTTTGAAATTGATTTTGAAATTCCCTCCTAAAAAATCCTATTATATACAATATTTTTCATAATAATAAAATATTGAAAACGGAATTATGACATCAGCATGTACATGTGGCATAGCTTAGGAATTGACACTTACGCAGATTTACATCTGAACTTCTCTTATTATAGATAGTATAGATTTCCCATTTCTAAAGAAACCTTATTACATATTTCCCCACCTAAAGAAGCCTTATTACATATTTCCTCGATCTCTAAATTTAATTACATATTTCACCTTTCCAAACCATATACATTACATATTTATCCATTTTATTAAAAATACTTTTATAAAATTACTATTTTACCCTTCAAATCTCCCCATAACTTTTCAAAATTAAGAAACACCAAACCTTCCAGAAATATTTAATAAGGCTTTTTAGGAGAGGGAAATATATAAAAATCCCTTAATAATAATAAGGAACATATTCAGAAAAGAATTAATATGTTTTTATTGGATTTGTATTTTCAACATGTTTTTTTACCATTAAAGTTTTTGAGATTTTTTTGTTCAAAAACATATATTTTTGGTATTCCGTTGTCGATGTAACAGCTGGTATTTTGACTTGGTTATGATGCAATATTCTTTTTTTAACGGTAAACCATTGGTTCAATCGTCGAGTTCTATATTTACAAAGTCAAAACTCAAATGAATGGGTAAAAGAAAAATAACTTATGGAAATTATTTATAACTAGAAGATAGAAGATGGTCTTTGCGCAACTTATTGAAGGAGGAGCGACCTCCGCCTTTGACTTAGTCAACATTTATAATGAATGGGAAATATGTAATTAGTCGTTTGATAAACCCATTAAGAGTAAAATAGTAATTCCATAAGAGTATTTTTAATGAAATGGATAAATATGTAATATATAGGGTTTAGGAATGTGAAATATGTAATTAAATTTAGAGATCGGAGAATATGTAATAAGGCTTCTTTAGGTGGGGAAATATGTAATAAGTCTTCTTTAGGAAGGGGAAATATGTAATTAAATTTAGAGGTTGGGGAAATATGTAATGAGGCTTCTTAGGAGGGGAAATATGTAAAAATCCCTAAAAAAGAACATATATACCGACTGTAAAGAGGGGAGAGAGATATACGACGAAAAGAGGCACAAGAGGACATGTTCTTGGAGTAGAAAGTGTATGGATCAAGATTCGAGTTCGGTTTGGAAATTTGTTAGTGCTTAGTTTTGTTAAGACTTTGTGTTTTCAGATTTAATACTATGCTTTGCTTATCATATGAGACTTGTTTCACGTTCTTGATCATGATTATTGGTGGATTAATCAGTACTTTTTAATAGTTTTGGGTAATTTAATGGTGGATTAATATTAAAGTAAAAAA
Source organism: Helianthus tuberosus (assembly GCA_030545235.1). Classification (NCBI taxonomy): domain Eukaryota; kingdom Viridiplantae; phylum Streptophyta; class Magnoliopsida; order Asterales; family Asteraceae; genus Helianthus; species Helianthus tuberosus. The sequence goes on from CM060406.1 coordinate 32,512,615, forward strand.
AACCTGATAATATTTTACTAGATGTGCTTGCATAGTATATTCTAATTTATTATCTTATAATTGTTCCTCGTGTGTCTTTGTGAATGTCTTTCATGTATGGATGCATGTTAGGTTACTTACTTTGTGTTCGTAGCTAGTTTATGGTGTACGGTGCACGTATCCCATAGGAACACTGTTTGATAATTTAGAGGAATTTAGTGTTCTACTTATTCTTGAGACCGAAAGGAGATAAATAGTTAGGATTGTCTTTGATGCTAGGTATTTAGATGCATTGAGACCGAGAGTAAATCTGTCTAAGTTGCCTAGTAGTATTTGTTTTCCTAAGTCTTGTCAAGTGTTTTTAGGTTACCCCGTACATTCTAGGGTGTATTGTGATTAGTGAGACTGAGAGGAGATCTAGTCTTTGAGTACTTTAGTATTGTTGGAGAGACCGAGAGGTGATCTTACTTTTACCAGTAAGCTTTATTTGACCTTTAGGATCCTTAGGAGAAGTTGATGAGACCGTGAGGAGATTCAACCTATCTTCAGTCTTAGAGTGTCATATTATTAGAACATGGTTTCATCATAGTTACCGTTGCTGAGAGAAAATCGAGAGTCACGAATAGGATCCAAACCTGTTGTAACACCTCGCAAAATCATGTCCAATACAGTGGTAACACGTGTCATAAACCCTGATCAGGTTAAAAGATAACTTGAAGGACTAAAACTGTCAAACAATGAAAAGATGTATATAGAAGGACCAAAAGTGTCAACATGCCAAACTTGTGCCTCTGATTGACCTCATAAGATGTCTGTATTCTTTATTGAGTAAATTGTCGGACACAAGAAGCCGTTTGTGCTTAAAAATCAAAAATTACAAAACACAGGGGTTAAAAGTGTCAACATGTTAATTCTTACCTCTGGGTGACCTTTTAACATTCCTAGAGCCTTTTTAAAATATTATTATATTCTCAAGAATATCAGATATTGATTTCATGAAGTTTCGGTGCAATTATGTAATACAATTTGCAATTTTCAAGAATAAGGGTCAAAAGTGTAAAAGTAAGAATTCTTCAATCGGGAGACTTTTTCAATGTGTCCAAAAACTCCCAAGAACATCTCAGATCTGATTATGTGGACCCATCATGCTAGAAATGTCAGTTATACGAGTTCAGAAAGTGCAGGGACTGAACATGCAACAAAACAAAACAAAACAACTTTGAATTGTGCTGCCTCGCGTGGCGCGCTAAGATCTCCTCTCCCTGGCGCATGGCGCGACGGAGGAGGTTTTCTAGCAGACTGGCAGATGCCAGCATGCAACCTGCAATCTTTCTCAGATCTTCTGCAACCTGTAATCGAAAACAGCAGCATGTTAACAGTTTTATGAAACCACTTAGACACTTGTGAGCATCAGAATTCACCTGGGGACACTTGTAATCATCTTGATTCACTCAGTTCCCCTATATAAAGGCCCTCATTTCTCTCTTATTCTTGCACACTTCAAAATCAGAATTTCAAACTCTCTAGCTGAGTTCTCTGGAGCTTCCTAAGCTTTAAGGAAGCTCTAATAGTTCAAATCTTCTTGCTAAGGACCTTTGTAAGTGTTCTTAGCTTCTGTAGTTAAGATTTCATTAGTTTAATGATCGAAAGTCAAAGATATCGTAATTACGCTTTGACTTTGTGATTAATCACAAACGGTCCAGCCATTATTCGAATTGAAAGTGACTATGTGTTGGTAATTATTTAGGTGTTAAACCCTTAAAAGGGCACCTCCTAATTATCACATTCAATTGTCGGGTCAAACTACTTAACAGAAAAGTTAAACGAGTCAGCTTTTACAAAATAAATCATAACTGATAATGTAGAAGCTATAAAATACATTTTATCACTTAAATAACTTGATAAATAATATAAGAAGATGTTTAGGCATGTTCAACCCGACAATTCTGAGTTTAGACTCGGTTCGCAACCAAAAGTCGCAAAAGTAGATTTTTGCTTTGACTTTCAGTTCTGACCCGATTTAGCTTAGTTTAGCTATGACTTAGGATTCCGATGTGACCATATTATATGTTAGTATAACTCTCTGAAGTTATACTACTTGGTCCCTTAGAAATCAGAGATTACTTGCATGTTCCGTTATTTGCTTAAAATTTACCATTATGCCCTTTTGTTATTAAAACGATATTTTTAAAAATGTGAGAGGACAAAAAGCTTTATTGCTGATATATAAGTATGTCACAAAAATTTGACATCAGTTTATGGTCTCAAACTAAAGTCATACAAGATATCGTAAAACATAACTTTTTTTTTTGTTAATTAAATTGCATTTTTATGCATAGATCATATTTAAACCCAATTTTTGGCACCAAACTTGTTACCTACTGTTTTAATATAATTTTTAGGGAATTTTAGAATTTTTGGTCAAATTTTATATTGACCATAACATAGAGTTCTTGCATGAACTCGGTAATTGACGATAATGCCTTTTTCACTAATAAAATGAGTTTTACACATCATTTACATGTCAAACCTTTTTCTACTGATTTTATATATTAAATAAAATATTTTAAACAGTCGAGCCTAATCAAAATCTCAGATTTCCTTAAACATCTCAAGTATCGTCAAATATCGACTTTTATGCAAATTAGGCGCATAGTATGGTTTAAAACCATATTTAGCACCTAAGACTTGTTACATACTGATTTTAAAATAATTTTTTATACTTTAACAGTAAGTATAAGTCTTGAACTCAGACTTCCAAATTTGACCTCAAAAGCATATGTGAAATGACCAAAATGCCCCTACGGTGCATAGTTTGGCCATAAATGATTAAACACACATATATATGATATCTTACTGATATAACAACATAAAATAAATATTTTTACAGAATGTTTTAGACCAGAACCTCAGTTTATGTTTAAACCTCTTTTATAAACTTTAAAATGACCAAAATACCCTTTCGGGATTTAAATTGGTCTTAAATTCATTTAGAGCATAATTGTTGATATCCTACTGATATCACAACATATTGTAAACATAATAACTATTGGAACTTGTTCTTGACTCATCCGGTTACCCGTTGTGCTTATACGCGTTCGGTACGGTTTATGTAACTAAATTGCATAAATTAGCCGAAACGGGTCAAACCTTATCATTTTTACTTCAAAATCCAGAATGTATTTAGTTCACCCATTCTATACAAGTCTTCATACTTGTCGGGTCTAAATCACATTCCAATCCGGTCACCGCTTAATCTCGCGTTTCATACCGTAAACCTTTCTTTAAAACTAACCGGTCTAAGTTACAACTTAAATAAGACCCGTTAGGAATCTAATAGGTTAATAAAACCTTCGTTCCAGATTGAGAGCCCGGGTAGAAGTACTTGCACTTGCTGATTAGAATATACGACTGAGTATAATTTACATTTAGCTCAGTTAAATACTTTTAACTTATTTTCTCTTATACGGGCTTGGGATACGGTAAATTATTACCGCTTGGTCGGGTGTAGAAATCTTTTAATCGAATTTGTTTAAATTGTATAATCCCATTTTAATCAGTGTTGCTTGATAACCAATAACATTGGGGTTTAATGACCGTGTCCTGGATATCATTGGCTCATTTAAAAAGCGTGAATGGCCACGACTTAAGCACGAGGTGTAGGCATACACCTGACTGTTACGTATGTAAAAGATATACTCACTCGTGAGGAAACTTCTTGTGAGTTTATATTTGTGGGGTGTCGATTAATCTTGTTCGGCTTTTATACCGGCCCTAAATGTTGGACAAACATGTAAATCTGATACAAGATTGTTATTAATATAATTGTCCCAAGTTATAAAATGTTTGTGCCTTGTGCATTTAAACCAATTTTCATAAATGTTTTCAAAAGAGTCGGTTAACTGTATTTACCAGTGTAAACTGACGTATTTTTCCAAAAAGAGTAAGTGACAGGTGTCGTACGTAATTGGCTGGGAGCTCGGGGCGTTAATAAAGAATCTTGCAAGTTCTGAACGTCTAAGTCTGTTGAACAATATTTATATTTCTGTTTTAAGATCCACCTGTGGATCCATATACAACCGTTTGTATAATATTTAATTATACTTTGTTTTTCAGTTTGTAATATTATTTTCATCCAAGACTTCTGCTGTGCATTAAACTGTATACATTTGACTATGACGATATCAACTACGTCACGATACTTCCCACCGGGCCCATCGGTAATACGTGGAAAAATCGGGGTGTGACAGGTTGGTATCAGAGCCAACATTGAGGGAATTAAACACTAGCCTTTTGTGTTTAATCTCAATGACACAGTTGCACATTCCTTGACTTCCGAGTCTAGGAAAAGGACCTAGGATTAATCCTAATCTTAATTGGTTTATATCTTTTTGTTGTTTCTTTTGTTTTGACAGGATCACAAGCAAACATGCCACCAAGAGTGAGAGGTTGAGGAGGGAGAGGAAAATCTCCAATTATTACCAGGAACGACCACGAAGCCGGACCATCTCACCGGCGTACACCATCCGCATCGTTCGGATCAAGTCCTCACAAAGACTGGAGGACATACCTCGAGCCTGCGAGACGCTCTGTCTCGCTCAGCTCCTCACCATCCTATCATCATTCCTTTGGGCCGCAGCAGGAGGACGAGCCCAACGACTCTCACCATTCTTACATTCCTCTGAACCGATCAGGTTCACACCATTCCTTCCAGAACCTGACACCTTATTTTCAGAGCCGGTTCAACCCGATGAACTAGATAGAAGAACCAGAGGGTCAAAACCCTTTGGGACCGGCTGACCATTTTCCGGAGTACCAAAACATGGATGTGGACAAAGATCCAGATCCTGAAATGCTGCCATCTGGGACGCCGACGCGTCCCATTGAAATATCTAGCGGATCATCCTTTCATGGTTCGCCTTACAGGGTCCCTGATATCTGGGCCGAGAGATGGAGCACATACAAGTGGGAGTATACTCCCCCTCACCACTACTCACCACCACACTAGCAGGTCCCTTCTAAGGACCCACATTTTCAGGCGGTCACCCCACCGCAACCACCAGCGCCAGAGCAGCCACCGCCTTCGGAACCATCGAGGCGGAGAAAAAGTGCACGGATGTTCGTGCGTGGGGGTTTCCATTTTAGCACCACCCAACACTCCAGCAATAGCAACTACCCGCCGCTCTATGAAGACCTGCAAATGGGTGGGCCTTCAAATGCAGTTTTTGAAATCGACTCTGCACCAGTCGCGCCAGCACCACCCGTGGGTTATGAAAACCCAATTCCATCATACCCAGGTGCAGCTGGGTATAACTCGTTTGAGCAGCAAGCTTACTCGGGTTACAATTACAACAATGCCCCTGCCGTTGACCCATACGTTGAGGCAGTAAACTACAATGCTCTCTACCATGGACCTTTTCCAGCTACGTACCCAACTGGGTACCCAGCATATAGGTATCAATACCCACCGCCCCCTCAACCTCAGCAGCAGCAACCGTCACAGCCACCACAAATTCAACCACCGCAGCAGCAAGAAATCCTCCAGAGGTTGCACGAGGTGGAACAAAGGGTAGACGAAGAACGTAGGAGCCGCCGCGGTCTACTAAAGGGTTTGGAAAACCTTATAAAGGGGAAGAAGAAGAGGGACTATTAAAAATCCCTATTTATTATTTTGTAATTTTTAAAATTTCAATTAAGTCCCTGCGTGGACATTTATTTATATATTTAGTCCCTGTGTGGACTTGTCTTTCTTATGTTAGTCCCTGCGAGGACAATGTTATTTCTTTAAAGACCCGTTTAGGGCATTATTGAAATTTTAGTACTTATTATGAAGTTCCTTTGTATAATTACATTTGGCATTAAAATATTCATATATTAAAATCACAAATCAAAATAACAATTCAATTTTAATTAATCCGCCATTAAATCTTAAAAGAAAAATCTTAAAGGTATAACCTAGCCTATGTGTCATTAAGACATGGCCATGACGGTAGAACCTTTTTAAGATAATAAATCTTTGTTAACACCTGAGAACGTGTTAGCACTCTTGACACGTGTGATTCGAGAAAATCACACTAGTCATCCTTATATTGGATTCTTTCAATTCCTTATTTAGCCTAATGATCTAGAAATCATGGCTTATATCATCAAATAAGATGATCATATTATAAACATCCATTAGTGATGAAGTGCCTACGGGTTATACCTATTGTCCTAAAAGACAAATGATAGTGGTAGTCTATGATTCCCTGTCAAGAAAGGTAATGAACTATGTTCAAACCTTAATGTCTAGATCCTATAAGATCATGGCTCATAAATTCAAAACTATCCTTATGACAAGGCCTTTTTGTACCATTTTAAATATCCTTAATAGTTTATAACTGGATTAACTATAATGAAAAGTTTAAAACAAATCTGATTATCAAATTAACCAAATATGGTTTATTTATACCATGGTTAATGAACCATTGAAAATGATGATTCCATAATAGACTTCTAAATAAATTACTGTTTATTGCTTTATAGAAAACAAGCTTCAGCATGCCTGAATCAGACGAGGTTAACAGTCATCCCAATATGAGAAATAACAATACAAGAATGAATGTAACGGGTGCAGATTTACAAGCTATGATAGATAATGTTGTCACTCGAGCCATTGACAGACAATTCAAATAACCAAGTGGTACTCGCACCAGGACCCAATCTGTACCTCATACAAAACCACCTTCCAAGACACATACATCTCATAGGGACGATTCTCATCATTCGTCGAATCAGAAGAGTCACCCCTCCAAACAAATTGTGTTAAATCAAGAACCGCGCTCAAAGACATGCTCTTATAAATACTTTGTCTCTTGCAAGCCAAGGGACTTTACGGGCGAAAAAGGAGCCATTGACTGTATGACATGGCTAGATGAGATGGATACTGTAGTAGATATCAGTGGTTGTGTGGAACAGGATATTGTGAAATTTGTTTCACAATCGTTTAAAGGAGAAGCATTGGCATGGTGGAGATCATTGATCCAAGCCACAGGGAAAATCCCGCTTTATAATTTGTCTTGGGAACAATTTGTTGCACTGATAAAGGAAAACTTTTGTCCTCAGCATGAGGTAGAAAAGATTGAAACAGACTTCTTGACTCTGGTCATGAAGAATTTGGATTGTCAGGCGTATGTGACGAGTTTCAACACCATGTCCCGTTTGGTTCCTTATTTGGTCACACCGGAACCAAAGCACATAGCGCGTTTTATTGGAGGCCTAGCACCAGAAATCAAAGGAAATGTTAAAGCATCCAGGCCTACCACATATAGGTCCGTGGTGGACTTGTCCTTGTCCCTCACTTTAGATGCAATTAGGAATAAGTCTGTCAAGACTTTTGATGAGGGAAAGAGGAAAAGAGATGAGGAGAACTCTCATCATTATGACAAGAAGAAAAAGGGGAATTCCAAGCATAAGAAAGGTACCGAGCTCAAGAAAAACTCGAGTCAGTCAGATAACAGACCCAAGTGCAGGAATTGCAGAAAGCGTCACTCTGGAAAGTGTATAATCGACCCACATGCTAAAATATGTGGAATTTGCAAAACCAAGGGTCACAAGACTTTAGAATGCAAGGAGTTAAAGAACGCAACTTGTTACAACTGTAACGAGAAAGGGCATATCAAGACCAACTGCCCAAAACTTGCAAAGAAGCCTGAAGAGGCCAAAAAGACAAACGCACGAGTCTTCCAAATGAACGCCCATGAGGCAGTACAGAATGATAATGTTATAACAGGTACTTTCCTCATCAATGATGTTTATGCTAGAGTTTTGTTTGATTCTGGCGCATATAAGTCATTTGTAGACAATAAATTTTGTAAACTATTAAATCTGCTTGTTAAAACTCTAGACATAAAATATGAGGTAGAATTGGCCGATGGTACTTTAGAGACTGCTTCAACAATTTTAGATGGATGTTTTATATCCATTAGGAACCACTCCTTTCCGTTGTCTTTGTTACCAATGAAGCTAGCAGGATTTGATATAGTTATTGGCATGGATTGGTTATCTTTTAACCAAGCTCAAATTGCATGTGATAAGAAGCAAGTGGTTATCAAAACTCCTTATGGTGAGTCGCTTACAATTCAAGGAGATACGCAATATGAATTGCCTAAACAAGTATCTATGCTTAAGGCATCTAAATGTTTGAAGAAAGGTTGTGTCATTTACATGGCACAGGAGATGATAGACGAACCAAAGCCCAAGATCGAAGATATCCATGTTATTTTTTAATATCCAGATGTTTTTCCTGAAGAGCTACCTGGTTTACCTCTAGACAGACAAGTGGAATTCAGGATCGATATTATTCCAGGAGCAGCCCCAGTAGCACGAGCTCCTTATCGGTTGGCACGGATAGAAATGAAGGAATTAAGAACACAGTTGGATGAATTGTTGGAGAAAGGTTTTATTCAGCCTTGCTCGTCTCCTTGGGGAGCGCCTATTTTATTTGTGAAAAAGAAAGATGGCTCAATGCGTCTATGCATCGATTATCGCGAGCTGAACAAAGTTACAATCAAGAACAGATATCCATTGCCCAGGATCGACGATTTGTTTGATCAGCTTCAAGGAGCAAGTTACTTTTCAAAGATTGATCTAGGGTCAGGTTATCATCAGCTGAAGGTCAGAATCGAAGATGTGCACAAGACCACTTTCAGAACACGCTATGGCCACTACGAGTTCTTGGTGATGCCTTTCGGGCTAACTAATGCACCTGCAGCATTCATGGATCTCATGAATCGTGTATGCAAGCCGTATCTAGACAAGTTTGTCATTGTTTTCATTGATGACATTCTTATTTATTCAAAGAATCAAGTCGATCATGAAAAACATCTCCGGTGTATCCTTAAACTTCTGCAACGAGAAAAGCTCTACGCAAAATTCTCTAAATGTGAGTTTTGTCTTCGTGAAGTCCAATTTCTTGGACATGTAGTAAGCGAGCATGGTATCCAGGTGGATCCCGCTAAGATTGAAGCGATTATGAATTGGCAAGCACCTAAGACACCTACGAGATTCGCAGCTTCTTAGGTTTAGCAGGATACTACAGACGTTTCATTGAAAAATTTTCAAGGATTGTCGCGCCTTTAACTTCGTTAACTCGCAAGAATATAAAGTTTGATTGGGGACTGTCACACCCCGATATTTCCACATATTACCGGTGGGCCCGGTGGGGGAGTATCATGACGTAGTTGATATCATTATAGTCAACAACACAATATTTAAATGCACAGCGGAAGCAAAAGATAGATTCGTTTCAACCGAATAAAATTGTAATATTAAGTATCACAAAATAGTTGAAAATAATCCACATGTGGATCAAATAAAAAGAAACATTGTTCAATAGACTGAAATGCATCCAAGCTTGCGAGACTCTTATTGATGCTAAGGAGAAAGCCAGCCTATTTCGAGTAGTACCTGCACTTAATCTTTTTTTGGGAAAATACGTCAGTTTACACTGGTAAATACAATCAACTGACTCGTTTTGAAAAGGTTTAGAAAGTTGATTTAAATGCACGAGGCACAAACATTTTATAACTTGGGATAATTATTTGAATATAATCTTTTAAAAGAATTACATGTTTCTTATGCGTTCAGTAGCCCGGGTTGACACCGGGTTAGAGTTTAATAGACACACCACATGATATAGTCCCGCGGCGGTTTATTCCCGAAACCGGCGGTTATACCTTATTATTTATTTATGCATTGTCGGGTGTACGCCTACACCTGCGCTTAGGTCGTGGCCATTTCGTAAAATGATGCCAAGGATATCCGGGACATGGTCATTAACCCCCCAAAGGCTTTAAGCAACAAAACAATTTAAACGGGTCATTTCAATGAATTAACCTCCATTCGATTAAAGATTCAATGCCCGACCAAGCGGTATTTTATATACCATACCCCAAGCCCGTATAGGGAAAATAAGTTAAAAGTATTTACCTTTGCAAGTAATAATCACAACAAGCAAGTGCACGTAGCTTTTACCGGGTCTCCTATTCTGGAACGAAGGTTTATAATAACCTATTAGAATCCTAACGGGTCTTTAATTAAGCCTAAACTTAGACCGGTTAGTTTTAAAGGAAGATACGGTTCGAACGCATGATTAAGCGAAGACCGGAATAGAATGTGATTTAGACCCGACAAGTTTGAAGACTTGTATAATATGGGTAAACTAAACACATTCTGGATTTTGAGATAAAAATGATAAGGTTCGACCCGTTTCGGCTAATTTATGCAAACTAGTTACATAAACCGAACTGAACGCGCAAGAAGCGTAACGGGTAGCCATAAGAGTCATATACAGATTTCCTAAGTTAATATGCCTTAAATATGTTGTGATATCAGTAGGATGCCTTCCATTATGCCCAAAACGAGTTTAATCTCAATTTAAGCCCCGTAGGGGTATTTTGATCATTTTAAAGATTATAAAAGAGATTAAATATACTTCTGAGATATGGGTCTGAAATAATCAGTAAAACAACTTAATTTAATAGGATATATCAGTTGGTGATAAGTCTTATATGATAAAATGGTTTTAAACCCATACTATGTGTTTAATACGCGTAAAAAGCCGTTTTAAGCGATTTCCGGGTTATAACTGGAAATCTGAGTTTTCTGATCAGTTTATAAAGTTCAACATACTTCATTTATCATATAAAATCCGTAGCCAAAGGTTTGGTGTCTAAATGTTATGTAAAACTCATTTTATAGGCAAAAAGGGTATAATCGGTATTTACCGAATCAAGGCAATAACCTTAGGTTATGATCAGTTTAAAAATAATTAAAAATCTTCAAAAAAAATCCCAAAATATTATATTACATCAGTGGGTAAAAGGTTTGGTGTCAAAAATTGGGTTTAGATAGGCTTTACGCTAATTACGCCGTTTAATTAATAAAAGGCCTTCTAATTACGTTATTTAGCATAACTCCTAATCTAGACCTCCAACTGATGTGAAATTTTAGGGACACGTTTATAATTCAGTAACAAAGATTATTGTCCTCTCACATTTCCAAAATTCTTGTTTTAAGGTCGAATGGGCATATTGGTCAACATTAGGCATTTAACGGAAACGTCGGACAATCAACGAGTCGAGTAGTATAATCGCAGAGGGTTATACTATCGTACAAGCTGGTCCTAATGAAGCTCTAAGGAATTTCTAAATCATGCTAATATGGGTTAGAACTGAAAGTCAAGGCAATGGTCAAACTATGCGACTTTCGGTTCCGAACCGGTCCTAAACTGGAAATTATCGGGTCAGACATGCTTAGACATGTTCTTGCATTGATTACCAAGTTATATGAGTGGCAAAACAGGTTACACGTCTTATACATTGCTAATTATGCGTTAATTCGAAAATTGTGTTCCTGTTGACTTTTTATAATAAACTTTGACCCGACAAACAACCTAGTTAGAGCGGGAATCAGAGGGTGCTCTTTTTAAGGGTTTAATGCCCACATAATTACCAACTTATAACTACCTTTTGTAAGGACTCTCAAAATTATCCTAAAAATACCCGTAAGTATAAACCCGGACCCCTGAAACCTTACCCTACATCAAAAATCAAGAAAAACCAAACTTGTAGGTTTCAGGCGGGCCGCGTAAGAGACAAGCTTGTCTTATGTGGGCCACGTCAAACTTGCATTGACCGGATAAGTGTTCCGGATCCACATAGCGACCACCTGGCTAACCTACTTGTGACTGGTCAAGCCTACTCGTAGACTCGGCGACTAGGCGGGCCGCGTAAGGTTAAGTTGAAGGCTTACGCGGGCCGCGTAAGGTCCTAAATTCACCTATAAATAGCCCGTCACTTGCACAATCCACTGGTGTCGATCAAAACTTTCAAAAAACGAATTCATATCACTCTGAAGTCGAAATTTCATATATAATTAGCGTAGTGCTGCTCCGATACCGGGTATTAACTCGATCGCTGCTACGATTCAATGTCCGATCGATTAATCTATCCAATGGATGTTTAAGTGCTGCCCACATTAGGGTTTATGCTTTGTCATTCGTTGTTAATTCAATGGATGTTTAAGTATCGCACTTTGTCATTCGTTGTGAAGGTTTTAATCTCTTGAGTTATCGTAAATGTTGTATTAAGTTACTAACCGAGTTATATGCATTTAGGTTAAAAGGCTAATCAGTAGGCTAGGCTCTGCTCAATTAAATCTGCAATGTGAGTCATTCTCTTTTTATCAAATTTGTTTACAAAAGCATGTTTATTTTCAAAGTTATAATTACAGTGATTAAGTTTATGTAATCACCAAGTTATAGCCGGTATGTGGGGTTTTGTATTCATTACTTGATAATCTTCACCATTGGACAACGAGTTAGCCAAGGGGTGATATGACCATAGTCACAGACACCATTGGACAACGGGAGGGCCAATGGGTCGAGTGACAAATACTGTGGGTAGTTGGTTGATATCTGGAAACATTGTAATCTCTCTTAATACTGTAAATTATAACAAATGAGTCGTTTTAGTAAAATAGAATGATTCACCAGTATTTCCCGCTGACAAAACTTTTTTCAAACATGTTTCAGGTGATCTGTTGTGATCAAGGAAAAGTGCCGTGAAGCACTACAAGCTTAAGGAAGTGGCTCAATATAAAATAAAGAAACATGTTTTGTAAAATAAAAGATTTCTCCGTGAAATCTTATGATTGTAAATTACCGGGGTTTTATCCCGAGTTGTGAAATAAAATAATCGGGAAATTGCAATTTTAAAAAGATCCTGAATAAAACTTCCGCTGTAAAATCAATACCACGGGATTTTTTGTCCCGTGGCTCCTGAAACGGGTCAAACCGGGTCAGGGGCCGTGACAGAAAAAGGTGGTATCAGAGCCACTGATTTAAGCCAATTAAGTATTTAGAAAATTACTTAATTTTTCTACTTGTCATTTTTTGATTATATGTTTTCTTATTTGAATATTTGTGTACAGTATGGGTAAACAAAAATTGTCAAACATCTATCTTAAATTAGATAGGTCATCAAACGAGAAGGGAAGTTCATCCCAAACCAAATCCTCAAATCACTCTGTAATTCCTGAAGAAGGAATATTTGTGCAAAAGGCACAATATGAGGAACCACTTTCTCCTAATAAAAGAAGTTTGATTTTTAAGAAAAGTCAGGAGAAAATAAAGAAATTCCGAGAAAAGAAGATTAAACAGGAAACCCAGGAATTAACCAATAAAACACCTTGGGAAGACAAGTTAGATGAAAAATGGGCGGATCTCTATATGCTAGCCACTGTAGCAGTAAATGAAAATCTTTAAAATACTTTGAATTAAGTTTTAGCAACCTTTATCACCTACAAATCCAGAAACCATATCCAGTAAATAAATAAGTAAACCCTAGTGTGTTTTAATTTTCAGTTGTTTTGTAGTTACCCAGTATGAAATAATATTTAAAGGTTATCTATGAAATTTTGTTATAAAATTTTTAACTTAGTATTTGTGTGTATTTTGCATGTATACTAAACAGCATGAGTGACTTGTCTGACGCCCTTCAAAATTTAAATCTCTATCCGGTAAAAATAGAGGTTTCCAGAGATTTCAATAGGTATATACCCGACATAGAAGAACCTATGGAATTCAATGCTCCACCTCTGGAGAAACCCAAGCCCAAGAAAAGGAGAAGATTCGTGGGATGGAGGCGTGTGCGTAGGAGGAAACCCGCCACTAGAAAGATTCCCAAAATAGAAAATCCCTTAGACAAAGGGAAGGGGATTGAAGTCGGGGAAGAGTCTAGGCATATAGGAATACAGTTTGAAGAATATTCTAAGCAAATAGAAATGGAGATTGGAGGAGGTTTTAAATAAACACAGATAGAAATTGGAGAAAGCTCTAAACAAACCCAGGAAATGACATTGCAGGAAGAACTAGATTTTATATTGGCAAGCTGTGATACCATTAAGCCTGTCAATAAAAATGTTTTTACTCATCCTATTGAAACTCAACTTCCAATAAATTTAGAACCAGCAATCCCAGAACCTATAATCCACACCCAACCCTTAGGAATGGACGAGTGGTGGACGAATGATTGGCAGTTCCAAAACCTGCTCAATAGTCCTTATTCCTTTCTTCCTCAATTCGACCCAGAACCTATACCTAATCCACCTATGAGCAATGAGAATTTAGCTGAACTCCGCCACTTTGGCGAGGAATTAATGGATGCAGGAAATAGGATCAGGGAAGTAGGAGAACAGATCTCCTGGAAATACGATGAGAGGGAGCGCCGTTATTAAAATATCAGCTAAAGAGGGATAAGGGGTTTATGAGACTGTGGTTGTATAATAGCAATAATAATATAATCATGTGAAATAACCTAAAATAAAACTTTGTAAGATAATAGTGTATACTGATGCATACTATTAAATATAAAAATGGAAATCGAAAAATCGAAAGTTTTGACTATAGGTGTGTTGTGAAATTTGTATGATTGTTTTATGTATAATTGTTATTTATTTGATACTAATAAATTATATATATATATATATATATATATCAGATGGAAAACGCTAATAACGAACCAGTTAATGAGGTTAATCAATCTGAGCAACACCCGGAGGATCAATTTCTAAATAGGCAAGATATAGAAAATATTGTTGCTCAAGGGATAGCCAACGCTATTCCAGCAATAGTTGCTGCTGTTAGAAATCCAATCGAACCTCAACAAATCATTCCTAGTAAACGTATTTCTGAAGATAACTTCAGTAATAGCGTAAATGGAGGCGGTAATCATACTAATCACAATAATAATCCACGGCAGGCTCTGCTCCCTAAGAAAATGAAAGCTGCAACACCTGGTTGCACTTACAAAGAATTTCTTGCTTGTAAACCATCTGAGTTTGCAGGCAATGAAGGAGCAACTGCGGTACTGCGTTGGTTAGAAAAAACCGAGAAAGGAATTACAATAAGTAAATGTGCCCAGGATGATCAGGTTATGTACGCGTCAAATCTTTTTAAAGAAGGAACGCTAGAATGGTGGAACACGGTATTACAAGCAAAAGGAATGATGATGGCGTATGCTATGAATTGGGAAGAATTTAAGAGTCTTGTAGAAAGAAAATTTTGTCCCGAATATGAAAAAGATCAAATGGCGAATAAGTTCTTAAACCATCGAATGATGGGTGTAGATTGTCGCGGTTATACTTCGACATTCTTTGAATATGCTAGAGTGGTACCAACACTGGCTTCGCCAGAACCGGTACTCATTTCTCGCTATATTTGGGGATTGATTGGTGAAATCCGTAACATCGTTAAAGCTGCGAGACCTCGCAATATTGACGATGCAGTGGAATTAGCCAACACCCTAACTGATGAACTGGTGCGCACAAGAGATGATAACAGGAAAAAGGAACTGGCTCAGAAAATTACCCAAGGAGTTCGTATGGGTAATAGTAGCAACTTCAAGAAAAGAGGAACATGGCAATTTTCAAATCCGCCTTTCTGCAGGAATTGCAAAAGGAAACATTTTGGAAGATGCAATATAACCTGCAATTTTTACAGAGCTGTAGGACATCAGGAAGAAAACTGCAGAAAGAAAACCATAATTTGCTTTAACTGTGGAGAAGCAGGGCATTTCAAAACAGAATGTCCTAAATTAAGCAAATCAACAGACAACAAAAGCCAAGACAGCCGACGGAGCTACTAAGAAGAATGTTCGAGCCTTTCAGTTAACTACTCAGGAAGCCGAGATGATTCCTGACGTGATAGCTGGTACGTTCTTAGTTCACAACATTTACGCAAAAGTATTATTTGATCTGGTGCAAACCAAAGTTTTATCAATACTTCATTCTGCCAAGCTCTTAATTTACCCTTAACCAACCTTAGGCAGATTTTTACAGTCGAAACGGCAGACGGAAATTCTGTTAGCATAGATAAAGTTTTGCAAAAGGGAAATATAGAACTCTCAGGTCATAAATTCTTTGCAAACCTATTACCTATGAAATTAGCCGAATTTGATGTTGTGTTAGGAATGGATTGGTTAGTAGCCAACCATGCTCGAATTCTTTGTGATCAGAATTCCATAGAAATTCAGTCACCTACTGGAGAAGTAATCATAATTACGGGAGACAAACCACGTAAGCCCATGAAGTTCATATCAGTAATGAAAGTTGCTAGTTATGAACGAAAGCAAGGAATAGTATATATGATTTCAGTAATCATTAGTACTAAGGGTAAAGAACTTAAGGAGATTCCTGTAGTATCAGAATACCCAGATATATTCCCAGAAGAGTTACCAGGATTACCACCAGACAGGGAGGTAGAATTTAGAATTCATTTAATTCCCGGAACTATACCGATAGCCAAGGCACCTTATCGGTTAGCTCCCACAAAAATGTTAGAACTGAAAAAGCAATTAGATGAATTACTAAGTAAAGGTTTCATACAACCTAGTTCATCCCCGTGGGGAGCACCAGTATTGTTTGTTAAGAAAAAGGATGGTTCAATGAGAATGTGTATTGATTATAGAGAATTGAATAAGGTTACAATTAAGAATCGATACCCATTACCTAGGATTGATGATTTATTCGATCAACTTCAAGGGGCTAGATATTTTTCTAAGATAGATTTACGCTCTGGATATCATCAATTGAAGGTACAAGAAGAAGACATACCTAAAACTGCTTTCAGAACTATGTATGGTCATTACGAGTTTACAGTCATGCCCTTCGGATTAACGAATGCACCTGCAGCATTCATGGACATGATGAATAGGATTTGTAAACCGTACTTGGATAAATTTGTAATTGTCTTCATCAATGATATACTTATTTATTCCAAAAGTCAAGACGAACATTATCAGCACTTGCATGCACTCTTAACTTTGTTAAGAAAAGAAAATTTGTACGCCAAATTCTCGAAGTGTGAATTTTGGTTACAAGAAGTGCAATTCCTAGGACACATGGTGAATCACGAAGGTATTCATGCAGATCCTGCTAAAATAGAAGCAATTACCAAATGGAAGGTTCCGCAATCTGTAATGGAAATTTGAAGTTTTATAGGTTTAGCTGGATATTATAGCCGGTTTATTAAGGATTTTTCCAAGATAGTTGTACCATTAACTAAGCTAACCTGTAAAGCAGTTAAGTTTGAATGGGGACCTAAACAAGAAGAAGCTTTTAGGATTCTAAAACAAAAGTCAACAAATACTCCAATCTTAGCCTTACCAGAAGAAACTGAAGATTTTGAAGTATATTGTGATGCTTCAAAACTAGGATTTGGATGTGTGCTGATGCAACGCAAGAAGGTAATTGCGTATGCTTCAAGACAATTGAAAAAGCACGAGAAAAACTATACGACTCATGACTTAGAATTAGGAGCCGTAATTTTTGCCCTGAAAATCTGGAGACATTATCTGTACGGAAGTAAGTTTACTGTCTATACAGATCATAAAAGTTTAAGATATATATTTGGGCAAAAAGAGTTAAACATGAGGCAAAGGAGATGGATGGAAATCCTAAGTGACTACGACTGTGATATTCAATATCATGAAGGAAAGGCAAATGTAGTTGCAGATGCCTTAAGTCGTAAGTACCATGAGAAACAACGACGAGTTCGTGCTCTTAGGTTAAATCTATAGTTAGATTTAATGGAACAATTGAAGAATGTTCAAGAAACAGCAATCAAGAATGATGCTGAAGGAATGAAGGGACGAATAAATGAATTAGAACAAGGAGCTGATGGAATTTGGAGATTCCACAAAAGTAGAATTTGGATACCTAAGCATGGAGAATTAAGAAATAAAATTTTAGAAGAAGCCCATAAATCTAGGTATACCATGCACCCAGGAAACAATAAGATGTACCAAGATTTAAGAAATAATTTCCGGTAGATAGGAATGAAAAAGGACATAGCTAGATATGTTTCTAAATGTCTTACTTGTTCACAAGTTAAGGCAGAACACCAGAAACCTTCAGGTCTACTACAACAATTGGAAATGCCTGTATGGAAATGGGAACTCATAACAATGGATTTTGTTACTAAGTTACCCAAAACCAGAAAAGGTAATGATACGATTTGGGTAATTGTGGATCGATTAACCAAATCAGCTCACTTTCTACCTATGAAGGAAACCTTTAGCATGGAAAGGTTGGCAAAGTTGTATGTAGATGAAATAGTATCCTTACATGGAGTTCCACTCTCCATTGTATCAGATAGAGATAGTCGTTTCACTTCTCATTTTTGGACAAGTTTCCAAGAAGCAATGGGAACTCGACTAAATCTGAGTACTGCATATCATCCACAAACAGACGGGCAAAGTGAAAGGACGATACAAACTCTAGAAGACATGCTCAGAGCATGTGTAATAGATTTTGGTGGAAATTGGGACGATCACTTACCATTAATTGAATTCTCCTATAACAATAGTTATCATTCAAGTATTGAAACTGCCCCATTCGAAGCACTGTATGGAAGAAAGTGCAGAACTCCAAATTGTTGGGCAGAAATAGGAGAAAATCAATTGTCGGGTCCTGAAATAGTGCAAGAGACAACAGACAGGATTACTCAAATCAAGGAAAGACTAAAGACGGCTAGAGATCGTCAGAAGAGTTATGCAGACAATAGACGAAAGCCGTTGGAATTTCAAGTAGGAGACAAAGTACTATTGAAAGTTTCTCCTTGGAAAGGAGTAGTTCGATTCGGTAAGAAAGGAAAGTTAAGTCCAAGATACGTAGGACCATTTTCGGTAATCCAACGTATAGGACCAGTTGCTTATCGTTTACAACTACCAGAAGAGTTAGCTGGAGTACATGATGTATTTCATGTATCCAACCTCAAGAAATGTCTATCTGATGAATCGTTGATAGTACCTCTCCAAGATATAGAGGTAAACGAAAAGTTCAAATTTGTTGAAAAACTTCTTCAGATAGAAGATCGAAAGGTGAAATTCCTTAAACACAAATGGTTAGTACTTGTCAAGATCAAGTGGGATTCAAAAAGAGGACCTGAATACACTTGGGAACTGGAATCAGAGATGAAGCGAAAGCATCCTCACTTGTTCCAATGAATCTCGAGGACGAGATTTTAAATAAGGTGGGGAGGATGTAAGGACTCTCAAAATTATCCTAAAAATACCCGTAAGTATAAACCCGGACCCCTGAAACCTTACCCTACATCAAAAATCAAGAAAAACCAAACTTATAGGTTTCAGGCGGGCCGCGTAAGAGACAAGCTTGTCTTACGCGGGCCGCGTCAAACTTGCGTTGACCGGATAAGTGTTCCGGATCCACGTAGTGACCACCTGGCTAACCTACTTGTGACTGGTCAAGCCTACTCGTAGACTGGGCGGCTAGGCGGGCCGCGTAAGGTTAAGCTGAAGGATTACGTGGGCCGTGTAAGGTCCTAAATTCACCTATAAATAGCCCGTCACTTGCACAATCCACTGGTCTCGATCAAAACTTTCAAAAACGAATTCATATCACTCTGAAGTCGAAATTTCATATATAACTAGCGTAGTGCTGCTCCGATACCGGGTATTAACTCGATCGCTGCTACGATTCAATGTCCGATCGATTAAACTATCCAATGGATGTTTAAGTGTTGTCCACATTAGGGTTTATGCTTTGTCATTCGTTGTTAATTCAATGGATGTTTAAGTATCGCACTTTGTCATTCGTTGTGAAGGTTTTAATCTCGTGAGTTATCGTAAATGTTGTATTAAGTTACTAACCGAGTTATGTGCATTTAGGTTAAAAGGCTAATCAGTAGGTTAGGCTCTGCTCAATTAAATCTGCAATGTGAGTCATTCTCTTTTTATCAAATTTGTTTACAAAAGCATGTTTATTTTCAAAGTTATAATTACAGTGATTAAGTTTATGTAATCACCAAGTTACAGCCGGTATGTGGGGTTTTGTATACATTACTTGATAATCTTCACCATTGGACAACGAGTTAGCCAAGGGGTGATATGACCATAGTCACAGACACCATTGGACAACGGGAGGGCCAATGGGTCGAGTGACAAATATTGTGGGTAGTTGGTTGATATCTGGAAACATTGTAATCTCTCTTAATACTGTAAATTATAATAAATGAGTCGTTTTAGTAAAATAGAATGATTCACCAGTATTTCCCGCTGACAAAACCTTTTTCAAACATGTTTCAGGTGATCTGTTGTGATCAAGGAAAAGTGCCGTGAAGCACTACAAGCTTAAAGAAGTTGCGCAATATAAAATAAAGAAACATGTTTTGTAAAATAAAATATTTCTCCGTGAAATCTTATGATTGTAAATTACCGGGGTTTTATCCCGAGTTGTGAAATAAAATAATCGGGAAATTGCAGTTTTAAAAAGATCCTGAAGAAAACTTCCGCTGTTAAATCAATACCACGGGATTTTCTGTCCCGCGGCTCCTGAAACGGGTCAAACCGGGTCAGGGGCCGTGACACCTTTACTTTGACTAATCGCTGGACCATTAGCGATTAATTGTTAAGTCAAACCTTAATTACGACGATTTGACTTTTAAGTTATAAACTAAGTAAAACACGATTAAGGAAGGTTAAGGAAGCTTACCAAGGTCCAATGCACGACTAATGATGCTTAGGGAGTGGCCTTGAGCTCCAGAAATCTTCAGGAGTTGAGCATGGAATGAATGATCAAAAGTTGCACAATGAGGGCCTTTATATAATGATCATTGATTGCTCAAGATGATGTCAAACATGTCTAGGATTGTTCCTTGATCATCACAAGTGTCCCTAGTGCCTAAAAACAAGTTTGTGTAGCCCATGGTATTGAAAACAAGCCATTTGAGTCGGTTAAACGGGCTGGACAGACACCTGTCCATGTTTTCTGGTTCTGGGCGGCTGAGGCGGCCCACGTAAGAGGTCAGCCTACTCTTACGCGGCCCGTGTGAGGCTCGGGTTCAGGTTAAACATGTTTCGTTAATTGCGCTTTAGGTCCTTGGTCCTTGTAAAAGTTGTTTTAACCTTTCTTTTTGCAATTTGAGCCCTCTAAATTGATTTATAAGGGCCTTAAGACATAACCAAACTTTGTGAAGCCCTTGGTCACTTTATGGTTACCCGAAAAGTCATAAATTTCAACGTTGACGCTTTTAACACCTCGTATACGAATTTTATCATAACTTTCTCATACGATAACGAAACTTGGTGAAATTTTTATCATGCATTCTAGTGAGCATAAGTAATCGTTACAAAGCTTCGGGTTTGCTAAAAGGTCACTCAGAGGTATACTTTGAACATGTTGACACATTTAACCCCTGTAGTTTGTAATCTCTCACTTTCTTTCACAATTAGCTTCGTATGATCCATGATTCAATCATTTAAGGGTATAAACATCATGTAGGGTTATTGTAAAGTATATTTATCCATTGTTGACATTTTGAACCCTTATATTCACATACTTTCCTTATTTGTCAACTTCATTCCTTCTAAAGTAATCCTTTACATGTTTAAAGTTCATGACACGTGTCGATATTATATTGGACATGAAATTACGAGGTGTTACATCCTCACCCCCTTAAAATAAATCTCGACCTCGAGATTTACTGAAACAAATGAGGGTACTTTTCTTTCATTGTGGATTCTACCTCCCACGTGTACTCGGGACCTCTACGGGCATCCCATTTAACTTTTACTATCGGTACATGCTTCCTTCGAAGCTTCTTAACCCGTCGATCCTCAATCAACAAAGGTTTTTCAACAAACTTTAAGCTCTCGTCAATGTGCACATCTGTATGTGGTATGACTAGTGATTCATCAGCTAGACATTTCCTCAGATTGCAGATGTGGAATACGTTATGAATACCACTGAGCTCCTCAGGCAACCTTAACTTATAAGCCACTGATCCGACACATTCGATGATCTCGAATGGTCCTATGTATCTGGGGCTTAACTTGCCTTTCTTGCCAAAACGCATTACCCCTTTCCAAGGTGATACCTTAAGTAGTACCTTGTCACCTACCTCGAATTTCAGAGGTTTACACCTTAAATCCGCGTAGCTTTTCTGCCTATCCCTGGAAGCTTTGAGACGATAGCGTATCTGCACAATCTTATCTGTCGTCTCCAGGACTATTTTAGGTCCTGTCAGTTGGACATCCCCAACTTCCGCCCAACAAACGGGCGTTCTACACTTTCTACCATACAAGGCTTCGAAAGGCGCAACCTTAATACTTGTATGATAACTATTGTTATAGGAAAACTCGATTAATGGCAGGTGGTTATCCCAACTACCACCAAAGTCAATCACACATGCTCGAAGCATGTCTTCCAAAGTTTGGATTGTACGCTCACTCTGCCCGTCCGTCTGAGGATGGTAAGCCGTACTAAAATTTAAGCGCGTGCCCAAAGATTGTTGGAAACTTTTCCAAAAATGTGATGTGTATCTAGTATCTCTGTCAGAGATAATAGACACTGGTACGCCATGCAGAGATACAATCTTATCTACGTACAATTGGGTTATCATGTCAGAGCTATAGGTCTCCTTAATGGGTAGGAAATATGCTGACTTAGTCAGTCTATCCACTATCACCCATATAGTATCATTTCCTTTCTTTGTCTTTGGCAACTTGGTGATGAAGTCCATTGTCACCATTTCCCACTTCCACGTGGGAAGTTCAGGCTGTTGTAGCAAACCTGACGGCTTCTGATGTTCAGCTTTGACTTGCGCACACGCCAAACATTTAGCTACATAGGCAGCTATAGACTTCTTCAAGCCTATCCACCAAAAATTTGCTTTCAGATCCTGGTACATCTTGTCAGCTCCAGGATGAACGGAGTATTTAGAACTGTGGGCTTCCTGAAGGATAACATCCCAAAGTCCTCCATAAACAGGAACCCATATTCGTCCATTTAATCTCAGGATTCCGTCCTTGCCATAGGATAATTGTTCTTCAGTTACTCCTAGCTTTTCATCAGGATAGTTAGCTTCCAATACAGCCTCCTTCTGCGCAACTAACAACCTTTCATTCAAACTATTCTTTATCTCAATGCTCTTGGCATTGATTCTTATAGGCTTCACTCTTTCCTTTCTTTGCCGGGATGGTATCTTATCTCACAGTCATAATCATTCAAAGTTTCCATCCAACGTCGTTGCCTCATGTTCAAGTCCTTTTGGTTAAATAGGTGCTGGAAGCTCTTGTGATCAGAATAGATCACACACTTGATACCATATAAATAGTGCCTCCATAGCTTCAGTGCAAATACAACGGCACCCAACTCCAAGTCATGGGTGGTGTAATTCTTTTCATGCACCTTTAACTGACGTGAAGCATAGGCAATAACTTTGCCTTTCTGCATAAGCACACATCCCATCCCGGTGTGTGATGCATCACAATATACCACAAACTCTACTATTCCATCAGGCAATGTTAACACAGGTGCATTGCTTAGCTTCTGCTTAAGGATATCAAAGGATTCTTGTTGCTTCGGTCCCCAGTTGAACTTAATATTCTTCCTAGTCAAAGAAGTTAGGGGTGCAGCAATCCTTGAAAAGTTCTCAATAAAACGCCTGTAATATCCTGCCAATTCCAAGAAACTGTGAATCTCTGTGGGCATCTTCGGATCTTGCCAATTCATGACAGCTTCAACCTTAGCGGGATCTACCTGGATTCCGCGTTCACTAACCACATGTCCAAGAAATTGGACTTCACGAAGCCAAAATTCACACTTAGAGAATTTGACGTAGAGCTTTTCTCGATGAAGCAGTTTCAGAATGCAATGGAGGTGCTTCTCATGGTCAGCTTGATTCTTGGAGTAAAGAAGAATATCATCGATGAAGACGATGACAAATTTATCCATGTAGGGCTTGCAGACGCGGTTCATGAGATCCATGAACGCGACTGGTGCATTAGTGAGTCCAAAAGGCATCACTAAGAACTCGTAATGACCATAACGAGTCCTAAATGCAGTCTTATGTACATCTTCATCCTTGACTTTCAGTTGATGATATCCTGACCTTAAGTCGATCTTGGAAAAGTAACTCGCTCCTTGAAGCTGATCGAACAAGTCGTCGATCCTGGGTAATGGATATCGATTCTTAATAGTAACTTTGTTAAGTTCTCGATAATCGATGCACAGACGCATCGACCCATCCTTTTTCTTCACAAACAGGATTGGTGCTCCCCAAGGAGATGAGCTAGGTCTAATAAATCCTTTGCTTAACAAATCATCCAGTTGAGTTCTCAACTCTTTCATCTCCGTTGGTGCCAATCTATAAGGCGCTCTTGCAACAGGTGCTGCTCCAGGAATAATGTCAATCCTGAACTCCACTTGCCTATCTGGGGGTAAACCAGGTAGTTCTTCAGGGAATACCTCTGGATATTCAGAGATAATAGGTATGTCTTCGATCTTAGGCTTTGGTTCATCAAGGGTTACTTGTGCCATGTAGATAACACAACCCTTCGTCAAACACCTTGATGCCTTGAGCATGGACACTTGCTTAGGCATTCCGTACTTAGTATCTCCTTGGATTGTCAAAGGCTCGCCATGAGGAGCTCTGACAACCACTTGCTTCCTAGCACAAACGATCTGGGCTTGGTTATGAGACAACCAATCCATGCCTATTACTATATCGAAACCCGCTAATTTCAAAGGAAGTAAGGACAATGGAAAAGAGTGGTTCCTAATGGATATAACACATCCATCTAACATGGTTGATGCTGTTTCTATGGTTCCATCGGCTAATTCCACCTCATATTTCACACTTAGGGTTTTAACAGGTAAATTCAGTAACTTACAAAACTTATTATCTACAAATGATTTATCAGCTCCTGAATCGAATAACGCTCTTGCATAAACATCATTTATGAGGAAGGTACCTGTGATCACATTGTCGTCCTGAATAGCTTCCTTTGCATCCATCCGGAAGACCCTTGCATTGGTCTTTTTCCCATCCTCAGTCTTCTTTGCAAGCTTTGGGCAGTTGGACTTGATATGCCCTTTTTCATTGCAGCTATAGCACGTAGCATCCTTGATTTTCTTATAGTCTAGGGTCTTGTGCTCAGAAGACTTGCAAATCCCACATGCCCTTGGCTGTGACTGGGATTTCGACTCATATCTGCACTTCCCGAAGTGCTGTTTCTTACAGATCTTACAATTGGGTTTATCACCCGATTGACGACCATCTTTCTTAGATCCAGAACCCTTTTTGTGGTCATTGTTTCCCTTATGTCTCTTATCCGATCGTCGGGAGCTATCATCCTCACGCTTCCTTTTCTCAGCATCAGTGTTTCTCAGCGATCTCTTCCTGACCGCGTCCAGAGTAAGAGATAATGCTATATCAGCTGCAGACCAAAAGGTAGCTGGTCTAGAGGCTTTCACACTGGCCTTAACTTTTGGGGCTAAGCCCCCAATGAATCGAGTTATCCTCTTGGGTTCCGGTGTCACAAGATAAGGAACCAACCTTGACATGGTGTTGAAGCTTGTAAGGTAGGCTTGACAATTGATGTGCTCGAAAACGGTCAACTAAAACAACTAAAATTACCCTAAATTAGACACTCTAAGCTTTAAATTTATAAACTAAGACTCGACCTAAAACCCTAAATCACACAACCGGCAAGTGTACCGATCGATGAAGTATAGCCTAAGGAAGTCCGAGTATCGAACCCAAGAGACTCTACTGATTACGCTACTAACTCTATCTAGACTAAAACTGACACGACCTGACTAAATGTTTGATTGATGGGGGGGTTTTCTAAAAATCCTAAAAATGCAAATAACGAATACTAGCTAGACTAGACGAACTAGACACGAACTCTCACGAAGACTGAACTCAAGGATGATGAAAGAACTACCTAGACAGGAATCCTGATTGCTTTTAGTTATGATTATAAATGGAAGTTGTCTACTATGGAACCGGGATCTTGAAATTCTCACCTATCGGGAAATCTAAGGACCGTTTTAAGAGCACGCTAAGATCCCCTAAAGGTTGTTAAACTACCGGTTTTTAGACTCCTTTACAAGACATCTAATGGGGTTTATAAAAGTATCCTACAAGGCTCACTCCCTTACGAGACCTAAACCAAGGATAGGTTTGTTTTCTCAGTTAGACTTGCTAGACAGCAGCAAATAGGTTAACTTTCTAAGAAGGACCCACCTTGCGGTTTAATCACTTAGACCTAGCAATAATCTCGCACCTTACAGCTATTGACGATTAGTAGAACACTTGATTTTATAAAATTACCAACTATTACTTCTAAGGTTACTTAAGCTATTTTCACCCTAAAGGATAAAAGGTTTATTATGTGATATAGACACTCACCAAAACCTAAAACCCTAGCCTGACTCTATTCCGTGATAAAGACCGTCACCAAGATTCAAGCGAAGCAATAATCAATAATAAAATAACATCAAGCACGCAAACACATCTAACTGATAGAACAAACCGTTTACAATTTATAAACTATCCATAGCATTCAAAAATCCAAGAATAAACAAACCTATGCAATCATTCAACCATGTCTAGGTAGTAGCAAGAAATCTAGCCAAGAAACATAACGAATAAAATAATTAAACAAAGTCTAGAACAAGAATTCATTGTATCAAACAAGAAAAATTAGAAAACTAAAGAATTTGAGTAGAAAAACCCGTTAATCTCTTGCTCTCCAACCTTCTTGCTTCAACCCAATGATTCCGTGGCTCAAAACCTTCCAAAAAGTATTCTAAAATTCGTCTTTTATGGCTCCGAGTTCGTCTCCCTCTAATAATTCCTCTCCTGTTGACTCGCAGCCCTCCTCTCTTCTGCCGTCTGATTCTGATGTTTTTTTTTTTCGTGTACGTGCGGCTCCCCTAAAATAATAAGGCAGCCTCCAATCTTCAATGTTTGCGTGCCCTTCAAGTTGAATTGTATCATCTTTAAAATATTGATAAAAGGCCCAATATCACTAGTCATAAAATTCGCTGGGCTTGTCTTTTGCGTCCAAACTGGTTCCAGCTGTGATGATTGAATTAATTTGCCCCTCCTACGGCTCTCATCACGTCCAAATAATCATAAAGATAGGTCACATTTATATTTAGTCAAGGGCCCAATGATGTAGTCACCTCCAATTATGAATATATTGGTCTGATCTTGATTTTAGTCCAAGCATGATACTAATATTATTTAAATAGTTGTTTCAAAAGACCCAACATTATTCAATCAGGTAAACTGTTGGGGGGTAACATAGAGATAGCGGGCTCGGTCCACTCAAAGAAAATAGCGCCAATTTTACTCCGGTCACTGGCATTCTACTCTGGCCAACTAGCAGGTCATTTCCATATTACTCGTTTTCGCTCCATTTGCACAGAACCTGTCCCACCACAATATAATATAATAAAGCACTAAAACTAAATAAACATAAATAAAACTTATACAATAATTATACATTTTACACGGGACAATTATGTGTATTTTACCCCACATCAAATATCCCCACACTTAACCTTTTTTCGTCCCCGAAAAAGAATTATGCAAACGGAATCATAGTCGGAATAATCACTCGGGCCAAAAGTATAAGTTATTTTATTAAAACCGAAACTCGTGTTAGCCGCGATTGCAAGTATATCGATCCACTTAAACCCAACCCGGTTCTGAGCCCTTATCATGCAATTTAGGTTCAAGTGCGGTCAATCTACCTAGGGTCTCACACTAAGAATCACAAGTCCACCTAATCCCCCCTCAAGCTTATAGAACAAAAGGAACAACCACTGGGTTATTTCCTAACCGTTTTATACCAAGATAAAGAGAGTTTAAAATCAAATCTATTTTTCCATTTTTTTTTCTTTTTCTATTGCTTTTTCTCTTTTTTTTTTTTTTCTTTCGTGAGACTAGACGATGCTTTCCCTAACCAAGCGGTAATCCGACTGTAGAGTCGCTATCCCCAATCACAGATTACATAGGTTTCGGTACTTTTATTCGGCAAGTCGATTCCACACATCCCAGAGGCATTCCGGCTGTAGAGTCGCTATCCCCAACTCGGATTACATAGGCCTGTGCTACTTTCATTTAGTTTCTAGCTCACTTTTTATTCTATTTTTTTTCTTTCTCAACGAGATAATGACTAAAAACTCTAACGATCTTAGCTTATAACGGTGCCCCTTATACTGTTTTTGGCGGTTTCAATTTCCTCACTTTCCCTAGATGAGAACCCACTAGTAGACCGACAATTAGATAATATTAAATCAAAGGAACCCAGAACCAAGCCAAGCCTACCCGCATATCCCAAACTAGACACAAGCACGATTATTTTATCTCATATTATTATTATTTGAACCCGAACAAAAACCCAACTTTTCTATCATTTTCCGTTTTTTTATTTTTTGCAAACTTCTTATTTCAAAAGACATTTTCTAATTTTTTCAATTTTTTTATTTTTTCAATTTTTCAATTTTTTTGTATTTTTCGTTTTTTATGACTCAAAACTCACTAACTAATGATACTAAACGATAGTTCCCATCCCCACACTTAAACTCTACATTGCCCTCAATGTAAGATGGAAACCGACTCAAAAAACTAAAAATAAATAAGAAATAAAAGACTAAGGGCAAATTGGAAAAGACTTAGCTGGTTTTATAACGCGTACGCTCCAAAGCTCTCATCCAATCCAGCTCGATCGTATAGCATTTCATTCGCGATCGGCTTTGACACTGACTGACATACTTGATAAATGCCTGGAATTCGAACAGCAGCTCCAAAATCACCCGAATGGAGATTGAGTACGGGTGGTACATATTCAAACCTGCATAAACAAAAACAAGCAAAAACCAACGCAGTACCGACTCTAAAAAAACGACTCAAAAACTACTAATTTAGACTCACTATACAAACTACCGAAAATATACCAAATATATAAAATTACAAAACTCTACAAAACCTCCCCACACTTGAATTTAATCAGGAGGCTTCTCTTTGACCTGGACCCTGTCCAACCCGTTTAATTCCACCCGAACCTCAAAAATTTTCAAAAATAAATTGGTGGAATTATAAAATATTTTAAAAATTTGAAATGGGTCAGACCACCAAAATTTAAACATACCTGGAAGAAACCGGATGCGTGGCATGTAATGATAAGAGCGGTCGTGCGTGAACGGCTTCTTCCTCTCCATCTCGCTGCAACCCTCTATCCTCTTCCGGCTTGGATCCTTTCTCTTCTCTTTCCTCGCCTTCTCCCGTGGTTTTTCTGATTTTTCAGTTACACTTAGTACTAATACCGTGGGCCAGCTGTGGTGCTCTTCTTCTTCCACAACTCTCGCGGGATGATCCCCACACTTAGTTTCTTTGTCTAGTGTAGGTTCTTCTTCATCAACTTTTAAACCCACTAACTCTAAATCTAAAAACTCGTCCTCTCTAGACAACTTAGTTTCAACCTCTTCATCTTCTTCCTCTGCACCAAACATTAACCCAAGGGAGTCTCCTAAGTCTACTTCCTCCTCCATCACTTCTTCTTTTCCCACTTCATTAAACATCCAACCAGTGGAATCCCCCAATTCCACTTCTTCTTCCACAACTTCTCTCTTCACCAACGACCTCTGATACGCCGCCCATTCTTCTTCGTCTATTTCATCATCAGAGTCACTCCCGAAGTCATATATAATACCCTTCTGTACCGGAGGTGGGACTTCGTCGTCCATTATAGTCTCCGTGACTGGAATGATCTCCTCATCTGACTCTTCTTCTACTTCCTCTAAGTCTTCTCCCTTCCATCTCTTATATGCAGCCAATTGAGCATCTATCTCTTCATTACTACACGAGAAATCAATTATTAACTGACCCGTATTCTCTTCTCGGTCTTCCTCTAACTCACCCCGCTCTCGAACTAACTCCTCTACTCTTTTTTTACTTCTCTCTGTAAGTTCAGCCATGCTTTCCAGGGTAGCCTGATTTTGCGCCATTATCTGAGCGAACATCCCTTCTATCCTACTCATACTACCCTCAAAACCTCTATCGCTCGTCTGAACCAGGTTACATTGCGGCTGCTGATACAGATCATTGTAATATGGCCGATTATCATAACCTTGCAAAGAATACCCCTGTGAAAAATATGGCTGCGGCTGCACAAAAGGGTTAGCATAATATGGCTTAGAGGACCCCTCATATTGGGGGCATTTAACAGTAAAATGAGGTCCTCCACAAATTTCACACATATTTACAAGACTCAAGAAAAATAAAATAAATAAGAAAACAAAAAAAACACGGACAATTAGACTCCTATGACTCAACTACAAAACACAAATAGACTCACAAGACTCACCATGAAAACACAAAACAAAAGACAAGTAGCACAAATTATGTCAATTAAGTCCAAACAAAGTAATTAACGCAATCGCCAAGAGTTCCCGGCAACGGCGCCAAAAACTTGATGTGCTCGAAAACGGTCAACTAAAACAACTAAAATTACCCTAAATTAGACACTCTAAGCTTTAAATTTATAAACTAAGACTCGACCTAAAACCCTAAATCACACAACCGGCAAGTGTACCGATCGATGAAGTATAGCCTAAGGAAGTCCGAGTATCGAACCCAAGAGACTCTACTGATTACGCTACTAACTCTATCTAGACTAAAACTGACACGACCTGACTAAATGTTTGATTGATGGGGGGGTTTTCTAAAAATCCTAAAAATGCAAATAACGAATACTAGCTAGACTAGACGAACTAGACACGAACTCTCACGAAGACTGAACTCAAGGATGATGAAAGAACTACCTAGATAGGAATCCTGATTGCTTTTAGTTATGATTATAAATGGAAGTTGTCTACTATGGAACCGGGATCTTGAAATTCTCACCTATCGGGAAATCTAAGGACCGTTTTAAGAGCACGCTAAGATCCCCTAAAGGTTGTTAAACTACCGGTTTTTAGACTCCTTTACAAGACATCTAATGGGGTTTATAAAAGTATCCTACAAGGCTCACTCCCTTACGAGACCTAAACCAAGGATAGGTTTGTTTTCTCAGTTAGACTTGCTAGACAGCAGCAAATAGGTTAACTTTCTAAGAAGGACCCACCTTGCGGTTTAATCACTTAGACCTAGCAATAATCTCGCACCTTACAGCTATTGACGATTAGTAGAACACTTGATTTTATAAAATTACCAACTATTACTTCTAAGGTTACTTAAGCTATTTTCACCCTAAAGGATAAAAGGTTTATTATGTGATATAGACACTCACCAAAACCTAAAACCCTAGCCTGACTCTATTCCGTGATAAAGACCGTCACCAAGATTCAAGCGAAGCAATAATCAATAATAAAATAACATCAAGCACGCAAACACATCTAACTGATAGAACAAACCGTTTACAATTTATAAACTATCCATAGCATTCAAAAATCCAAGAATAAACAAACCTATGCAATCATTCAACCATGTCTAGGTAGTAGCAAGAAATCTAGCCAAGAAACATAACGAATAAAATAATTAAACAAAGTCTAGAACAAGAATTCATTGTATCAAACAAGAAAAATTAGAAAACTAAAGAATTTGAGTAGAAAAACCCGTTAATCTCTTGCTCTCCAACCTTCTTGCTTCAACCCAATGATTCCGTGGCTCAAAACCTTCCAAAAAGTATTCTAAAATTCGTCTTTTATGGCTCCGAGTTCGTCTCCCTCTAATAATTCCTCTCCTGTTGACTCGCAGCCCTCCTCTCTTCTGCCGTCTGATTCTGATGTTTTTTTTTTTTCGTGTACGTGCGGCTCCCCTAAAATAATAAGGCAGCCTCCAATCTTCAATGTTTGCGTGCCCTTCAAGTTGAATTGTATCATCTTTAAAATATTGATAAAAGGCCCAATATCACTAGTCATAAAATTCGCTGGGCTTGTCTTTTGCGTCCAAACTGGTTCCAGCTGTGATGATTGAATTAATTTGCCCCTCCTACGGCTCTCATCACGTCCAAATAATCATAAAGATAGGTCACATTTATATTTAGTCAAGGGCCCAATGATGTAGTCACCTCCAATTATGAATATATTGGTCTGATCTTGATTTTAGTCCAAGCATGATACTAATATTATTTAAATAGTTGTTTCAAAAGACCCAACATTATTCAATCAGGTAAACTGTTGGGGTAACATAGAGATAGCGGGCTCGGTCCACTCAAAGAAAATAGCGCCAATTTTACTCCGGTCACTGGCATTCTACTCTGGCCAACTAGCAGGTCATTTCCATATTACTCGTTTTCGCTCCATTTGCACAGAACCTGTCCCACCACAATATAATATAATAAAGCACTAAAACTAAATAAACATAAATAAAACTTATACAATAATTATACATTTTACACGGGACAATTATGTGTATTTTACCCCACATCAACAATCCAGGTTTTTCATAACCAGAGACAAGAAATCAGCTTCAATATTCTCAATCTCATGCTGAGGGCAGTAGTTCTCCTTGATCAATGACACAAACTATTCCCAAGTCATATTGTACAATGGGACTTTCCCTGTAGCTTGGATCAAAGACCTCCACCAAGCTAATGCCTCACCCTTGAAAGAGTGAGACACAAATTTCACCACATCCTTATTAGCGCAACCACTGATATCCACCACAGTGTCCATCTCATCCAACCATGTCATGCAGTCTATAGCTCCTTTTTTTCCCCAGTGAAATCCTTGGGTTTGCATGAAACAAAATACTTATAGGAGCAATCCTTATCTCGGGGTTCCTGATTCGGTACGATCCTTTGAGATGGAACACTCCTTTGGTTTGATGAGTGATGGGAATTACTGTTGTGAGCAGTGTGAGTTTTAGAGGGTGGTTTAGAGTGTGGTACAGATTGGGTCCTTACATGGGTACCACTGGATTCATGGAACTGTCTATCCAAAGCTCGAGTAATGGCATTGTCTATCATTGCCTGCAGTTCTGCACCCGCTACATTAATTCGGGTATTATCAAGATTCTCCCTTGGGTGACTGTTGATCTCATCCGAGTTAGCCATGTAGTTTGAACTGTTACATAAGATATTGACAATAATTTATTTGGGAGTTTATTATGGAATTGTCTTTTATGGCAATTCATTAACCATGGTAAACATAGACCATATTTGGTTAATTTGCTAATCATATTTATTTAGGATTTTTATTATAATTTATCCAAAAAAAACAATAACAGTATTATTAGTGGCACAAAAGGCCTAGTCACAGGGACATTCTAAATCATAAGCCATGATTTCAGAGAATCAAGGCATTAAGGTTTGAACATAGTTCTTTACCTTTTTCTGACAGGGAGTCGTAGACTACTACTGTCTTTTGTCTTATATGACAATGAGTATGGCCCGTAGGCACTACATTACCTATGGATGTTTAATATATAATCATCTTAATTGATGGTTTAAACCCATGATTTATAGATCATCAGGTTAGGATAGGAATCTGTTGAAGAATCCTATTATAAGAATGACGTGTGTGATTTTAACGAATCACGTATGCCAGGAGCGTTAACATGTTTTCAGATGTTAACAGGGATTTGAATCTTTTTAAACAGGTCTTACCATTTTGGCCAAGTCTTTTAATGACATGCAGGCTAGGTTACACCTTTAAAATTCGTATTTAATATTTAAATAGGCAGATTATTTTAAGCGGAACGATTTTTAATTTATTTATTTCATGTATAATATATTTATGTATAAAATGATAAAAATGAAAATTTTAAAACTTAACATTCCATTAAACATTAAAAGGAGTACACATTGCCCTAAACGGGACTTTTAACAAAAATAACTTGCCCACGCAGGGGCTAAACTGATAAAACAAGTCCTCGCAGGGACTGATTACTAAGATAGGTGTCCACGCAGGGACTAAAGAAAGACAAGTCCACGCAGGGAGTGAGTACATAGATAAATGTCCATGCAGGGACTTGATTGAAATAAGGAATTACAACAATACACATAGGGATTCAATGATCCCTCTTCTTCTTTCCTTTTAACAAGCTTGCCAGGCCTTTGAGAAATCCCTGGTTGTTCCTACGTTCTTCCTGAAAGTCTCGTTCCACCCTGTTTAGCCTGTGGAGGATTTCCTCCTGTTCCGGTGGGGAAAACCGTGGTGGCTGCGGCTGGTGCTGAACCGGTGGTCGAGCAGGTATTTGATACCCATGAGTTGGGTATCCTACTCCCCAAGGGGCTCCATATGGTCCTTCAGGATGAAGGGCGTTGTAGTTTGCTGCTACACGGTATGGGTCGGCTTCAGCATAGTTGTAATGAGTGTGAGCCGGCTGCTCAAATGGATCGTACGCCGTTGAACCGGCGTATGTCGGAATCGGGTTACCAAATCCCAATGGTGGCGGCACAATAGGTGCAGAATTCATCTCTGAAACTGGATTTGAAGGCCCACCCATTTGTGGGTCTTCATGCAGTGGCGGATAGTGACTGCCACTTGAGTGATGGGGGGTGCTAAAGTGAAAACCCCCTTCTCGCGCGGATATTCGTGCGCCTGTTCTTCTACGCCTTGGTGGTTCTGGAGGTGCTTGATGAACTGGCGGTGGTGGTGGCGGTGGCGTGACTGCCACGAAACGCGAATCCTCGGAGGGATCCTGCTGCTGCTGCTGCTGGTGAGGCGATGAATGGTGAGAGGGTGTAAAATACCATTCATACTGGTTGAACCTTGCTTGGTAGCTGCCAGGACCACAGTAGGGTGATCCATGGAACGATGACCCATCAGAGATCTCGATGGGGTGAGTAGGTGTCCCAGAAGGTGGTTCAACAGGATCCGTGTCTTCATCTATATCCATTGCATGGTCTCCTGAGAAATGGTCTTCAGGTCCTAGAGGGTTAAAACCCACTGGTTCTTCAATATAGTTTGCCGGGTTGAACCGGCCCTGAAAGACAGGAGTGGGGTCGCCAAAGTAATGGTGCGAAAGGGATCGCTGCAATGGCAAGAAGGAGTGGCGTGAGTCTTCAGGCACATTCTCTGATTGCGGCCCAAAGGAATGGAGGTAAGGAGGCGTTGAGCTAAACGAAGTAGATTGCCTAGCTGGCTCTGAATGGATCCTCCAGTCTCCTTGAGGACCGGCACTCATGATAGCAGAAGGAGTTCGCCGGTGTGAAGGCCCGACCTCGTGATCGTTTGGGGCGTGGATTGGCCCCTTGCCTCGTCCTCCTCTTCGGAACCTCGGTGGCATATTTCCTGTCACAACAAATGAAAGATACAACAAAGAAATATAAAGGACAAAGTTAAAATTAAAACAATTTGGATTAGTCCTAAGTTCTTTGTCTAGACTCGAAAATTTAGGAATGTGCAATTGTGTAACTGAGATTAAACACAAAAGGCTAGTGTTTAATTCACTCAGTGTTGGCTCTGATACCAACCTGTCACACCCTGATATTACCACGTATTACCGGTGGGCCCGCTAAGATTGAAGCGATTATGAATTGGCAAGCACCTAAGACACCTACGGAGATTCGCAGATTCTTAGGTTTAGCAGGATACTACAGACGTTTCATTGAAAAAATTTCAAGGATTGTCGCACCTTTAACTTCGTTAACTCGCAAGAATATAAAGTTTGATTGGGGACTGTCACACCCCGATATTTCCACGTATTACCGGTGGGCCCGGTGGGGGAGTATCGTGACGTAGTTGATATCATTATAGTCAAACAACACAATATTTAAATGCACAGCGGAAGCAAAAGATAGATTCGTTTCAACAGAATAAAATTGTAATATTAAGTATCACAAAATAGTTGAAAATAATCCACAGGTGGATCAAATAAAAAGAAACATTGTTCAACAGACTGAAATGCATCCAAGCTTGCGAGACTCTTATTGATGCTAAGGAGAAAGCCAACCTATTTCGAGTAGTACCTGCACTTAGTCTTTTTTTTTGGGAAAATACGTCAGTTTACACTGGAAAATACAATCAACTGACTCATTTTGAAAAGGTTTAGAAAGTTGATTTAAATGCACGAGGCACAAACATTTTATAACTTGGGATAATTATTTGAATATAATCTTGTAAAAGAATTACATGTTTCTTATGCGTTCAGTAGCCCGGGTTGACACCGGGTTAGAGCTTAATAGACACACCACATGATATAGTCCCGCGGCGGTTTATTTCCGAAACCGGCGGTTATACCTTATTATTTATGTATGCACCGTCGGGTGTACGCCTACACCTCGTGCTTAGGTCGTGGCCATTTCGTAAAATGATGCCAAGGATATCCGGGACATGGTCCTTAACCCCCCAAAGGCTTTAAGCAACAAAACAATTTAAATGGGTCATTTCAATGAATTAACCTCCATTCGATCAAAGATTCAACGCCCGACCAAGCGGTATTTTATATACCATACCCCAAGCCCGTATAGGGAAAATAAGTTAAAAGTATTTACCTTTGCAAGTAATAATCACAACAAGCAAGTGCACGTAGATTTTACCGGGTCACCTATTCTGGAACGAAGGTTTATAATAACCTATTAGAATCCTAACGGGTCTTTAATTAAGCCTAAACTTAGACCGGTTAGTTTTAAAGGAAGATACGGTTCGAACGCATGATTAAGTGAAAACCGGAATAGAATGTGATTTAGACCCGACAAGTTTGAAGACTTGTATAATATGGGTAAACTAAACACATTCTGGATTTTGAGATAAAAATGATAAGGTTCGACCCGTTTCGGCTAATTTATGCAAACTAGTTACATAAACCGAACCGAACGCGCAAGAAGCGTAACGGGTAACCATAAGAGTCGTATACAGGTTTCCTAAGTTAATATGCCTTAAATATGTTGTGATATCAGTAGGATACCTTCCATTATGCCCAAAACGAGTTTAATATCAATTTAAGCCCTGTAGGGGTATTTTGGTCATTTTAAAGATTATAAAAGAGATTAAATATACTTCTGAGATACGGGTCTGAAATAATCAGTAAAACAACTTAATTTAATAGGATATATCAGTTGGTGATAAGTCTTATATGACAAAATGGTTTTAAACCCATACTATGTGTTTAATACGCGTAAAAAGCCGTTTTAAGCGATTTCCGGATTATAACTGGAAATCTGAGTTTTCTGATCAGTTTATAAAGTTCAACATACTTCATTTATCATATAAAATCCGTAGCCAAAGGTTTGGTGTCTAAATGTTATGCAAAACTCATTTTATAGGCAAAAAGGGTATAATCGGTATTTACTGAATCAAGGCAATAACCTTAGGTTATGATCTGTTTAAAAATAATTAAAAATCTTCAAAAATCCCAAAATATTATATTACATCAGTGGGTAAAAGTTTTGGTGTCAAAAATTGGGTTTAGATAGGCTTTACGCTAATTACGCCGTTTAATTAATAAAATGCATTCTAATTACGTTATTGAGCATAACTCCTAATCTAGACCTCCAACTGATGTGAAATTTTAGGGACATGTTTATAATTCAGTAACAAAGATTATTGTCCTCTCCAGTGTTTTGAAAACCGGACCGGCCGGTCCGGCCGGTTTAACCGGAGACCGGTGGTGCCGGCGGTCCGGTTAGGGGGTTGGAACCGTTTTTTCACTGAACCGGCCGGTTCGCTTAGTACCCGCCGATCAGACCGGGGGTCAAACGGTCTTACGGCCAGACCGTCGGATCATGGAAGGGTTTTATCAGATTTTTTTTCCGGCAAAAAAACCAAAAACAATGAAGGTGGGTTTATGAGGAAGACGACTATAACAGAGGAGAGAAAGGATGATTATATGTGAACTTCTTGTTTGTTTTTTAGTTATAGACTTATAGGCCTGCAGACTTTATACTCAATTTTTAACCTACTTACCTTGGGAACTGATACTAGAGACCTTTAATTTATATTTGCCTTATTTTATTAAATAATATTCCACTTTTAATTTAAGTTGTTCAATTCGTTTGATTAATTCTACTTTGTTTTTTTATTGTTAACTTTCAATACTTTCAAAAATAAAGTTAAGTAAATATAAATATATTTAATTATTTATAAAATCATCTGGTTCTTAAATCCGGTTGAACCGGTCCGACCGGTTCGACCAGTGACCCGGTGAAGAGACCGGTTGAACATCCGGTCCGGGTTTCAAAACATTGGTCCTCTCACATTTCCAAAATTCTTGTTTTAAGGTCGAATGGGCATATTGGTCAACATTAGGCATTTAACGGAAACGTCGGACAATCAACGAGTCGAGTAGTATAATCGCAGAGGGTTATACTATCGTACAAGCTGGTCCTAATGAAGCTCTAAGGAATTTCTAAATCATGCTAATATGGGTTAGAACTGAAAGTCAAGGCAATGGTCAAACTATGCGACTTTCGGTTCCGAACCGGTCCTAAACTAGAAATTGTCGGGTCGGACATGCTTAGACATGTTCTTGCATTGATTACCAAGTTATATGAGTGGCAAAACAGGTTACACGTCTTATACATTGCTAATTATGCGTTAATTCGAAAATTGTGTTCCTTTTGACCTTTTATAATAAACTTTGACCCGACAAACAACCTAGTTAGAGCGGGAATCAGAGGGTGCCCTTTTTAAGGGTTTAATGCCCACATAATTACCAACTTATAACTACCTTTACTTTGACTAATCGCTGGACCATTAGCGATTAATTGTTAAGTCAAACCTTAATTACGACGGTTTGACTTTTAAGTTATAAACTAAGTAAAACACGATTAAGGAAGGTTAAGGAAGCTTACCAAGGTCCAATGCACGACTAATGATGCTTAGGGAGTGGCCTTGAGCTCCAGAAATCTTCAGGAGTTGAGCATGGAATGAATGATCAAAAGTTGCACAATGAGGGCCTTTATATAATGATCATTGATTGCTCAAGATGATGCCAAACATGTCTAGGATTGTTCCTTGATCATCACAAGTGTCCCTAGTGCCTAAAAACAAGTTTGTGCAGCCCATGGTATTGAAAACAAGCCATTTGAGTCGGTTAAACGGGCTGGACAGACACCTGTCCATGTTTTCTGGTTCTGGGCGGCTGAGGCGGCCCGCGTAAGAGGTCAGCCTACTCTTACGCGGCCCGTGTGAGACTCGGGTTCAGGTTAAACATGTTTCGTTAATTGCGCTTTAGGTCCTTGGTCCTTGTAAAAGTTGTTTTAACCTTTCTTTTTGCAATTTGAGCCCTCTAAATTGATTTATAAGGGCCTTAAGACATAACCAAACTTTGTGAAGCCCTTGGTCACTTTATGGTTACCCGAAAAGTCATAAATTTCAACGTTGACGCTTTTAACCGCGCGTATACGAATTTTATCCTAACTTTCTCATACGATAACGAAACTTGGTGAAATTTTTATCATGCATTCTAGTGAGCATAATTAATCGTTACAAAGCTTCGGGTTTGCTAAAAGGTCACTCAGAGGTATACTTTGAACATGTTGACACACTTAAACCGCTGTAGTTTGTAATCTCTCACTTTCTTTCACAATTAGCTTCGTATGATCCATGATTCAATCATTTAAGGGTATAAACATCATGTAGGGTTATTGTAAAGTATATTTATCCATTGTTGACATTTTGAACCCTTATATTCACATACTTTCCTTGTTTGTCAACTTCAGTCCTTCTAAAGTAATCCTTTACACGTTTAAAGTTCATGACACGTGTCGATATTATATTGGACATGAAATTACGAGGTGTTACAGGGACCCAAGCAACAAGAATCTTTCGAGATTCTTAAGCAGAAACTAAGCAATGCTCTTGTGTTGACATTGCCGGAAGGGATAGAAGAGTTTGTTGTT
Source organism: Helianthus tuberosus (assembly GCA_030545235.1). NCBI lineage: Eukaryota > Viridiplantae > Streptophyta > Magnoliopsida > Asterales > Asteraceae > Helianthus > Helianthus tuberosus. The sequence goes on from CM060406.1 coordinate 32,552,238, forward strand.
TACTGCGACGCATCGCACACAGGTATGGGTTGTGTGCTTATACAGAGAGGCAAGGTTATTGCCTATGCTTCACGTCAATTGAAAGTGCACGAAAAGAACTACACCACCCATGATTTGGAATTGGGTGCCGTTGTATTTGCACTAAAACTTTGGAGGCATTACCTATATGGAACCAAGTGTGTGATTTATTCAGATCATAAAAGCCTTCAACATTTATTTAACCAGAAAGATCTCAATATGAGGCAACGTCGTTGGATGGAAACACTGAACGACTATGATTGTGAAATTCGCTATCACCCAGGCAAGGCGAATGTTGTTACTGACGCACTAAGCAGAAAAGAAAGAATCAAACCTATTAGGATCAATGCCAAAAGCATTGAATTAAGGAACTGCTTGAATGAAAAGCTGTTAGCTGCTCAAAAGGAAGCTATACTGGAACCTAACTTTCCGAATGAGAAGTTAGGCGTAACTGTTGATCAATTGTCTTATGGCAAAGATGGAATCCTTAGATTGAATAGTAGAATCTGGGTTCCAATTCATGGAGGACTTAGAGATGTGATCCTCCAAGATGCTCATAGTTTAAAATATTCAGTTCATCCGGGCAGTGATAAGATGTACCAGGATCTAAAGGCAAATTATCGGTGGATAGGTTTGAAGAAATCTATAGCCACTTATGTGGCTAAATGTCTGACGTGCGCACAGGTCAAAGCCAAGCATCAAAAGCCGTCAGGTTTACTACAACAGCCTGAACTTCCCACTTGGAAGTGGGAAATGGTAACTATGGATTTTATCACCAAGTTACCAAAGACAAAATGTGGAAATGATACGATATGGGTTATAGTCGATAGACTGACGAAGTCAGCTCATTTTATACCCATAAAGGAGACGCATAGCTCCGATAAACTAGCCCAGCTATATGTGGATGAGATTGTATCTCTCCATGGAGTTCCAGTATCGATTATCTCTGATAGGGATACAAGATACACATCTCATTTTTGGAAAAGCTTTCAGCAATCTTTAGGCACTCGTTTGAATTTCAGTACTGCTTATCATCCTCAGACGGATGGGCAAAGTGAGCGTACGATTCAAACCTTGGAAGACATGTTGCGTGCTTGTGTTATTGATTTGGGTGGAAGTTGGGATAGCCATCTTCCTTTGATTGAGTTTTCATACAACAATAGCTATCGTTCGAGTATCCAGGCCGCGCCTTTCGAAGCTTTATATGGAAGAAAGTGTAGAACGCCAGTTTATTGGGCGGAAGTTAGAGAAATCCAACTATCAGGACCTGAGATAGTCCTCGAGATGACGGATAAGATTGTTCAAATCCGTGATCGTTTGAAAGCTGCCAGGGATAGGTAGAAAGCTACGCAGACAAGAGGCGTAAACCTCTAAAATTCGAGGTGGGTGATAAAGTATTACTCAAAGTGTCACCTTAGAAATGAGTAATGAGATTTGGCAAAAATGGCAAGCTGAGCCCAAGATATATCGGACCACTCGAGATTATCGAGTGTGTCGGAACTGTAGCCTACAAGCTAAATCTACCTGAAGAGTTTAGGGGAATTCATAATGTATTCCACATTTGCAACTTAAAGAAATGTCTAGCCGATGAATCGCTAGCAATGTCACATAAGGACGTGAAAATTGACGAAAGCTTAAAGTTTGTTGAAAAACCTTTGTCAATCGAGGATCGACAGGCTAAGAAACTTCGAAGAAATAATGTGCCGATCGTCAAGGTGAAATGGGATGCCCGTAGAGGCCCAGAATATACGTGGGAAGTTGAATCCATGATGAAACAAAAATACCCTCATTTATTCCAGTAAATCTCAAGGTCGATATTTCTTTTAAGGGGGTGAGGATGTAACACCTCGCAAAATCATGTCCAATACAATGGTAACACGTGTCATAAACCCTGATCAGGTTAAAAGATAACTTGAAGGACTAAAACTGTCAAACAATGAAAAGATGTATATAGAAGGACCAAAAGTGTCAACATGCCAAACTTGTGCCTCTGATTGACCTCATAAGATGTTCGTATTCTTTATTGAGTAAATTGTCAGACACAAGAAGCCGTTTGTGCTTAAAAATAAAAAATTACAAAACACAGGGGTTAAAAGTGTCAACATGTTAATTCTGACCTCTGAGTGACCTTTTAACATTCCCAGAGCCTTTTTAAAATATTATTATATTCTCAAGAATATCAGATATTGATTTCATGAAGTTTCGGTGCAATTATGTAATACAATTTGCAATTTTCAAGAATAAGGGTCAAAAGTGTAAAAGTAAGAATTCTTCAATCGGGAGACTTTTTCAATGTGTCCAAAACAAGTAAATGTAGGGCCTTACTCCCAAGAACATCTCAGATCTGATTATGTGGACCCATCATGCTAGAAATGTCAGTTATACGAGCTCAGAAAGTGCAGGGACTGAACATGCAACAAAACAAAACAACTTTGAATTGTGCTGCCTCGCGTGGCGCGCCAGGATCTCCTCTCCCTAGCGCGTGGCGCGACGGAGGAGGTTTTCCAGCAGACTGGCAGATGCCCAACATGAAACCTGCAATCTTTCTCAGATCTTCTGCAACCTATAATCGAAAACAGCAGCTTGTTAACAGTTTTATGAAACCACTTAGACACTTGTGAGCGTCAGAATTCACCTGGGGACACTTGTAATCATCTTGATTCACTCAATTCCCCTATATAAAGGCCCTCATTTCTCTCTTGTTCTTGCACACTTCAAAATCAGAATTTCAAACTCTCTAGTTGAGTTCTCTGGAGCATCCTAAGCTTTAAGGAAGCTCTAATAGTTCAAATCTTCTTGCTAAGGACCTTTGTAAGTGTTCTTAGCTTTTGTAGTTAAGATTTCATTAGTTTAATGACCGAAAGTCAAAGATATCGTAATTACGATTTGACTTTGTGATTAATCACTAACGGTCCAGCCATTATTCGAATTGAAAGTGGCTATGTGTTGGTAATTATGTAGGTGTTAAACCCTTAAAAGGGAACCTCCTAATTATCACATTTACTTGGTCAATTGTCGGGTCAAACTACTTAACAGAAAAGTCAAACGAGTCAGTTATTACAAAATAAATCATAACTGATAATGTAGAAGCTATAAAATACATTTTATCACTTAAATAACTTGGTAAATAGTATAAGAACATGTTTAGGCATGTTTAACCCGACAATCCTGAGTTTAGGCTCGGTTCGCAATCGAAAGTCACAAAAGTAGACTTTTGCTTTGACTTTCAGTTCTGACCCGATTTAGCTTAGTTTAGCTATGACTTAGGATTCCTTTGTGACCATATTATATGTTAGTATAACTCTCTGAATTTATACTACTTGGTCCCTTAGAAATCAGAGATTACTTGCATGTTCCGTTATTTGCTTAAAATTTACCATTATGCCCTTTTGTTATTAAAACGAGATTTTTAAAAATATGAGAGGACAAAAAGCTTTATTGCTGATATATAAGTATGTCACAAAAATTTGACATCAGTTTATGGTCTCAAACTAAAATTATGCAAGATATCGTAAAACATAACTTTTTTTTTGTTAATTTTTTTTTTTTGAAAATTCAATAAATATACTTGAATGTAAAATATGGAGGTGTGCGTAACCCAAATCTAGAGTAAAATTAGGGCTTTAAACACCACCTATTTCAGATTTAATTTTAGGAGAGGCGAAACTTGTTACCTGCTGTTTTAATATAATTTTTAGGGAATTTTAGAATTTTTGGTCAAATTTTATACTGATCATAACATAGAGTTCTTGCATGAACTCGGTAATTGACGATAGTGCCATTTTCACTAATAAAATGAGTTTTACATATCATTTACATGTCAAACCTTTTTCTACTAATTTTATATATTAAATAAAATATTTTAAACAGTCAAGGCTGGTCAAAATCTCAGATTTCCTTAAACATCTCAAGTATCGTCAAATATCGACTTTTATGCAAATTAGGCGCATAGTATGGTTTAAAACCATATTTAGCACCTAACATTTGTTACCTACTGATTTTAAAAATAACGTTTTATACTTTAACAGTAAGTATAAGTCTTGAACTCAGACTTCCAAATTTGACCTCAAAAGCATATGTGAAATGACCAAAATGCCCTTACGGTGCATAGTTTGGCCATAAATGATTAAACACACATATATATGATATCTTACTGATATAACAACATAAAATAAATATTTTTACAGAATGTTTTAGACCAGAACCCCAGTTTATGTTTAAAGCTTTTTTATAAACTTTAAAATGACCAAAATACCCTTTCGGGATTTAAATTGGTCTTAAATTCATTTAGGGCATAATTGTTGATATCCTACTGATATCACAACATATTGTAAGCATAATAACTATTGGAACTTTTTCTTGACACATCCGGTTACCCGTTGTGCTTATACGCGTTCGGTACGGTTTATGTAACTAAATTGCATAAATTAGCCGAAAAGGGTCAAACTTTATCATTTTTACTTCAAAATCCATAATGTATTTAGTTTACCCATTATATAAAATTCTTCATACTTGTCGGGTCTAAATCACATTCCAATCCGGTCACCGCTTAATCTCGCGTTTCATACCGTAAACCTTTCTTTAAAACTAACCGGTCTAAGTTACAACTTAAATAAGACCCGTTAGGAATCTAATAGGTTAATAAAACCTTCGTTCCAGATTGAGAGCCCCGGTAGAAGTACTTGCACTTGCTGATTAGAATATACGACTGAGTATAATTTACATTTAGCTCAGTTAAATACTTTTAACTTATTTTCTCTTATACCGGCTTGGGATACGGTAAATTATTACCGCTTGGTCGGGTGTAGAAACCTTTTAATCGAATATCTTTAAATTGTATAATCCCGTTTTAATTAGTGTTGCTTGATAACAAATAACATTGGGGGTTAACGACCGTGTCCTGGATATCCTTGGCTCGTTCAAAAAGCGTGAATGGCCACGACTTAAGCACGATGTGTAGGCATACACCTGACTGTTGCGTATGTAAAAGATATACTCACTCGTGAGGAAACTTCTTGTGAGTTTATATATGTGGTGTGTCGAATAATCTTGTTCGGCTTTTATACCGGCCCTAAATGTTGGACAAACATGTAAATCTGATACAAGATTGTTATTAATATAATTGTCCCAAGTTATAAAATGTTTGTGCCTTGTGCATTTAAACCAATTTTCATAAATGTTTTCAAAAGAGTCGGTTAATTGTATTTACCTGTGTAAACTGACGTATTTTTCCAAAAAGACTAAGTGACAGGTACCGTACGTAATTGGCTGGGAGCTCGGGGCGTTAATAAAGAATCTTGCAAGTTCTGAACGTCTAAGTCTGTTGAACAATATTTATATTTATGTTTTAAGATCCACCTGTGGATCCATATACAACCGTTTGTATAATATTTAATTATACTTTGTATTTCGGTTTGTAATATTATTTTCATCCAAGACTTCCGCTGTGCATTAAACTATATACATTTGACTATGACGATATCAACTACGTCACGATACTCCCCATCGGGCCCACCGGTAATACGTGGAAAAATCGGGGTGTGACACCTGTGTAGTACTTCATCATTGATTTCACCTTAGTAGCCTACAGCCTGCGTCTTGGTAGTCTAGTTCGCTTTGTTTAATTTAGGATATTAGTTAATTAAAACCCTCAAAAAACAAATAAACCAGTTAAGTAATTAGTTGAGTCAGAGTATAGTTAGCGTCGCTAGTGTCTCGTGGGTTCGATACTCGGACTTCATTAGGCTTTACTACATACGATAGGTACACTTGCCTGTTAGCGGTTTAGCATTTAGAGAGTCTTAGTTTATAAATTTAAAACTATGGTGTCTAAATTAGGTTAGTTTTAAAGACCGTATTCATTCAGCACATCAACCAAAATTGATATTCCAACAATAAATGTGGAAACCGATTTAAAAAGAGGAGAAAAATGCCTAGATAGTCCCTGTGGTTTGCCCATTTTTTACCTTTAGTTCCTAACTTTCTAAAATTACAGCTATAGTCTATAACTTTTGCAATTTCGTTCCCGGATAGTCCCTGGCGTGGGTGGGGGTTAGTTTTTGGTGTTAAGTAGATGTGAAATTACTAAAATGCCCTTGTTATTAAAAACCTAAATCCTTCTTTATCTTCTTCTTCTAGATCAGAACCACCATCACCACCACCCAACATTAAAAAATAAAATAGAGCCCACCCATCATATTCTTCCCCTCTCCAATCTAATATTAAACCTAAACTAATCCAAAAACAGAGCAAGATGATAAAAATTTTAAAGAAACAGAGGATCCAACATTAAAACTGAGTAAAAACTAAGAATTGAAATGCACCATCTTTATGCATATTCACAAGAAACCTATATCATATTGCATTCATTTTTCACCAAGAACAAAGAGCAATTAAGTGACCCCAAGATCAAAAAAACAAGACTAGATGGTCAAATGTTTAGTGGGTATGAAATTGAAGAAGAACCTATCTCAGATTGTGCTCTGTTTTGATAAAAACAAGTTCCAATTGGGTTAAATGAGAGCACAATATCTACCACCATCTCAAATTCTCTAACCACCTGGTCCGAATCTAACATCACCCCCTGTCACGGGTCTGGCATCACCTGCAACTCCGACAACTGCGTCACCAGAAAATCGAACCACATGTTCATGTTTTACGGTTTCTAGATCTCGATCTAGATTTGATGATTCTTTGAATCCTTTTTCAACCGCGAACCAGATTTGATCTCAACGATAGTGTGTTCGGTAACCGAGATAATAACCACCTGAGCTCTGACGACATCCACTAAGGACACTGCCACCACCGTACATTCATCGATAAAACCTGGAAACTAGAATCAGATCCACATTTCACACTTAAAAACTACAGCAAAATGGTTGATTTTTTATCACCAATTTCACAGTGGTGTTGGCGGTGGAGGTTGGGCTTGTGTTGTGGTGGAGGTACTGGTGGTGGGTTGAAGGTGGCGATGGATGTGGTGGCGGTCGGTTGAAGGTGACTGTGACGGTGGAGGTAGTGGTGGTCGGTTGACGATTGACGGTGGATTTAGGTTGCTTGTTGTTGATAAACCAACTACAAGCAGAAGTTGCTGACGTCATCAATGGCAGCAGGAAACTATGATGACGAAGAAGATCATCTGCCATTGTTGCAGACCTCAAATCACAACCTCACAGGTCTGCTATAGCTATAGATCGTATTCAAACCTCAATTAACTTCAAAATATGAACTTATTTCACTTCAATTTCATTCCTGGTATTCGAATCTAATGATTAGGTTTACTGACTTAGGGGTTTATAAAGAAGGATTTAGGTTTTTAATATCAATGGCATTTTAGTAATTTCACATCCACTTAACACCAAAAACTAACCCCCATCCTCGCCAGGGACTATCCGGGAATGAAATTGTAAAAGTTGGGGACTATAGTTGTAATTTTAGAAAGTTAGGGACTAAAGGTGAAAAATGGGCAAACCACAGGGACTATCCGGGCATTTTTCTCTAAAAAGAGACTAAAGATTCACACAAGTTACAATCAACACCAAACTTTCAATTAGTTAGTTTCTCGTAATCAATAAGGTACTATTTTTACAATCAAGATCTTTTCTATTTTTAGTTTTTAACACCCTATTTTGACAGTAGTTATTGTTTACTAAATGTTATTTATTCAGATACTAAAAATGGTAGGGAAGTGATTCAAATTGGCATGAAAAGTTATTCAGATGGATGTCATAACATTTAGTATTCTAAAGGGAAAAATGCACCAAAAGGATTAGGTTGGACTCTTTACTACTCAAGTGACATGTGACGATGATCATCGTCTATTGTTGAAATTAATAACAAATATTGATAGATGACTCCAAAAGTCAAAAAGGTTCTTGAGAAGCTTCCTACATGGTGCTCATTGTTTAGGAAGTCTACTTCTCCCTATGCCTTAGCTTTTTTAAGTGGTTTATGGCTTGATTTCTGATTTAATGACACTCTTAAATACATGTTCCAAAGATCTATATTGTTTTTTTCTTTATACTTTATGCATTGGATATTACTCATGAGGTGATAGAACAAGTTATAGAGTAGCAAAGAAGCAATCTATGGTTCGTAACTTTGTTTTATATTATATAATGGTTTTATTTTGCTTTTAAGTTTATATTGATTGATATTGAATGAGGAATATTTGACGCAAGATTTGTTTTCATTTGTACCAATTATATCTCAACTTCATTCGCCTAAACTAATAATCATGTCAACATTGATAATCTACACTAATTCCATGGACTAAGGATGAACACAAGTTGTTCCTGCAAAGATTACAGAAAGTAGGCACAGGAGACTTGATAGGAATTTCAAGAAAATTTGTCAGACTCGCACCCCTAAGCAAGTTGTTTTGCAAAAGCAACTTCAATCGTTACCGTCGTAGATCTAGCCTATTTGACATTACTACGAATTCAGTGAGTCCTAAAATACTAAAACCAATAGTCATGTCGCAATGGTGTCCCTCCCAATAAGGTTGAGGATTCAAGTTTCATGATGGACAATGGTGTGGGTTTAGGATGTCAAAGGCTGAAAGATCAATTTGTGTAGATTGGCTGCGTAATGATGCAGTTACTGGTAAATATGAGTTCACTAAAATTCAAGGTAATGACACTTTCCTACATGATGATTAGGTTGTTGCAATGAAAATAAAAGTATGTAATGAAAATAAGGGTCAACGTGTTATTCAACTATCCATGTCACTACCAAAGTACAACACAAATTTGGCAAAAATGACGATCTTGAACAATGGTGATCAAGTCAATGGCGGGTCAATGAAAACTATTGTTTATCGCCATTTCGACTGCTACTGTCTAACAAAGATGGATCTGAATTTTTCTCTATCGTACAACCTTGTATTAGGTAATCTCATGATTCAACAATTGAGATGACATGATATGTGTTTTTAATGTTAAAATACAGGAAGAGTAAGAATATGTTTTGGATTAACTGTATTTCCAGTTCGATTTTTTTCTTAAATAAAAATCGTAATAAAGTTGTGGTTGAATCTTTTAAGTAGTATTTGAACTCTTGATTTGAATAAATAAAAAAAGTTGTTTTCTTTTGGCTATGATGGAATGTAGTTGAAGTCTTTTTTTTTCAACATAAATCTATTGTTTTTTTATATCTCAACTTAAATAACATAAATCAAGCCATAAACCACTTAAACAATTTTACAATAAGCTGAAGATTTTTGGACCCAAAGAGGATGGCACAAATATTTCATTAATGACATGTTTTGAGAAAAAAAAGCAGGTTGTGAGAAAAAAAGGTTGGATATTTTGTTTAGCTACTTGAAGATTTCATGTTGATTAATCCCAATATATTGAATCATGATGATACTTTTGTTTTTGTAAACAAGAGGTACCCGCCGCGAAGCGCGAGAAGTATTTACTAGTTATTACTGTAATTGAGTGAATGTTCTTTAGATTGTAGCATTTATATAGTCATCTTCAAAGTGTGATCTCTAAGAGGGGGAGCAATCATCCCAGTTTCCCCAATTTTCCCCGGATGCCCCATTAGCATCACATCATGTTTTCTATATTCTTTCCATTTTTCTTCCAATTTCTTCATTTTGCAAAGAACCATCCTAGAATTCCGTGTTTTTATAATTCAAATTTAATTTAAATATAAAATAATTAATATATATTTATAAACACACACATATGTGTGTATGTGTGTGTGTGCACACACGTGATTGTTGTGTGTGTATGTGCAATGTTTGTGTTTATATGTGTAGTGTGTATATAGATATGTATATATGTGTGTGAGTTTGTTTGAGTCGGTGAGGACCGGTAAATAATCACGGATCGACAGTGATCCTTTTGTTACCTGGGGTTAGGGGGCGGTATTCATGTTCGGGGATAGTTTTCCTCACCCCTTTTCCCGGGTGTCACCCTAAACCCTATAAGCTCACTTGCTTATCCTTTTGCAATAAACAAGTATATTATCTAATTAATTAAATAATGATTTAATGGAAAAAGTGTCTTTGTGTTTGAATATACATTAATCATACTAGTAGGGTGCCCGCACGATACGGCGGGGTCGACACTTTGCATTGCGGCACTCGTTTCTGGTAATTTTCTTATTCGTATAATATTTATGATAACATTATTGTGGTGGATATATGTAATAAGTGTTACACATATGTAAAGTTTTGTTTTTTTATAAAAATTAATAATCAAAAGACAAAAGATATTTTTTTATAAAAAATAATAATCAAAAGACAAAAAATAAAAAGATAAGTTGTTATAATTGTAACGTATGTTTATTTTATTGGTTAAATTATAATGTATAATTTTATTCTTTAAAGTTCATAACTTTTTTTAAATATCCACGTAGTACTCATCCAATAAACTTTAAGTTTAAAATTTTTCGTTTTTATATAAAAATAAAAAATAGTTTTTAACTCGTAAGTATGTTTTAGACCTTTAACCTAAATTGTTAAATTTCGTTTTTTACATATATAAAAAAATTATATTTTTTAAAAATTTCAAGAATTGTTTTTATAAAAAAAATAGGATGTTAAGAGTTTATATCTTTATTAACTTTATATCATACTAAGTTCAGATTTTTAGTTCTTAACTAATCTTATCTATATGAGTCTATTTTTAACTTATAATCCCTAAAAATATGCAACACAATCTACTATTTATCTAGTCAAGTTAGTAAAGAATTCTTTTGAAACTGACTAATATTATCTATAACAATATAGTTGAACTTATAATTCCTAAAAATTTGCAACACAATTTAGTTATTTATCTAGTAAAGATTGTAAATTTTTAGAGTATTTTATTTATATTACTTGTTACAAAAAATGTTTATAAACGAATTATTTTTTTATAAAAACAAAATGTTTTGTTTATAAATAAAGTAAAAAAAACTGTTTTACACATGTCAAGTTTCGTTTTTAATAAAAAATACTAATCAAATGACAAAAAATAAAAGATAAGTTGTTATAGTTGTAAAGTAAGGGGTTGTTTGGCAACATTAGAATGGTTAAGTACTAAACCAATAAGAGGTCTGAACCATTAAGTGCTGAACCAGTAAGAGGTCTGAACCATTAAGAGCCTGTATAATGTTTAACCGTTCAAAGGCAAATGTCTGACCAATTCTAATTAGAGGTCTTAACCATTCAGACCCTGTATAAATCTTAACCATTCAGAGGCAAATGTCTGAACCATTTAGACATATGCTCGTAAAACAAACAGTCTGAACTATTAAGTGCTGAACCAGTAAGAGGTCTGAACCATTAAGAGCCTGATTAAGAGGTAAACAAACGGCTCCTAAGTTTATTTTGTTGGTTAAATGATAAAGTTTATAATTTTATTCTTTAAAGTTCATAACTTTTTTTAAATATCCACATGGTACTCATCCAATAAACTTTAAGTTTAAAATTTTTGTTTTTATAAAAATAAAAAATAGCAGTTGACTCGTAAGTATGTTTTACACCGTTAACTTTAATTGTTAAATTTCGTTTTTATATATATAAAAAATTTATATTTTTATAAAATTTTAAAAACAATATTTATAAAAAATAGGAGGTTAAGAGTTTATATCTTTATTAACTTTATATCATAGTAAGTTCAGTTTTTTTGTTTAGCTTTAAAGTTTATTACTTTATTATTTTTTAATTAATAAATGCAAATTATTAGATTAATATCCAAGAATAACTGCAATATTTTATAATTTTAGCTTGACTATATCTAACTGTAATATCTATTTATTGCAACCTTAGGATATGCACTTATATAAGTCCAGTTGACTTGTAAATTTAGGATAATACTTTATTTTGAACTTTATTAATATGGTCAATAATTGCATTATATTAACAGGAAAAATAAAGTTCAAATATAAATTAAACTTTATACATACGTCTAGATCAAACATAACAACTGAAAATGAAAAAAAAAACATAAAAACACTTGATAGATTTCATATTTGACTGCATGAAATTTGTTCCGCTTCTGAATTGGCACTCGAGGTATTTTTAATCGGGTTTTCTGGTTTGTGCTTGAATCGGTAGTATCTTCTAATTCATCTTGTTTGTCATTGTACTCAAAATCGTCTAAATTAATAACCTTACTCCATTTTCATTCAGAGAGTCTCTTGGATCTCTTCTTTTGAGTCTCAAACTTCTGATCCTTAAAAAGGACAAAAAGTGAATACAAAAGTTAAAAAAAGATTAAATAAACCTTAAAATTACCTCTTCACTAAATTCATGTTGAAGATTAGACTTTTATGAACTAAACATTGCACCATAAAAAATAATATAAACACTTCTATCACCATCATCCTGCAATAAATCACACATATAATAACATAATGAACATGTTTATATGAAAGATATACACAAAAATAATACTTAAAAACCAGCAAAATCAATACCTTAAAAGCTTGTTCGACAAATGGGTTGTTTAAATTGGCATGTTCATCATGCAATTGAATCTGAAAAATCAAATAAGTTAAAATTCACATAAAAGTAAATAAAAGAAAACAATTATTCACTGCTGCGATATAACAGAACTGACCATAGAATCTCTAATCTCGCATGCTTGGTTTTTCACAACAATCGAATTCAGAACTGGATCTATTTTTTAACTTTGTTTAGCAATAGATAAAGGGGTGTCCTGTTTTATATTTATAGTAGTAACTATAGAAGTGCATTAGGGTTTAATTTTAGATTTGTCACCCATTTATTTAGGAAGTTTGTTGTGTTAGTTTTAAGTTTTTATAAGATATATCTAACTATAGATATTAGGCAGTTTTAATAAAATAAAATGTGACACATAACATCTTCATTCTATGTTACGGTACTTATAATTCTCTTTGTTTTTGTTTGCATAGATGGAGCCCATCTTTGTAGATTAGGCGCATTAGATCACAAGTATTAATTACTTGTACATTAATGCATTATCGACTTGTACCTTTTATGTAACACCCCGAAAACGGGTTTGGTAGTCAAACCACGTGAATACTAAAAGACGGATAAAATACCGTTAATGGTAAAACTAACCCGGCGAGTATTAGTACTTAAACAAATAATCCTAATATTAATTAAAAAGGAAAATAAATGCTTGAGGAAATAAAGTTACGAAAGGCCCGAGTTAACGGGACTTAAAAACATAACGGGTTATAACTTCCCGAACCCGCTAAAGTAACAAGGAATAATTAACCTAGTTAGTAGCATGTGATTAAGTGACTAATGGTGAGTTATAGCTTCATTTGATCAAAAGGAAACATGAGGGACTAATATTGTCAAGTGGAAAACTTGTTTTATTAAAACAAAAGTTAAACACCAAAACACACACTTAAAGTGTGTGTTCTGGTCGAGATATCCACAGGAGCCAAGAACATCTTGAGCTCAAAACCCTAACAAGCACAAATCAAGAAAATTGGAAGGGCAAATCAAACCCAAATCGAAATTCAAGCACATATTCGTGATCACCAAGTCAAGGGGATCTTAAGGTATGTCGAATTTCTAACATTCATGAAGTTGTAAAAAGTTGATAATCATCCTAATCACGAATTAGGCATGGATTAGAGAAGATAGGGCTAGATTAGTGATGTATACTTGCTTAGGAACGAAACCCTAAGTGAAAATCATACATAACGTGCTATGAATTGAAGGATTTGATGAATTAACACACTTAGATAAGTGGGTTTTAATGTTATGATGATTTTGATGATATAACTATGCTTAGAATCAACATGCATGATAACAAATAGAAGGTGTTCGATTTAACCATGAATTTGGGTACTTGTTCATACATGATTGAAATGGGTTTTGAATGTTATGATGAAATTTGGTAGCCATATTCATGTAACTAAGTGTATGAGATCATGTTATCTACTAATTGGTAGATAGAACTTGATTTTATTAAATGTTTGGATGAATGCTAGTAATAGGATGAAATGGGGTTTTCGCTCGTATATGAGAGACCCTTAGTTCTTGCGAAATGAATGAACAAACTAGCTTTGATAATTGCTCGAGCTAGTTGAAGTGTTGAAAAGACAGTGGACTTAGTTAGACCTTTAGTTAAAACGGGGGGCTAAAAATAATGCCTACCGGGTAATTATTGGAATGCTTAAACTAGTTTTCGAACTTGAATGTGCATCTTATATGCTAAGGGGCGTTTGACTTTTAGTAGTCAAACCGACCATTAATTAGATCTAATGATAATTTTGATAGAAAAATACGTAAGGTGGAATAGTTATGATTAACAATGACTAAAGTAACCATCTTATGAAATATGATGATAGTTTGACGCCTAACAAGCTAGGTGAAAGCTTGTGGAGGAAGCGGGTCAAACGGAGCGAGTACGGAAAGAAAAGCGTGGCATGGATGCAAGGTAAGTATATCTTACACTAGTCATATATTTTAGAATATTCTTTTGTCGTATTAATTACGTAAAAGACAAATACCTAATTGAGATATAGTGTTCCGGCATGTAGTCGTACGGAACAAGGTAATCAAATATGATAAGAAAACATAGTGATGGCTAAAAATGAGTTAAATCGGTAATTCGATCATATTATGACGAATGAAATATGTACTTTTAATGGTTATCGTATAAATTAAATCATAATAACCATTAAGGGCAAAATAGTAATTTGACAATTTGACGATGGTAATTGGTCATTTAGACCAAACGGGTCAAAAGGTGAAATTATCACCCTTTGACAATATCGACTAATAGGTTGTCAAGTTGTATGATTTTAGGAAATAAATAGCACATGGATGCTTACATCGCTATCACTTAGCAGCCACTAAGGAAAGGTATTGAAATAGGTCAATATATTAATCTGAGCCAGGTATGTATAATGATACAACTCATCATGTAGAATTTGGAGTTCTATAAGAGTTAGACAAGGTTAAAACATAGATATTTGGTTATCTTTTACGTAAACCGAATAAATTTAGTTATGATTATAACGTTTTAGAAACATAATGATTTCTAAACAAGACTATAGTTAAAAGTCGGATTTTTGGGTCAAACAAGTACTAAAAGTCCTTCGTCGTAAAAGAAGGACTAAAAATTGACTAAAACGTCCTTGTAAGCGAAATTGAGCAAACGAACCATAAAGGTTGTTTTGAAATAAGTGATAGGATGAAATAAATATTTCGAATAAGTATGAAAAGCGAAAGATGCAAAATATTGGTCAAATGACTCTATAAAGAGTCTTTGCCGTAAAATAATAATTTGAAGGGTAAAATTTGTAATATATAAATCACCACATTGAATCCACCACAAATATAGTTGTGGTGGGAGGTCATTTGATAAGAAATGTTGACATATGTATTTAGAAACGAATGAAAGCGATTGGTGCTTAAAATATGCTTAAATACCCTTAACGGGTCAAAATAAGCATATGAGTGAAAATGGGATTAAGAAGGTATATGAACCTGTAATTGGAACCTAATATGTTAAACATCATTGAATTTAATAGGTTTATGAGAAATAGTTTGATATAAATCGAACGGGTCAAAACTTGGTAAAAAGGGTAATAAGCCGAAGACTTAAAAGTCTGAAATTTTGTTAAACCGGATGTTGGATTTTGACTCCCTAATGTGGAGAATCAAATTACAATCACGTAGGAAGAAACGGTAGGTCAAACGGACAAGCGGATCAAAAGTTATGAAGGTTTCCGTTTTAGAAAACGGCAAAACTTGGAAAATCCTGCAGAGGCCACCGTAAGTTACGGTAGCTACCGTAACTTACGGTAGACTTTAAGTCTTTACGCCAGACATCCCCTGTTTTACGGTGGAAGATTTGACATTCAGGGGCTACCGTAAATTACGGTAGCCACCGTAATTTACGGTGGACCCTGCAATGTAATGTATTTTAATCAGTTTCGTTTCCCGGACTCGTTTAAACGCGTTTAAAACCCCGTATGACTAAAGTATTTCATGTTTATGAAATGTAGGTACATTTAGAATGCCGGAAGACGATCAAGCTCATCGAAGAACCGAACACGATATAGACTCATGCTTCCGCACTTGGTCACGTTGTAAATTTTTAAATGACGAATTCGTTCACGTTATGTTGAATGACTTATGATTGTAAAAGTTTTAAATAAACCCGTATTTTTATAGTATGTGTAGTCTTAACTACACACCTAATTGTTGGTAATTACATATAAAACCGTTAAATAGCAACTAGGGTGTTACATTTTAATCCGTGCGTCGATATTGAACAAGACAACTACCGAAACGTCGACAAAAATGTGTAGGTCATCATGCTATCTTTGGATTTTTTTTAAACAATATAGTTTATAAGATATGTCAAGAATACGTAAAAAAATTATAAGTTTGTTATGGAGGGTTGAATTGTAACTAATTATCTTTAATTTTGTTAAAATCTCAGGGATTTAAGTATAATAAGTTTAGGGGCTAAAAAATGAATAGTGTTTAAAAGACCAAACTATCCTCATTTTAGGGGCCTTTCTATAAATAAATGGGGAAAAAATCCTTATTTTTTTGGTATCTTAAAATACCATTCCCTCATGCATTATAATATAGTATAGATAAATCTTAGTTTTCAATTTCTAATCTATGCTCACAAATCTGTTAATATTTTGATTATTATCATTCAAGCTTTGATTATTATTCATTCAAGTTAAAACTTCTCCACTTTTTTTTAACCCCAATTTCTTTTTATTCTTGTCATTTATGAGACTTGAACCCAAAATCTCTCATCCCATACCCATGTGTTTAAATAATAACTACATTCATGTGAACATAATTTAAGATTTTACATTCACAATTTGGTCTTTGCTTCTTGATCTGATTTCATTTTACTATATATATATATATATAGCAATGTAATTAATCGACAATATATTTTTTAATGTTTACCATTTTATGCTAAAACTTTTAAGCATAAGCTAAACCATATAACAAGTTATTTATTTCTCATGTCTTGACCAAGTCTACCAAAATTAGAAACACACATCCCCCATCCAACCATTCAAATCACATATGTTACCATATTCACACATTTTGGTCTCCTTCCACAACCTTATAACCAACAGTTTAATCTTTAAAAACACATATAAATAGTCAATAGATTTGTGATCTGAAAATATACATCGAAACAAATAAAGAATGTCGAGCCAAAATCGACAAGCGTTATTAAGCTATGACGCTGACGATGATCAACCACAGGGTCAGGTAACTAAATCACATCTATATACCACGGGTTAATTGGTTTGGAGCTCTAGTCATAAATATTTGAGCCATTGTTTTTCATTCTCTCGCTTTATCCGGTAACAGCTGCGCAGAGAAGATTTTGGCTCGGAACAATCAGAAAATTCTAGTCTAATAAATCAGGTACGAATTTCCTTGAATTCAGAATAACGTATGAGATCAAGTCATTTCAAAAAGTTCATAACTAAAAGGCTTTTATGTTATTTATTTAATAGCATTTTCCATACATGTTGGTTTTTATTATTGCATGCAATAAAAATGTTATTAACTAGTGGGAATTCTTGCGTGATAGGAATTCGGTTTCGGTCAGTATTGATTTGGTTTGATTCGTTACGATAGTGCTATATCGACACTTGTTTTACATCGATTGAAAAATCATAAAAAAGAATACCAAAACCGCTTCTAATTATACCCAATATACTACTCGATTTTGAAAGTTGTATGATATAACCCAAAAATAAAGTTGTGTTTTACATTGAAGAAAAACAATAAAAACGAATACCGAAACCGTTTCTGATAACATTGATACTGGCATCGAAGTTGTTCGGTTAGTATTGGTTTGGTTCGTTATGGTAATTGTACGATACCAATTCTTGCTATAGCTTATGAAAATAAAATACTTGATTATAATTACAAATTCGTTTTTAATAAAGTTTATGTCAAAATGTCAAAAAAAAATTAACACAATATGTTCATATTTTTATTAAAAAAAAGTTGGTGAACAAAATTTATTATAGAAAAACTAGACTATAAATTTAATTAAATTAAATGCGTATATTATATATAGTATAATTAAAAAAACACTAACCCTTTATTAGTGAATTGTGTGTTTGTCAACATTTGCAAAGCAAAATGTTGTTTAGATAATTAAAAAACAAATCACTGTTCCTTTAATAGTGAATTGTGTGTAGTCAACATTTGCAAATTCTTGTTCAGATAATGTTACTTTTTCGTGTTATATAACAAACTTTTATTGTATCAGTTATATTGTTATTAGCAATGATGTGGTGACTACTTTTTGTTTTTTTCTTATTACATTAATTAAACGGTAATAATATATAACATTATTAGTTATATCATATGTTACAAAAACCTCTTGCATACATCTTACATGATTGTAAGTGATGGAAATTTCTTGTTTTGGTACAATGCAGACTGGTGGTTCGATGAAAACAATGACGTATGGAGCGTCAGGCATAGCTACCGGAGCGGCGAGAGGTGCAATGGGGCTAGCCCAAGGTGCCGCAAACCTAGCCCACGGTGCGGCTACTGCTGTAAGGAATACCTGGGGACATAACCCAGAGAGCCACAATTTTCACACACCCCTTCCCAATGGTCAGCCACGAAACCATAGATACTAACTAATGTGTGAATTAATGGTGAAAGTCAAATTGTTAAGTTTGTTGTAAAATCATTGATTTTAAGTCATACTAATGCAATGACATGATTTTTTGTATGTTTGCCCCACTCCCGATGTATGTTTAGGGAGAATGTTTACGGTCTGGTTTGATTGGTTTTGTTGGATGGAACCGCTTACTACGTTTATAAATGTTAATGAAAACGGATAATATATATTTTAAATCGTCCTACCTTTATGGGTTTGGGCGGATCAATTGATTTTTATGAACTCCCCTAATTTAATAACGATGAGATGGTTAATTGAAATGATGAGTGGTAATAGTTAAATACTTATATAAACTAGAAACAAAATAGCTTAAATTAATTTTCTTTTATAATAAAACGGCGTCTTATAAAATTGGAATATAAATCTCTCAAACTAAATTAATGGTGAATATAGACGTTAATTTCAAACAAGTTATTACCTCTATTGTTGTAAAGCAAGTGAGGCTATTTGTAGTGGTCTGCGTCCACTCGTCTAGGGTGTGGCCACCACACCATGTCGACGCCGCCGCGCCACGTCACAAGCCTTTTGCCCCTTCATGTGTTGAAACCACGTCACTACAAGAAAAAGGGTTAATGCAACTCAAGAAAAATACTTATTGTTATCTACGATTCGATAAAACTTTTAATCAAATGGGTAAATATAGTTGAGCTTTTTTTTTTGTTCTTTACCGTTACGGTTCTAACCAAAAGTGTTCGAACTATATCGGTACCAGTATCGTTTTCGATAATTGTAAAACATGTGTTAATATCCTTTTAGATGTATATCTTTTGGTTGCAATACCGACTGCAGATATCGTACTGATACTTTAACGAACCTAAAAATGCACTTACCACCTTTCTTATGAGACACCCCGCCGCGTAGCGCGGGTATCTCACTTAGTTTATCACAACTGTAGTTACTATCGATGTAAATTACAAATCATACAAACACTATTAAAACCTACAAAGTTTCAAATTGACAGAGAACATACACATCCATCGAGTGAGTACTATCAAAGAGTTCGTATTAAAGCAAATCGTGCGGGCTTAAATTATACTTAAATTAAGTGAAACGAATCAAGTAGGTCGAACTATTTTATAACACGAGATACGTTTAGAAGTAGATGATTTAAACGCCGATCAAAAAAGAAATATACATAGGTAATTCGGGCCGACATTTACAATCCAATCACTACAACCAGATGAAACATGATTCTTATATCATACAATTCCAGAACATTAATGGACCAAAAGCTGCAACCCACATTATGGATCATGAAAAACTAAGAACCTTTTCTGCTACGGCTGCTAGAACCAGAAACCGATCTCACGTTGTTGAACTCAAACGGGCTGTACAAATCCTTAGGACTTCCTCCTCCATGAGATGAAACGTTTCGCGGCGAATTTGTACTTGAACTTGACTCTACGCCCCGTGTGCTTTCTTTTTCCAGAATCTTAGCTTCACTTGCAAGCATACCCAGCTGGTTCACAAATTAAATATAAAGTTAAATGCCATTTTAGGCCATGTGGTTTGGGTCATTTTGCCAATTTAGTCCAAAAGTTCAATTTTTTCTCCTGTGGGTCCAAAAAGGTTTCACCATTGCCATTGGGTTAACTTCATCCATTTTTTCCGTTATCCAGAAGGGCAATTCGGTCATTTTATATGTAATTCTGTTAACTAGAAAGGCAACGCGGCCATATAAAATGACCGAATCGCCCTTCTCGTACACAGTAATAATGGATGAAGTTAACCCAGTGGACTAAAATGGCAACAGTGAAACCTTTTTGGACCCACAGGAGAAAAATGAAACATTTGGGCTAAACTGGCAAAATGCCCCAAACCACAGGGACTAAAATGACATTTAACTCTTAAAAATAAAATAAACATATTTTGGTTCACCCGATAAATAGGGTTATAATAAACAAATCTACACATGAAACAGTATGCATTCATACCCGGATCTCATTCTCTTTTATACGGTCCTGAAGAGCATTTATGGCAGGACTTAAGCTGCAAATCAAGGTTTAATGTGTGTAAAAATCGAATGTTTTATTTCTTGCAGAATAAAAAGGGTTGTGATTTCTAACCAATATTCCATTAATTTGCAGATAGAAGCTTGATAGGTTGATGTATGATGAATGAAAGACAGCGGATGGACTTTCCCGTCCCTGCATTTAACAAAAGAATAATCATCATATACTAGAATTTTGGGTCGTGCCGCGCGCTGCAGCGGCAACGTTGTGTTGTGACTTTGTTACACGCGTAACGATAATGACATTAACGTGTAGTGCGCGCATGTGACAGCATTTTTAACTTTGTTACACACGTTATGTTCGTGACATTATTGTCATTAAACATAGAGAAAAAAAGAGTATGTCTTGAACGTTGCGATGTAAAGTTGTAAAAGTAATTTAGACACTAAATGTAGTTAGGCACAGACAAAAAAAGTATAATATGTGTCGCATGTTGCGGTGTAAAGTAGTGAAAGTAATTTAAACATAAGGAGGTGTAAAGTTATTAAGTAGATAACTAAACAAAAGGAGTTGTAAAGTTATTATGTGGAAAAGGTTGGAGGATCAAAGTTGTCAATTACTAAAAGCTAGAAGTGAATGTGTAATTTACTTAAAGAGTTGAAGATGAGGGTTAATAGTGTTTCATGTCAAAATATTAAGGGTGTAAAGTGAAAAGACTTAAAAGTGTAGGGGCCTTTTTTGCTGATTCAAAACTTTGAGGATGTGAAATGAGAGAGTCAAAAACTTGAGGGTTAAAAGAGAAAGGTCTCCACCGACCTTTCTCTTTAATAGTATATTTAATATAATAAAGGTTGACCCAAATCCTATTTAGCCAACATTTTGTACCCAAATCAACACATTTGTAAGCACATGGGTTGAAATTGCTAACTCTAACCATAATTTATGATAAAGTATGAGAGGTACCTCATGTTTTGTAAAATTGCTTGATGGTATGCCGTTTTTTCCTCCTCATACAATACGGATTGTAAATCGGTGAATGATTTAAGAGGGGATTCAAGATTAAGAAGAGACAAAGTTGGCAAAACATGAAGCGGGACTTCTTTCCTCACGTATTCTGCACCGCTGCCAAAAAACAAAAAGTCATTTGTGAAAAAAGAACATGTTTTCATAAATGGATGGATTGAAAAAAATATTTTGAAAAAAAGTATGAACATGTGTGTACCTCATTTCCAAATTGGAACGGTGCATGGCCTCTTGCATACTGTCAGACATATCCATGGGATCAATATCGACTATTGAAGTTTCTATGTTGCTAGCAGGGTAGTTTCTTCCACTATAGTTGGAATCAGCATTCGCGAAAAAACCCTTTAGAGCAGAAGATTTTACTCCA
Source organism: Helianthus tuberosus (assembly GCA_030545235.1). Classification (NCBI taxonomy): domain Eukaryota; kingdom Viridiplantae; phylum Streptophyta; class Magnoliopsida; order Asterales; family Asteraceae; genus Helianthus; species Helianthus tuberosus. The sequence goes on from CM060406.1 coordinate 32,574,239, forward strand.
CCCTAAAAGTTTATATAAATCAACATGAATATAGATAAAAGAATAATATAAATAAAAAACAGAGGATCTATATGTTATGATAAGAAATTGAAAGAAGAATCGTAAGAGAGACGAAAGATCAATTCATTATCAAGATACCTTCTTACAACTGATTGTAACTACTAATAACGATCAGAAACAACTAACTAACTATCTTCTAATACTAACCCTCAAGTTTACAACAATAGCAAATTCGTCCCTGTACTTATTATGCTGAAAATGACAATTCAGCCCCTTATATTCTAATGTTCCTTTTAACATGTAACAAAACTCCCCTCTTTAAAAATTCTTGTCCTCAAGAATCAGTGCAAAAATCTGGATATCGAGCCATAAAAACATCAGCTTCCACCCACGTAGCATCATGACTCGGTAGATTCTTCCATTGTACTAAGAACTTTACCACGGCTCGATTACCACTTTTAGCCAACTTCCTATCCAAAATAGCCAAAGGTTGAAGGGTCTGAACAGGTGTTTCAGGTATCGATACTGATTGTATTGGAGGTCCATATGCTCTTTTAAGCAATGACACATGAAAAGTGGGGTGTAATTGAGAACCAGCAGGAAGATCCAAGGTATACGCAGCTGAACCAATTTTTTTAATCACCTGGAATGGTCCAAAGTACTTTTGAGTAATCTTTGAATATCTGTGTAATCTTAATGAAGACTGCACATAAGGTTGAAGTTTAAGATAAACCCAATCACCCAATTTAAATTGTCGATCACTCCTTTTTAAGTCTGCGAATTGTTTCATGCGATTTCTAGCCCTCTCCAAAGCATGTTTCAACGTACCAATCATCTCTTCTCTTTTATTCAACCACTCTTCTAAAGAATCTACAGTGGTATGACCAGGAATATAAGGCAAATGTATAGGAGGATCGATGCCATATAATGCTTTAAAAGGCGTCATACGTATAGTTGAATGCCAGGTGGTGTTGTACCACCATTCAGCTAACGATAACCACTTTACCCAAGTGTTCGGTTCAGACATTGCCATGCACCTTAAGTACGTTTCTAAACATCTGTTTAAGACTTCTGTCTGACCATCCGATTGTGGATGATATGCAGTGGATAATGCCTGATCAATGCCCTGCAACTTAAGAAACTCCTTCCAAAATAAACTGAGAACCAAAGGGTCTCTATCAGAAATAATTGTCTGTGGGCACCCATGCAACTTAAACACAGTATCCATCATCACTTGAGCAACTTGTACAGCTGAAAAAGGATGTTTCAAAGGTAGGAAGTGACCATATTTTGTAAATCTGTCCACAACCACCAAGATCGTATCTTTACTACCCGATTTAGGTAACCCACTTATGAAGTCCATAGAGACATCCGAAAACACAGATTGAGGTACAGGTAAAGGACTCAACAACCCAGGAGTAGAAATGGCTTCGTACTTGGCTTTTAAACAAATGTCACACCTTTTAACCCACTGTTTAATATCTTTGTCTGCTCTTTTCCAGTAGAACATACTTTTAAACCTTTGCAAAGTAGGTTGAATTCCAGAATGGCCACCAATTGCAGATGAATGACATAGTAATAGAATCTTTCGTCTTAAGTCATCATCTTTTCCAATCCATAACTTTTTCTTCCTAGTTAACAAAATACCATCCCATGACAAATGCTTAATCAGTTCACCTTGAGTTAATCTTTGAATCAACTGTTGAGCTTGTATATCTTGGATCCAATGAGCTTTAATTTCCTCTAACAACAAAGGATCATAGGAAGAAACTGCCAATTCAAATAAAACTGAACTGTGAACTCTGGAGAGAGCATCAGCCACATTATTCTCTATGCCTTTCTTATACACAATATGATAATCATACCCCATTAATTTGCTTAACCATGTATGTTGTAATGGTGTAGTGATCTTCTGTTCTAATAAGTGCTTCAAGCTTTTTTTATCAGTTCGGATAATAAAATGCTTCAATATAAGATATTGATGCCAATGTTTGACTGCAAGAAGTATGGCTAATAACTCTTTTTCATATACTGAAAGAGCACATTGTCTTGCCGAAAGTGCTTTACTCACATAAGCTATTGGGTGTTTACCTTGCATTAACACAGCTCCTAACCCCTTAGAACTTGCATCAGTCTCTACAATGAATTCTTGAGACCAATCCGGAAGAGCTAGTACTGGAGCCTGAATCATAGCCAACTTCAGTGTTTCAAAAGCTTGTTGAGCTTCATTTGACCATTGAAATGCATCCTTCTGTAAGAGGTTTGTAAGTGGCTTTGCAATTGTTCCATACGAAGACACAAATCTCCTGTAGTAGCCTGTTAACCCAAGAAAACCTCTCAATTGTTTCACATTTGTAGGAGTAGGCCAATTCTTCACTGCCTCTATTTTAGATGGATCTGTAGATACCCCTTCCTTTGAAATCACATGTCCCAAATACTCAACCTTAGAACCCCCAAAACTACATTTCGACTTTTTTGCATATAGTTGATGTTCTCTAAACAATTGTAGTACTTCTTTCACATCCTCCACATGTTGCTGCATACTCTTACTGTAAACCAGGACATCATCAAAAAATATTAAGACTGTTTTCCTTAATAGCTTCTTGAAAACCGAATTCATTAAACCTTGAAATGTGGCCGGTGCATTGGTTAATCCAAAGGGAAGGACCAAGAATTCGAACAACCCTTGATGAGTTCTAAATGCTGTCTTAAAAATGTCATCCTCATTCATGCGAATCTGATGATATCCAGACCTCAGGTCCAGCTTTGAATACACTTCAGCTCCTCCTAATGCCTCTAACAGTTCCTCTATTAGTGGAATTGGAAACCTATTCTTAATTGTGTGATCATTAAGTCTTCTGTAATCCACACATAATCTCCAAGTCCCATCCTTTTTTTTTACTAACACCACAGGAGAAGCAAATGAACTAACACTGTGTCTTATGATGCCCATATCTAACATCTCCTGAACCATCTTTTCTATAATATCTTTCTGTCCCACTGGATACCTATAAGCCCTTTGGTTAATCGTTACTGATTCATCAATCAACTGAATTCTATGATTGCACTCTCTGTTAGGTGGCAAACTGTCAGGAGTCTTGAATACATCTTCATATTGTACCAACAATGCATCTAATTCATTATTCTTTCCATCACTAGTTACTTTAGCCTGATGTTGAAACACCCCTTTAGCATCTTCTTGCATGCTGAATAACTGTAGTTGAACCATCTGATCATCATTCTGCAGCATGTTAGACAATTTTTCTATTGAACATAGAGATACACTATTTTTATTGATCCCTTTTAACACAATAGTCTTCGAATCAACTTGAAATTGCATTGTAAGACTCTTGAAATTCCAGACGATGTCATTCAAAGATTGTAACCATTGTATACCTAACACCATATCGTAATTGTCCAGTGGTAATAATAACACATCAGTTCTAAACCATGTACCTTGCATCAACCACTGAAAGTCTTGACACAGCTGATTACAGTCTAATTTTTTCCCATTTGCAACCAATACCTTCATTTCAGGAACTTCTTTAGTAGGACATTGTAATCTAGAAGCCAACTTTGAATTAACAAAGTTATGGGTTGACCCTGAGTCAATAAGGATGTGTATTTGCCTAGTGCCAATTGTTCCAACTACTCTCATAGTGGAAAATGAGGTGACACCAGTCATAGCGTACACAGAAATCTGAGCTTCTGCCTCTCTATCTTCTTGTTCATTAGAATACTCGTTTCCATCAATTTCCTCATCATCATATATTTCTAAAATGTAGAGATGTTTGAACTTACAGTTATGAGTAGGTGAATACTTCTCGTTACACCAAAAACATTCCCCCTTAGCCCTCTTTTCCTCAGCAACTTTAGCGGGAACCTTTTTAACATTCTTTTGCAACTTGTTATTCGATGGAGTTGGTAATAATGCCAGAGTATTAGTTGGATTTCCCAAGGTCTTATTACCCATAGACGACCCACTAGAGTAAGTAGAACCACTGTTGCTTATACTGTTATTCACAGGCCTTTTCAACTCTTTTTCTTTAGTCCCAAACAAAGTTGAGTAAACAATAGTCTGTTGTTTAGCCATAGATATAGCATCTCTCATAGTTTTAGGTTTAAAGATCTTGACTAAACAGCGTATTTCAGGTTTAAGACCACCCACATACAAACTTGCAGCATATTCATCATGCAACTTAACTCTATTTAACAAAGAATCAAATTATTTAGTGTAATCAGAGAGTGAACCTGTTTGATTTAAGTTCTTGAGTTCTTCCATTGGATCCTCAGACAATCTTTCAGAGAACCTGTTGATAGCGGATCTTGAATACTCATCCCACGTTATATCCTCTATACTCCTATTCTGGCTATCTACATAACCTTGATGCCATTCTAGTGCTGAACCTTCTAAATTGATGACTGCATAATGCACCTTAGCATACTCTGGTGTTTTGTCCACCGTGAAAAAATGATTACAACGAATAATCCAACCCTCAACCTCACTACCATTGAACTTTGGAAAGTCCAATCTTCCAGTTCTAACCATTCTTTGTTCTTGATGACCACCAAATCTGTCATTCCCTGATTTGTTATTGATTTCGGTCATTTGAGACACCAGCGTCGTCATTCCGATCTGCAACTCTTAGCATTATAGTATATTTAGGCTTGATTTGTATAGATATTATTTCCATATTTATTATGTACTCATTCCCTATATAATGGGATTGTCTTGTATTGTAAAGATCATCAAAGATTAATACCATAGACCACTTTTATGGTATCAGAGCTACGGCTCTCTAACCCTAATCGCCGCCGACCTCATCCCTCTCTTGTTCGACTCTGTTTCCGATCATGCCTGGAGATATCGAACATCCTACGTCCTCATCCTCGGCTACGGCCGACAAACCAACACTTCACCCCGCGTACTCGGTGACTAATATTCAGTCCAAGATACGCACTTTGGATGGCAAAACAGTCACCTACACCTCCTGGGTAAAACTTTTTCGTTTACACGCTACTGCATACAAGGTGCTGGCCCACATCGACGGCACCGAACCACCCAAAGATACTGAACCAGAATATCCCCTCTGGGTCGAACTTGATGCTCTGGTCCTTCAATGGATTCTGAGCACCGTGTCCGACACTCTCCTTCCCCGTTTGCTGGGACAAGTCTCTACGGCTAGGGCTGCATGGCTCAAGCTTGAAAAGACTTTTCTCAGCAACAAGAAAGCCCGTGCAGCCGCCTTGGAAACTCAGTTTTGCAACCTCACCCTTGCACAATGTTCGTCCATTGATGACTATTGTCAGCGCCTTAGCGATCTTGCCAATCAACTCGAAGACGTGGATCAATCTATCACCGAGTCTCGACTCGTCCTTCAATTGGTTCGTGGTCTCCCACAAGAATATGATACCACGGCCTCACTTATTCATCAAAACAACGCTGACTGGGATACGGCTCGCACGATGTTACAAGATGAAGTTATTCGGATGGAAGCCCGGCAGTCCGCAACTTCCTCGGTTCTGGTCACTCAACAACCGAACCAGTCTTCTTCATCATCCTCTCAGCAGACACAGCACAGCCACCCCAACCCGAACCCAAACCCGTATCAACATCAGTTTTCTTACCGGGGACGGGGGCGTGGTAGGGGTCGGTCCGGTCGAGGGGGAAGAGGGCGCGGGTCAGCTCGTGCACCATCCGGTTGGGCTCCACAGATGCCGGCCTACCCCAACTGGGCCTGGTGGGCCACACCGCCCTGCCCATACCCCACTCAGCCTGCCTGGCAGCCGAGCCCACAGTCCAAGCAGCCCTCGGGCCCATCCCAGTTCACTGGTTACGAGTATCCAGCCCAGCCCAATATCTCTGCAGAGCAGCCATCGGCCCAGTATACCGGCCTTGCAGGCCCGCCGCCGTCTACGCCTACTGCACCTTACGGCTTCAATGCCTTGTGCCCGTCTGACTTAAGTGCTGCTTTCTCAGCCATGCAAATGCAATCTCCAGACCCTACCGGGTATATGGATACTGGTGCCGAGGCACATGCTACTCAAAACCCAGGTATGATTCAAATCCCTTCTTCATCTACTGCATACCATAAACTTTTGGTCGGTAATGGTGCGTGTATTCCAATTTTAAAATCTGGGACTGGCTTTTACACCCTTCCAAACCGAACCTACATCTTACCTAATATCCTATACAGCCCCCACATCATTAAAAACCTTATTTCCGTTAGACGTTTTACACGTGATAATTGGGTTTCCATTGAATTTGATCCGTTTGGTTTTTCTTTGAAGGACCTTCGCAATGGAAGAATTCTCTCCCGCCACAATAGCACCGGGAACTTATATCCATTCACTGCACCGCAACTGCCGCCTGCTGCTTGTTTCCTCACCACTACTTCCGCACCTTGGCATGACCGTCTCGGCCATCCAGGAGCCCAAGTTTTAGATGTTTTAAGTCGTACTTTCATTTTTCCATGTAATAAAGACCATCGGTCTAAATTTTGCAACTCTTGTCAACTTTCGAATAGTAAACGTTTGCCTTTTTATGCGTCCAACACATACACTTTTGCACCATTTGACATTATTCACTGTGATTTGTGGACTTCACCAGTTCCAAGCAAAACCGGATATAAATATTACATGGTTCTTATCGATAATTTTTCACATTTTGTTTGGGTTTATCCTTTGAAATTTAAATCTGAAACGTTCCCAACCTTTGTCAAATTTCACCGTCTTATCCATACCCAATTTAACCGTCTTATCAAGACCTTTCAGTGTGATTTGGGAGGCGAATTCGATAACAATGCATTTAAAACTTTTGCTCACCAAAACGGTCTACTTTTTCGTTTTTCTTGTCCCCAAACTTCGTCCCAAAACGGCCGTGCGGAACGCATGATTCGTCGCTTGAATGACATCATACGTGCCCTCCTTATTCACGCCAATCTTCCTCCTTCCTTTTGGGTGGAAGCTCCACACTGCCACATACCTACACAACATTCTACCTACTAAACGCTTAAACTTTTTTACCCCCACTTTTGCCCTTTACCTTCGCCACCCCACATATGACCACTTACGAGTGTTCGGGTGTGCATGTTACCCAAACACATCGGCCACTCAACCCCATAAGCTTCATACTCGGGCTATTCGTTGCATCTTCCTCGGTTACCCACCGGATTTTCGTGGATACCGTTGCTTCGATCCCACCACGGGTAAAGTCCATATTTCTCGTCACGTTACATTCGACGAGACTACCTTCCCCTACACCATTCCTTCTTCGGCCACTTCCTACCATTTTCTCGATGACCCCTGCCCCTTAGCTTTACGTTTTCCCCCAATCCGATTATTCCCACCACACGACCTGCCCCACAACCCGACCCTCCACAACCCCCTAAACTGACCCAGCCCATTACTTATTCCCGTCGTCACCGTCCGCAACCACAAAACAAATCATCAACGGTTGCCCATTCTCAGTCCACCCGTCCTTCGGCTCCACCCGGGTTTCCCACTATGCAGCCTACTACCCCTTCATCCCAACAAAATTCAACCCAAACCACTGTTCCTTTACCAGCAGCTCCCACTATCCCGTTCTCGGCTCCCACTAATGTTCACCCTATGTCCACTCGGTCCAAAACAGGCTCTCTCAAACCGCCCCTTCATCCGCCACTCAATCTTCACATGTCCACAATTTCACCTATACCTACTACCTATGATAGAGCCTTCTCAGATCCTAATTGGACACACGCCATGCAGGCCGAGTTTAATGCATTGCAGGAAAATGACACATGGGATTTGGTTCCGCGTCCCATTGATCGACCCATCATTCGTTGTATGTGGCTTTTCCGCCATAAGTATAAGTCGGACGGGTCCTTAGAACGCTATAAGGCGCGTTTGGTGGTTAATGGTAAGTCTCAGACTGTTGGGGTTGATTGTGAGGACACATTTAGTCCGGTTGTCAAGCCGGCTACTATACGTACGGTTTTATCTTTGGCCGTTTCGCGTTCTTGGCCAATTCATCAGTTGGATGTCAAGAATGCTTTTCTTCATGGGCATTTGCAGGAGACAGTATTTATGCATCAGCCTCCGGGTTTTGTAGACAGACGATGCCCGAACTATGTTTGTCGACTTAAAAAGTCTTAATATGGTTTGAAACAGGCCCCTCGCGCGTGGTACACTCGTTTTGCTACTTATATATTGTCTCAGGGGTTTCGAAGTAGTGTATGCGATACTTCATTGTTCATTTACAACAAGGGCTCTCAGGTCGCGTATTTATTGCTATACGTGGATGACATTATTCTCACCGCATCCACGGATGCTCTTTTACAAGATATCATTACTTCACTCTCACGAGAGTTTGCCATGACTGACTTGGGACGGCTGCATCATTTTCTGGGCATTAAGGTAACACATCAAACCAGTGGCTTGTTTCTCTCCCAGTCACAGTATGTAAAGGAAATTATTGAACGAGCTAACATGTCTTCTTGTAAGCCTTGTGTTACTCCTTTGGACTTGTCATGCAAACTTAGCGCTACTGACGGGGCTCTTTTCCATGATCCCACTTTATACCGAAGCTTGGCCGGGGCTTTACAATATTTGACGTTTACCAGACCCGATATCTCATACGCTGTTCAGCAAGTGTGTTTGTTCATGCATGAGCCACGTGATCCGCATTTCAGTTTTATGAAACGTATTATACGTTACTTACAGGGCACGATTTCGTATGGGATTCGAATAATCAAGTCTGCTGTCCATTCCCTGGTCGCCTACTCTGATGCCGATTGGGGTGGTTGTCCTGATTCCCGCCGTTCCACCAGTGGCTATTGCGTCTTCTTGGGTGATAATCTTCTTTCATGGTCTTCTAAGCGACAGCCCATTGTCTCTCGGTCGAGTGCTGAAGCTGAGTATCGCGGAGTAGCTAATGCGGTTGCTGAAGCGACATGGTTACGTAACTTGCTTCTTGAGCTTAATGTTCCTTTGCAGCGTGCCTCGGGGGTCTATTGTGACGTCTCTGCAGTTTATCTCTCGAATAATCCTGTTCAGCATCAGCGCACGAAACATGTTGAAATTGATATACATTTTGTACGCGAAAAGGTTCGTGTGGGGCATATACGGGTTCTTCATGTACCGTCCTCATCTCAGTACGCCGACATTTTCACTAAAGGATTATCTCGAGAGTTGTTCCAGTCATTCAGATCCAGTTTAACCGTCTGCTCCGCGCCCGATCAAACTGCGGGAGGATCTTAGCATTATAGTATATTTAGGCTTGATTTGTATAGATATTATTTCCATATTTATTATGTACTCATTCCCTGTATAATGGGATTGTCTTGTATTGTAAAGATCATCAAAGATTAATACCATAGACCACTTTTAGCAACATCTTAATAGCTTCTGAATTCTGATCCAAAACCGCTTATTGAATCTCAAGAGTTTTTGCATTCTCTTGAGCTGTCTTCTCCAATCTTTCCATTTCTTGTTGGCGAGTAGTCATGTTGGAATCAATCGAACAATGATTAATCCCGAATTGAACTGAATCGGACTGAAATTGATCGAAAGAATGATCAATTCTTAACAATCAAACGAAACACAGTGAAATTAATCGAAAGAATGATTAATCTCGTTGACAATTGAATCGAATTTTGGGAAATTTTTGTGAATTAGGGTTCGAATTTTGGGAATTTCTGTGAATTAGGGTTCAATCGAGAGCGTCCAGAGGATCGAATCGCTCTGATACCAATGTTATGATAAGAAATTGAAAGAAGAATCGTAAGAGAGACGAAAGATCAATTCATTATCAAGATACCTTCTTACAACTGATTGTAACTACCAATAACGATCAGAAACAACTAACTAACTATCTTCTAATACTAACCCTCAAGTTTACAACAATAGCAAATTCGTCCCTGTACTTATTATGCTGAAAATGACAATTCAGCCCCTTATATTCTAATGTTCCTTTTAACATGTAACACTATAACTATTAGCCAATAAAGTATGTTCTTAATGTTCTTAGAGCAACATGAATATAGATTAAAATGTTCTTAATGTTCTTAGAGCAACATGAATATACGATAATTGCTATTTAATGTTTTTGTTAGTTGAATTATTGTAACATGTAATGTAAACATAACTTTGCATATTTCTATGCTTTATAATAAGACTAACTTCAGGTATTTATAAATATATTTTGTTTCTCATTAAGTTAAAACTATCGGAAGTTACATTATTGACAGTTAAAATATTTTGTCATTTACCGAACGCTCAGCGAACAATTTGTGAACCATTCGGCGGGTTGTTTGTTTAATGAATGAACGAACACAAACAAGAAATCCCGTTCGTTAAGGAACATGAACAGAGGTTGTGTTCGTTCATTTATGTTCGTGAACGTTGGGCAATGTGTTCAATTTAAGTTCGCTCGTTTATGTTCATTTGTTTAAAGGTTTTTATATATTGTAAAATTGTAATTTTCTTTTATGTTTTTTGTTTTTAAAAAATTTGAAAGCCTAGTTATACTATATGTCTCCCCCAACACCCCTCATTTGACCTTTCAATTTCAATTTGTGTTAAACTTCCTAAATTTTTGTTAAATATGTGAATTGTGTTCAGATAATTATGTTTAAGTGCTAATTTATTTTTTTGGTGGATTCTTCGTAAATCGTAATCTTTGTGATGAAAAAAGCAGATTTTATTCTAAATTGAATATATGTTCATGTGTATTCATTTATGTTCATAAATGTTGTTTGTGTGCATTTATGTTCAAGAACGTTTGTTTGAGTTCATTTACGTTTGGTAAGTGTTCGTGAACAGTTCATGAACACGTTCATTTCCTTAATGAACGAACACAAACAAGAAATCTCGTTCGGTAAGTGTTCATGAACATACTCACTTCTTAATGAACGAACACAAACAAAGCCTTGTTCGTGTTCATTCTGTTTGTTTACAACCCTAATTAAAATCAAGAACAATTTTTATAACATTACATGTATCACAAATCTTAATGCTATGGTCCCAAGCCCCAATTGTTAATAAGTTGTATGAACTATCCAGAAAGGTTTTTTTTTTTTACAAAATATACCTTTGAAGCTGCAGCAGCTCTGGAATCGCCAGTGTCAAGTTCTAGACCTTCTACCCTTGTTGATCCAGAAGTAGTGAGTGAATTATCTGTGCTTAACGATGATTCTAGATCTATAACTGAACTTTTACTTATAGGAGATACAGGAACAGCTCGTAACGTGTTACTTTGTTTTCCATCTAGGGACTGGAATGCTGTAACTTGTATTCTTCCAACCTGATATACTTGCAAACATGTCCAAAATTATTTCTCCTTTCTAGCCAGTAAACACGAACAGTTTCCATACACTATACATGTAAGCACATATGTGACTCTAACAAATGACAAGAAATGTCAATAAGTTATCATCAATATAATGATTCCTTAAGTAATAGGTTAGAAATTATTTCAGTATAGATGTAGACATGTAGTTAAATAGAGAACCTTGTGTTGATCTTCATTGAAACATGAAAAAATCAATCCTATAAACCCAGAATCTAGAAGTTGATACATAGCCTGAGTCCGCACATCTGCAGAAACAATCGAAACAATGGTACCCATTGATTAAGAGTAAAAAAAGATATATATTAACATAATAACATTAACCCCAAATATGGTACAATGTATGGATAAAAATTATTCATTATCAAAAGTTTAACATAGAAATACCATTAATCTATTCAATTTTCTGACTTGTAATAAGACGTCGAATTTTCTCTTATAACTCTTGTTTTTAGACTAGTGGCAATATATTGGGATAAGTGTATATATTCTGACTCATAATAAAACTCAAAATTTCCACTTACCAACATGAGAAGGAAGGACGGTAATATGAGGATGTGAATGATACCAGCCAATCACTCTTGTAGTTCTTCCAGTTTCAACAGTCATTTTGTGTTATGGAGTTAATTAAACAAATACAAGCATTTCACAAATACATATATAGGTACAGAAAAACGTATATGAATATACCCCTCATGCGCTCTGATAGACAAAGAGTCCCCATTGCATTCATCCAAAGTTTGTTAAAATGTTTAAATGAGACTACTATGAATGTGGAAGGGGCATAAAGAGTCAAAGAAAATGAAGTTTTTAGTACCAATAACTATAAGTAAGTTTATATAAAGGATATCTCAGCCTGAACTGATGCAGCGGTCAACTGCTCAGGATTCGTCTCAACACGGTCCTTCTGCCTATCGGACCGCGGTTGGGGCAATGCTCCCCAAATTAAAGCAGTCACACCGTTCTTCGAATGCTGAAATTGCAACATTTTCACATGAGAAACTAACCACACATCATTTCAGCAAGTATACAATTCAACACAAATTGCTTATCTGATAATACACCCTATAAAACACAAATTCCTCCAATTACAGAACAACCACACATCAGGTGGACCATTAGAAACATAACGCATCTTCCTAATCATACACACACCACAGTCACATTCAAAAAAATAACTACACAAGAATCCTCAATCAAATGTGATTTCAATCACACAAAGCAAAACCGATCATTCTAAGCCCTAAAAACAGTTCGACACAACTAAAAATAAATTATAAAAAACTGAAAAAGGATAACAACCTCACATCAGGTAGACCATTAGAAACATAATTCATCCTCCTAATCATATACACACCACATAATCACATTCCAGCAAGCAACTACACAAAAATCCTCAATCTAATCCAATTTCAAACACACAAACCAATGGCAATCATTCTAAACCCTAAAAACTGTTCTACACACCTACAAACCAAAAACAACAACCTCACATCAGATGAATCATTAGAAACACAATTCATCTTCCTAATCATACACACACCACATAATCACATTCTGTTTAATTAATACGCATCACATTCTAGCTAATAACTACACAAAATCCCCAACCGAATGCGATTTCAATCGCACAAAGCAATAGCGGTAATTCTAAACCCTAAAAAAAGTTCAACACACCTAAAAACCAAAAACAACAACCTCACATGAGGTGCATCATTAGAAACACAATTCATCTTCCTAATTATACACATCCCACGTAATCACATTCCAGCAACTAACTACACATAAATCCTCAAATCAAATCCAACTTCAATAACAAAAACCAATGACAATCATTCTAAACCAATCAAAACGTATAAACAACCTAAAAACCCTAACATATACACACCACATAATTACTAACCACACATCATTTCAGCAAGTGTACAATTCAACACTAATTGCTTATCTGATAATACACCCTATAAAACACAAATCCGTCCAATTATAGAACATTCACACATCAAGTGGACCATTAGAAACATAATTCATCTTCCTAATCATATACACACCACATAATCATATTCTGGCAAATAAGTAATAAGTACACAAAAATACTCAATCGAATGCGATTTCAATCGCACAAAGTAACGGTGGTAATTCTAAACCCTATAAACGGTTCTACACAGCTGAAAAGAAAAAAGAACAACCTTACATTAGGCGGATCATTAGAAACATAATTCATCATCCTAATCATACACACACAACACAATCACATTCCAGCAACTAACTACACAAAAATCCTCAATCATATCTAAATTCAATCACAAAAAACAATGGCAGTCACTCTAAACCAATCAAAACATATTAGCAACCTAAAATCCCAAAAAACGGCTCTACACAACCAAAAACAAAAAAGGATAACAACCTCACATCAGGCGGATCATTAGAAACATAATTCATGTTCCTAATCATACACACACCACTTAATCACATTCCAGCAACTAACTACACAAAAATCCTCAATCAAATCCAATTTCAATCACACAAACCAATGGTGGTAACTCTAAACCCTAAAAACAGTTCAACACACCTAACAATCACACAAACCAATGGTGGTAACTCTAAACCCTAAAAACAGTTCAACACACCTAAAAACCAAAAACAACCTCACATCATGTTAACCATTAAAAAATTTAATTCCAGCAAATAACTACACAAAAAATCCTCAAATCAAATCCAATTTCAATCACACAAACCAATGACAGTCATTCTAAACCAATCAAAACGTATAAACAACCTAAAAACCCTAACAAACAGTTCTACAAACCTAAAAACAAGCAATCTAAACGTATAAACAACCTAAAAACCCTAGAAAACAGTTGTACAAACCTAGAAACAATCAATAACAACATACAACCTGAATATCACCGAGAAGAAGCCCCATGATTTCTTCAGTTTCGGTAGACAATGCATGAGTGAGGCACGTTAACCACACATCCTCCGCCATTTTCACACTCGTAAGCGACATTTTTAACGGCGTTTGAAATCCTCCGGTGAGTTTTAACGGCGGCAAACGGTGGATTTGCCGGTGGCCGGAAAAGGTTAGGTCCGATCGGAGCGAAAGCAGATCGACGGTTGGAGATTTCGGCGATGACTTTAGGGAACTCGTGAAGAGGGTGTTATGTGCTGTAGGTGGTTGTAGATTGTTACGGTGGAGATGTTAACGGATGCCGTTTGTTTTGTTGTTGTTTCTGTAACGGTCAACGGTTAGTGATGACTTAATTTGGGTGGGGTATGGAGGTTTTGGTTTAGATCAAAATTGAAATTAAGGGTGGGCGGGGTGTACTCGGGTACTTTGTCCGAGTATCTGCATTCACTCGGTACACAGCCGTCACCAAATCAGGTATGTAAGTCATTGAATGGTTACGGATGAAAGAAGATGTAAGAGATGTAAATGTGGGTGGAGAGGAGAGAGAAACTTTGCTGGTAATCTGGTATGGTTGGTAGTCACGTGTTCTAGCTGTTGCAGATGTGGCACTCGGGTTGTTGGATTTTTACGGTGAACACCCAACCCACCTTAATAGTAGGTTTATTTTTTATTTGCTTTGTATTTTGTTAAAACTATAGCTTTCTAATTTTGTGTACGTTTAAAGTTTACTTTATCTATTCTATATAATTTTTACAATAAACTCTTACTTTTTATAGTTTATGTATGTTTTTATTTATTCATTATTAATAATTTATAAAAGAGGAGCTATAAAAAGTCGAGTTGCTCGTGAGTTATTCAGATGGGATTACTAAAAGCTCGTATTGAACCAATATAAACGAGCTTGAGCATAACTCAGAATTTGAGCTCATGACTTAATAGATGAGTTCGTGCTTCCTAGTGAACTTTAATAGGCTCAGAATAAATGCAGTATTTACAAGAATATAATAATATTACATAATATATTAAATAATTACATGATAGATACTATTATATATATCTAGTCCGGGAAAATCGATTACTATTATATATTATTTTATAAGGGAAAAAAATGAAATAGGAAATTTATTTTGGCTAGGAAGTCTAGGAAGCAATAGGATTAGGACATGTGGCAACATTTAAAATAAAGAAAAAGGGTATTTTAGTCAATCCAACCATTTTCTTCTTCATTTTCAAAACCCAGTAACTTCAAAACCCACCATCTTCAACCATTTCTTTACTTTCTATCTCAATAATCACTACATTATATTGCGATTTTCATCACCAATCAATGATTCAAAACACCCGATCAACGTGTTCTTCAGTTTTTTTTGAAAAAACCCAGTTTAATTTCATACAAAATCTCGTTTTTTCGGGTGATTTTGAAGATAATCACTCGATCCGTTCGATTCGAGCGCTGATAAGTGTTTCAATCATTCAAAAATCGTCAATTGTTGAAGAAATCATTTCGATCCATGTAAGAAATTCTTTAATTTCATTTTTACGATATGGGTTTTTGATTTAGTCATTGCGTTTTACGATCTTAGCGGGGGTCCGGGGGCAGCGCCCCTGGTGGCGGGGTCCCAGGGGCGGCAGCCCCTGGCTGGGGTTGAGCTGCATTGGTCCAGACAGAAAAATTGCTGTAATTTTTTTCGATTAAATTGCTGTAATAAAAATGCATCAGAAAAATTAATTTTCTGTAAATTGCATCTGGAAACTGCATTGGTCCAGACAGTTCGCAGCACAGACAATTCACTTTCTTTGATGTTTTCTGGCCATTGCGTTTTAGAAAAACACATTCTTGAAGTGTTTTTGGTGCATTGCGTTTTAGGTAAAACACTTTTTTAGGTGTTTTCAGTCCATTGCGTTTTACAGAGAACACCTTCTTTTGTTTTTTAGGCAATTGCGTTTTAGAATGAGTCATTTTTAAGTGTTTTCTGGCCATTGCATTTTACAAATAAGACATTTCTTTGTGTTTTTGGTGCATTGCGTTTTAGGTAAAACACATTTTTATGTGTTTTTAGTCCATTGCGTTTTAGAAAGTACATTTTCTTTTGAGTTTTTAGGCTATTGCGTTTTAGAAATAAGACATTTATTTGTGTTTTCTGGCCATTGCGTTTTACAAATAAGTCATTTATTTGTGTTTTTGGTGCATTGCGTTTTAGAAAAATGTCATTTTTAGGTTTTTTTTTCATTGCGTTTTACGTAACTGGGGGTTTTTCTATTGTGTTTTACGCAACTGGGTTTTTTTTTTTTAAATATAGCAATAGTATACTCGTTTTAAAGATAAAAAAACGCTCGTTTTTTTGGTGCAATTTTTATAAAAAAATGATGTCATATGAAAGAGTTATTAACTTTTAAAAAATGGGGGGGGGGAATTGGAGGAGAGAGAAACTATTGGCTTGGATTGACTAGAATGCCCCTAAACAAACCCACGCGCCTCTTTTCTTCTTTTCAATTTCCCTGATTTAATCTTAGCCCTTGATTAACTAAATGGATGGTCAAGATCACTTCCTAGCCTTCCTTGCCAAATTAATTTCCTATAGTATCTCCACCCTATTCTATAAAACATAATTGATGGATTGGTCATACATATTTTTGATAACCAGTTATTACTATTCAGTTTTGGCTGTATTTCTTGGGATATTTGAAATAACTGGACCAAACCGAAGTACTAACAAAAATATGTTGTAACCGAACTAACTTGACCGAATAAAATTGAACCAAACCGTATAATAGAAACAGTAGAAAATGAATAATGAACTTTTTTTAATCTAATGTAAAGGTGAATTCATAATCTTGTTGAGAGATATGTATTATTCTGGCCCAATTTGACCAACTGTTAGACCCGTGGGGTATGGGGCGGGGGTTTGGGCGTGGGTTGGGGGAAAACGCCCAAGCCACCACCCCGGGTGGGCTTGGGTTTGGGCGTGGCCCTTGGGGCTTGGGTTTCAAGTCGGGCGTGGGGCGGTCTGGCCAAGCTGACATGGCGGGCTCTCACTGGACAAACCAAAGTAACCGTTGGGCTAGCCGTTGGCCAACGACTATCTTAAAAAAAAAAAAATTCCACTATAAAACTCACATTTTTCTTCCATTTTTTACCACATTCAACCACATCTTCTATAATCATCTTCAATTCTCCTTCTACAAAACAAAAAAATGCATCCTCATAACCGTCCTTTTGACCCGACCAACCCGTATGCATTCCAAGAAAATAATCCTAGCCCACCACCTATTCGTCCAATGCCTCGTCCATTTTTGATACACTCTTCTATGCCCCAAGAAGCGAGTTATGCATCGTATCTTGGGAATTGTTTGTTTACTAACTTCCCACACACCGATGATGCGATACCTACCCCGTTTACACAAACGCCCATCAACCTTTCACCAAACTCCATCAACCTTTCACAAAACGAAACCGTCCCCGAAACTCAACCACCCAACGATGGTCCTTCCGCATCGAAACCCATCAAAAAGAGAATCCATAAGAAAAAAACCGAGGAGGATAATGCACTTGAAACCGCTAAGCGAAAACAAGTAAAATGGACTGTTCCTGAAGAACTTGCATTGGCGAGGGGTTGGTTTCAACAATCTCAACATTCAACTTTAGGTATTCTTAAACTTTGATTATATTAATGGTTTTTTTATTGTAATATATTAAATTTTGTTTTTATAAAAATAGGAAATTCTCAACATCGAACCCATTTGTGGCAAGGGGATAGTAGAGTATTCCATAAAGAATTGGGAAGAGAGGTTTATCGTGAAAACGATAGCTTATCCTCGAAGTGGACCGAGATAAGCGGCCAACTTACAAAATATAGTGGTTTTTTAAATAAAGCAAAACAAAACCCAAAAAGTGGTGAAACCGAAGCCGACATTGTGATGAATGCATTGGTTCAATTCAAGACAAATGTGGGGACCGACTTCCGTTTCATGCATTGTTGGGAGATTTGTAAGTTCCATCCAAAGTGATCGAATATCCCCAGTGGTAGCGAAAGTAACACGTCTTCCAAAAGGTCAAGGGCCTCGTCCCAAACCCAATCTGATGCACGAGATGAAGAGTTTGAGGACCTTTTGGATGATTCGCCAAGCCCAAACCGGCCTGAGTATGGAAGAGATGCCTCAAAAAGGCGTGCTCAAAAATCAAGATCTGATACGGCATCGCCTTCAGCTGGGAGTTCGGGCTTGCGTAGGGGAATATACAGCGACCAGTTGGATGACATTTCAGCCAAGTTAGATACATTCAACGTCTTCCAACAACAAAGGGCCGAACAACGAAAGAGCAAAGAAGCTAGAGATGCCCTGAGACAAAGACGTGATGATTTGAAATTGCTATCCCAGCCGATTGATCACCTACAGGGTGACGAGTTACAAATAGTGTTGGAGATGAGAGAAGAGATAAAAAACAAATATAAACAGTAGGAATTGGTTTTTATGTAATTTTCTTTAATTAAAAATATTAAAAAAAAATTGTTGTTAACAAACAGCCCACCGGTCAGCCCAGCGAAGCCCACCAAACCCACGCCCCAAACCCCCGCCCCACCATACCCTGTTTAATGTGAGTCGCCCCATATCTGCCACCCCCAGCCACGTGTCACCAAAGGCCCCAACCCACGCCCAACCCCCGCCCCACCATACCCTACGATCTTAAAGAGGGTAATATTGAACCGGTCCATACCCGTATTCATTAAATGAACAAAATAACTCAGAACATTGGTCAACACATGAGTTTGGTGTGATTTAAACCTAACCATTAAAAGTGAACACCTCTAAATTTAATTCCACTAAGAGCATTCACATCCTCGGAATCAAAATCAGTATGTAGGGTTTTTAAAATATAAAGAGTATAAAAAATGGTTGTGAGTAGAGGAGAGAGAAAATGTTACTGTTCATCTGTATATTTGGGGGACACTGTTCATCCACTATAATTTTTTAATATATATTGAAAGTGGTTGTAAGTGAAGGAGAGAGAAAAATGTAATGATAAAGGTACAAAAATATTATTTAATTGAAAACCAGAGAGAAAAAATATTTGTTTTTATTAGAAATATATTGATATAGGAGTTGTTTCTTAGTAGAATGTATGTATATTTTTAGAGAGCTGGATGTGAATGCTCTAATTGTTCCAAATGATTTTTTTTTCTTTTAATTAAGTGATCGTATGGGGTTAAGAATTTTTATGAGTTTGATTTTTTTTTTATCGTTTAAGCAAAATGAAATAACTTTTACTATATCTTAGAAAATAATGAATCATGTAAGTTTAGTTTTTTTAACTGTTATACTAAAGTTACTGAAAGGACTAATATTTATGTACTTATGTTTAACATTTCATTGTGATTAACACTTTATGTTTGTATTTGATGATAATCAAATAACTATTATGTGATTGACAATTAGCTAATTGGAAGTACTTTTTATCAATCTGTTTATCTTGATTTCTCTCTACAATTTTTTTTTCTAACTATATGGTAATACTCTTTATACACATCATATTCTTCACAAAATGATTGCCCATCTAATATGTATTGCGATTAGTAGATGGGCCTCGTGCTATGTACGCTAACCTAGATATGATACGTAATGTGGATTTGGAAGATGGGTATGTGAGATAGTTTGGATATGATATCCGGTAATCCACATATCTATAATACTATATAAAGGAAATCTGATGTACATAAATGTAATTTTACTATGGGTACAAACTTTATAACATCATGTACAAGAGAGTGAAGCCATTTTAAAGGGGCTGAATTTGTATGTCCACTAAACTTTTAAGACACTACAAGGGCAATCTTGATATTGCAACTGGTGAGTTATGTGAAAACTTATGTCGCTCAGGTCGCTCATCTTCCCCAATCGCTTTAATTTCCCTTCACCAACCATCTTAAATGCCAGAATCAACCATGCTAACCCTTGTGTTTGGTGGATGAAGACAAAGTGATGAAGAAGCTCATAAGACCTAATCGCCACCTCTGGCATTGACGGCTAGGGTTCCGACGAGGATTGTGGCGACGTCAACGCCGGTTTGTTTCAACTATGGTTGATCCATCCCATTATCGGACATATTATAATTAACGATATTTAAGTGAAGGAATTTTTTAGGGAAAATTACACTTTTCGTCCTTTATGTTTGTATCGAATTGCAATGGATAACCTTTAACTTTAATAATTACAGTCATAATCCTTTATTTGCAAAACTTACTACAATATACGTCCTTTACCATTAACCTAGTTAAAATTTTTAGTTAACTTTAATCACATAAGGGTAATTTAGTCTTTTTACCAGTTACCAAATCATTTAAAAATTAATAAAATCCCCCATCCCTTTCTCTCTCTCGAAACAACCAGAGGCAATCACCATCAAACCCCACCACCAACCCTAGAACAACCCTCTTATAATAATCCTAAAATTCGATTTTTTTAATTATAGTTAGACATTAAGATGTTGGGGCTTTTGATCAGAAGATGAAGACGAGTATATTGGTGCAAAAATTACGTTGAATCTATGCGCGGTCTGAGGCTATGTCCGGATCCGACACCAGTTGTTACAAACAAACCGAAGGAATCAACTCCGGCTGCTGTGGTGAAAACCGATCTAAACGCAGTTAATGAGATGAAAAGAATAATTGTGTGTGCGGATCAACAAATCGACGCTGCTTTGTTGAAGAAAGAATATAGGAAAAAGGTAGGCTTTTTTTTTTATTTCTGTTTCATGAATATTTTAGGGTAAAATGCACGTCCTTTTATTTCTGAACCAGAATTGATTATTTTGATATTTCTTGTGTAATTATCAATTGAACTCTTTTATGTTGGCATCCTCTTGAAGAAATGAAGTTTTAGTAGAATTATCGATGTCAAATGTGGTGTCAAAAAGATCACTGTTAAAAATTTCTGGGTTCATTTGTCTCTGAAGCAGTAGTGGTGGTGGGGCTCAATACGGTGGTGGTGGCTGAATTTGGTGGTGGTGAGGTTGGTTGAAGAGATGGTATTAGCTGAGAGAAATATATATTTTTTTTAATAAATGAGTAAAATTACCGATTTACCCTTATGTGCAAGTCACATGATCAGACATGACTTAAATTTTTAACCTAGTTAGTGGTAAAAGACGAAAGGTGTAATGAGTTTTTCAAATAAAGGATTGTGAGTGTAATTATTGAAGTTAAAGGCTATCAATTGCAATTTGATACAAACATAAAGGACGAAAAGTGTAATTTACCCAATTTTTTATAGATTGAATGGAATGGGATCAAATACAAACCTTAATATGTGTAAGAACAATAAGAACCAACCATTATTAGACATGTGTCCTTCATTAAAAAAATTAGACAAGGGTATTTTAGACTTTATCAATATTTTTTTTATTTAATTAATT
The DNA here is from genome assembly GCA_030545235.1 of Helianthus tuberosus. Taxonomy (NCBI): domain Eukaryota; kingdom Viridiplantae; phylum Streptophyta; class Magnoliopsida; order Asterales; family Asteraceae; genus Helianthus; species Helianthus tuberosus. Next base: position 32,595,887 of record CM060406.1, read on the forward strand.
CCAAATTTTAATTATCCCCTATATTCATGCACTATTTCAAATCAAAATTTGAAAATTTCCAGAAATCATCATCTACGCAGGCAACGACCAAAATGAATAATACGTAACTTCCCATCTCACTTGCCTATTATCTGCGTGGTGTTGATTTCCTTGTTTTGATTGGTAAATTTGATGGATTCAAACATAGGAATTTCAGTGGAAGGATCATCAGCCATGGAAGTTACACCAGATTATTATTTAATCTGCATGTTCTAAAAATTACGTTTATTCATGTGCTGATATAGTCGGCGTATGTGCTTCGTAGATGCGTTTGTGTTGTGTTTGTTGGTTGGTTTCATTAATTTTTATCCAAAACCATATGTGCTATATTAATGTGCTGATACGAATCTCAATTTGCTGGTCAGACCCATTTTTGGTTTCATCCTTTTTTGTTGTTTTTTTGTGCTATATGATTTTTTACAGCAATACAAAGGTTTGGGTTTACGAATACTCAATGTGCTGGTTTCATATTTTGTTTACATGTGCTATGTTAATGTGCTGATACGAATCGCCAAACGCTGGTTTCATATTTTGTTTCATGTGCTATGTTAATGTGCTGGTATGAATCGCCAAATGCTGGTTTTATATAATGTTTCATGTGCTATGTTAATGTGCTGATACGAATCGCAATGTGCTATTATCGTATCTAAAGTTTTTGGTTTACGTTGAATAAAAATGTTTGAAAATTTTTGTTTTTTTCTTTCCAACAATACAAAATGTGCTATCATTAAATACAAAGTGCTGATTTTAAATCCAAAAAAAATTTGTTGAAAATGTATGATTTTTTGTTTCCAGAAATAGAACATGTGCATTTTATAATTTTTGATGCTTGAAAATATATGATATTATCGCTGACTCATCAGCTTGTGTTGTTAGTATCCATTACGTTTAGGTGTATGATGTTTAATCCAATTTAATTTTTTCATTTTATATGTAGAGCGAAGTGCTAGATATGGATCTGGAATTGTCCGGAAATCACCACGTACCGGTAAAATTAGTTATATTCCAGATGTAAATATATCTAAAAGACCACAAGTTGCTATGCGCTTTAGGACAGTTGATGAAGCTTATGCGTTCTACGAGAATTATGCCAAGTTGGGTGGTTTTACAATTCGTAAGAACACGCAAAAAATGATTAAAGGTATTGTTACACTGAAGTACTTTACGTGTTCTAAGGAGGGGAAGAAAACATTTCAGAAAATTGACACAGTCAATTATATGGTTGTGGATAATGTAAAAGGTAAACAATGTCGTACAAGGCCTTCTATACGTACAGGTTGTCTTGCAAGTATAAAGGTTCAGAGATTGGACGATATGACCTACAAGATTTACTCTTTTTATGAAGAGCATAATCATACACTTGTGGAAGAGGGGGATTATCAGTTTTTGAGTGCTGCTATAAATTTGTCTGTTGTTCAAGAAGATTTTATTCAGAACTTGTCAAAGTCGAATATTGGACCTGTTCAAGCATTCAACATTATGAGAACTCATTATGGTGGTTTTGAGGAAGTTGGCGCCACAGCAGTTGATTGTAAGAACTTGAAGAGAGATATTAATGCTTATATTGGTAAACACGATGCTGAAATGGTTGTTTCTCGTTTGATGGACAAGAACGTTATTTACCTGATTTTTCATGTGAGTATCTCAATGATGAGAAAGGTGAGCTTCGTGGTCTGTTTTGGGCTGACCAAGAAATGAAGCATAATTATATGCAATTTGGGGATGTTATCGCATTCGATTCCACGTTTCGTTAAAATAAGTAGGTTTTTTTATGTTTTTATATCCTTGACTATTTGTATTATATTATGCAGTGATGTTCACTATTAATGTTGGTCATTTTTCAGATATGACATGGTATTTGTCCCTTTCACCGGCATAGATAATCATCACAAGAACGTTACCTTTGGTGCTGCTCTGTTAGCATCGGAGACTGCTGAGTCATATAATTGGTTATTATCGGCTTTTAAAAAATGTTATGGACGGGAACCACGCGTAGTTGTTACTGATCAAGACCCCGCGATGAAAAAGGCGATACGGGAGGTGTTTACTACGAGTCGACACCGGCTGTGCATGTGGCACATCATGAAAAAGGTTGCCGAAAAGGTAATGATATTCATAAGTGTACGGAATATTAATTGTTATTTAATGTATATGGTATTCTATTTTAAATATTTGTATTGTTAGAATTTGATGATACAATTCGATCTATGTTAATGTAGTTGTATTTTTCTAACGTAATTTTTGGTTTAAAGGTTGGGCCGACGTTGAAGAAAGATAAGTCTTTTAGACAACGCATTTGTGACATTGTTTGGACTGATGCAATTCAGCCGCAGGACTTTGAGGAAAAGTGGAAAGAAATCATGAGTGATTTTCATTTGACTGGAAACAAATGGTTGTCCGATATGTATGCAATTAGGAATGATTGGATCCCTGCTTATTATCGTCACGAGAACATGTCAGGTTTGATGCGAACAACATCTTGTTCAGAGAGCAAGAATCATTTTTTTGGGCAATTTAGAAGAAGCAGTCATACCCTTGTTGAATTCATCAGTCATTTTGAAACGGCAATTGAGTCACAACGATAAAAGCACCAAAAAAATGATCACGACACAAGGAATACAACTCCAGATTGGGTTATGGATTTAAATTTAGAGAGAGAAGCTAATGAAATATATACCAGGAATATATTTAACGATCTTCAGCATGAGTTACTCCTCGGTGTTACAGAATCACACTCTATGAACGTTGAACAAGTCGGTGAATTTATTAAGTTTTCAATTAAGGATTTAGATGTTGAAGGTTAAGTCTTGCGTGAGGTTATTTAGTTAATTTTCAAATGTACTAGCATCCATAGTTATTGTATGTTCATGTATTCTTATATTTTTTTTCATCAGGTGCTTTTTCGAGAAGATGATATGGAAATAAAATGTAGTTGTGGTAGGTATGAACAATATGGTGTGCTATGTAGGCACATATTTTTGGTTCTAAAGATGTCTAAGGTTGAAACTTTTCCTAAAAAATATGTTATGAGAAGATGGACGAGAGATGTTGTCCCAAGTAAGACTGTTACGTCAGTTAAGGAGAACGCCGAAGCTAATCAGACAGTGGACTGTGTTAATAAAGTTGTACGTGAAATTATGATTGGGACTGAGTATATTGTTGATAAATTGTCAAAGGACATGGAGAAGCTGGCGTTGTATAGAGATAAAGTTAAAGGAGATATAGCTCAACTAGATGAGATTTGTGGGTCTTCTCAACCTATATAGAAGGACATAATTGCTACTTTGCTTGGGTTTAAGCAACCTGATAAAGATATTGTTCGAGCTCCGGTTGGTATTAGAACTAAGGGGTGTGGTTTCAAAAAACGGATTAAGTCTACTTTTGAGCAGGTTTCTACTAAACAGCCAAGGAAGCAAAGGACATGTGGTATATGTGGTTCTCACGAGCACGACAAGCGTAAATGTGATAAAAAACCGGAAGCAAGTTAATCAAAATTTTTAGTTTTTATGTTTTTTACAGTCAAGTGCTTTTCTTTCCGAATTATGACTATTGTTACCAACTGGTAGATCGTATTGTTTTGTTTTTACTGGACGTTAACATTTTTAATTTTAGTAAGTATTTTGGCGTGTTTCAAACGTCTATAAGTAAATTTTGTGCTGCTTTCGACATAGCACAACAATATGCGTTTTTTCGGTAGTATTTTGTTTGAACTGACCTTTAAGATTTATAATATCAGTAAGAATTTGGTGTGATTCATATGTTTTATAAGTTATCAAACGTGCTAGTTTTGACATAGCAAAAAACGCCATTGTCACGCTACTGATAAAGACGAGTTTTGGGACACGCGATAGAAAAAACACCAAAAACGGTTGTAATGGTAAACCTGCCCAACCCGTAAGCCAGCTGTACCCGGTTGACCTTTACACACCAGCACCGGTGATTGTTCAACCCGCAAATCAGATTCAAAAAACGTGTCCGATTCATGCCAACTTCACGTCGGCTAACTTTCAATCTGCAGATATCATTAGTCAGTACAGAATACAGTCAACGGATTTGTTTCATATCCTCCACAAAGTCATAGTCAAACATATACGTCAATTGTAAATCAACACCAACATCAATTCAGTCTCGTGTGACATAACCAAAAGTGCTAACTGTGCAATATTATGAACTATGTTTAAAACTAAAAAACTTTAAATTGATAAGACACATACTATCATCTAAAATACACAAGAACTTCAAGATACCGACAAACCCAAAAGCCATATGTACTGTTCTAAACATAGAAATACTTACTAACAAAAAAAAACCATATGCAATGTTCTAAAAGTATTACCAAAATAACATAGTCACTGAGTTTGAAAAAAAGTGCTAACTAAATAATTAGAATTCGGTCACCCTCGTGTTTATCCTTTTATATGCATCTTTCATGTGTTCTTTTCTCGAAGCTAGATCCAACTCTTTAAATTGACGGACTTCATCCAACACAAATTCTTTGTTCATGTTAAGGGTCTGACAGTAGGATTTTGGCTAAGTATTTTAACCGTAGATCATTTAAATCGTATACTTGATCTGGTGATTCTTTTCGCAACCCACAGTTCCAATTTTTCCCTGTTTCTCCCTTGAAATATTCCATGTGTCTCATCGCGAAGATACTACAATCATTCAAATTATTTCTTGTTCTCCATTTAAGTTCCAATCTAGTTGGTTCACAGCTCAATAGGTCTTCTGCAGCTGGGTGTTTAGTTTCTCTCAAATATTAACATAAAGCAGTTGTCTGTTTCAATACGCATTAATATTAGTGTGCTAAAATAGTAATTTTTTTATAATTTAAAATAGTTACACTTACAAGCATTCGTGGTTGGCCGCCATATGATTTACTATCATATCTTCCTCCCGTCATATTGTCCAACACTTGTATTGATCTTTTTTTAAGGTTGAAACATATTACGTAATAATGTTTACTATGTAGCATTGGTATGATAAGGAGTTCCGTATCAGCAAGATCATTCTTTCCTGCGGTTTCCAATATATCTCCCAGTGACTTGCTAAATTTTTTTACGCGTTTGGCCTCCTTTACATCATCCCCTAGACCTACAAAATCTTTAGCAATCTAATATCAATCACATTAGGGATAGCAGCACAGTTAGTTCATGATATTGCGTAACATAGCACATAACCGTTTATTGTAAGTCTAGTATATGCATAATACTATGTACTAATATATCACAAAAATTACATACCAACATTTCACATGAGCAAAATAGGCGTGGCGGGTCTACTTTATTCCGAAATTTCTCTTCTTGGTTTAGGATGTATGCCCATACATTCAACAATGAAATGTGAAGCCAACCTTTTTTACCTACTGGTCAAATTCCAACAGTCTAGGTCAAATTGCTATAAAGTGTGCTACAAATGTGCTATGTATATATGTGTGCTATCAAGGTGTTATATCTGTGCTATATAAATCATTTACATGTGCTATATAGATACTGTATAAAATCATTTATATATGTGCTATATAAATCATTTACATGTGCTATATAGATACTGTATAAAATCAAAACTGCTATCAATGTCAAATATGCTTTCAATTTACTTTGAAATTATTAAAAAAATTTAAATCTTATGTAAGCATACCCGTGGTTAACAAACGCATGAAACTGTCTCCATCTGTGATTAAATCATTCTCTAACTTGTCAAGTAGGTTCGAGTTGTAGTGTCTAGTTGCTGGCAAGCCCACCGTCACTTTTTCCCTTTTTCATGAGCGTATATTAGCTGCAAATAGAATTAACATAATTAAGAAGTGAATCAATTGTATCTGCTAAACAATGTTGGATAAGGTAAATACCATAAGGAGTACTAGTGGACCGTTGTACCACTCTGTCCCGCTCCATTTTCACCTTAGTTTTATTCAAACAATCTAGGAGATACGTGCACCAATTCATCTACTTTATGCTCACATTGCTCGTCAATGATGGTAACCATGCCATATTACACGTAGAAGATTTTTTCATCTCCCCCATTATAGTAATAAATACCACCAAAAAACTTTGTAAAAACATCATTCCACAATCATTTGATTCTTTTATGAAATTAACAATTTTCCTAACTCTTGGCAATGTAGAAAAAAAAGTTAACATGTTTCCTCCATTGACTAATAATAGCATATGAATTACTTGGTCTTTCAACATTGGTTACCTCTACATCACCCATTGGTATGCCTAGTACATCCCTGATCAATTCCGGGGTGATCTTAATTGTGTGTGTACCGACATTTAACGTGTTACTATGATAGTTATAATTATTAACCAGCCACAACCCTAGCATTGTAGGGACCGTTGTTATATCCATATACAATATCCCCCAAACCCTATTTTCTCTACTGCTAGCCGTTGTTTTGCCGAAAGACACTTTAGTATATGTTATCCATATGAATTGGGCTGTTTCGGATTCTAATTCTATTGGTCGATAGGGCTATGTATGGTGCGTCTACATTATCGCATGTTGGATGCTCGACTTTATTTCACGGACGTGGGTCAACGAAGTCGTCGTCAGAGCCATGATGTGGCTGAGTGGCACTCGTTTTTTCTATATTTTTCTTACGACCTTGTAAAATATAACTTATTGTTAGATGATAAATCAACAAATAACACTAAAGTTGACCAAATAAATCCGTATGCGTTTAAAAACAAAAATGCTTACCTATCTTTGATTTATGATCTACTCCTCTTTCTTTGTATCCCTTTGAACCGTTTCCTACATTTTTTAATGTAGGAATATCACATATATTAGTACTTTCAAAAGGAATGTTAATTGTATAATAATACAAGCCGTTATCACCTTTTGTAAACCTCAACATTGTTTTTGCTTTCATACTTTTTTTAAATGGCACTTTAATTGTATCAATTTTGTATCCCTTTCCTTTGTTAGAGCGTGGTGTTTTAAGACCTGCATGAGGATAAGTCAAACCATAGAAAACAGTTTTATTTTTTAATATTTTAAAATATAGTGTCGATTTCAATGTGTATACCTTTAGGGGACTTTGATAAAACCTTGAATACTTCAACTTTGTCATCCTTTTTCTGTTTGGTTCTCGGTGAGACTGAAAATGCAATTTAATCAACAAAAAAGGTAAATACCATAATCAAAATAACCATATAAATACAATGATAGCACACCTCTTCTAGTCGTCATAACATTCATTTCTTGACTCCCGTTTCTCCTTTTTGTTGAGTCCAATGCAAAAGCATTAATAATATCATCCATTTTTTGTTCAACTGGCTTCTATGTTCAGCACCTGTTATCCGCGACACAATAAATCGAAGTCAGCACTACACTATTCAAACATGATTCATACACTATTTTATTCAAAATAACCCCAATACAATAAACTAAAGTTAGCACACATTATTAAAGTCAGCACTACATTATATTTTTTTTCCTGGAATACCCGCAGCACAGGATATATATAGCACATGTAAATAATTACCAAAAGTGACTTCAATACAATAAACAGACTTCAATACAATACAACTTTTCGTTTGAAACTTTGTTGTAAAAGGAAACTTTACATTTTTTGGTTCTTCACCCTACCGAACCCACCCGTCAACGCCGCGGTTACTATTTTTAAAAAGGATGACAAATTTGAGGTGTATTTCGACTTTACCTAACACTAACTTTACATTGATTAACTAAAAATTTAATGGTACATAAAACTGTATAGTTCTTGTATTCTCACTATGTGACACAAAAATATACAAACGAACAAAACTTTATGGTATTAAGAAGGCCAAATTGGACTCAATATCTCTTTTTCTCTCTAAATCTCGGCACTATCCCTTCTGAAACTTCACTGCACCATTAGATTTCGAAAAATAACACATTTGACCATTATAAGTTTTAATTTTTTTTCGTGTGGTTTTTGCATACATAGGTCCCAAAAATGGCTGACTTATGACTTCCCACCGGCAGCTAAAGAAAAAGTGAATCATTTATGGGGAGGGGGCGAATGGAACAGACAAGCACAAAAATGGTAATGAGTATAAAACATCATGGATATCTTCAGGACCCATGAACCTATAGTTTAAATTTTACTAATTAAGTGAATTAATAAACCTAAGTGTCGCAACCCCCGCCCCCTATTTGTCCCGAGAACGGGCGGCCGCGAACTCAGTGTTGGTGGTATTGGTGTTTATTAATTTGGCAGCGGAAATTACATCAGTACCGTAGTTAGGAAATATTTTATCAGAGTAAGACACCACATTTTATATAAATAAACATATTGGGTTGAAACCCAAGTTTTCATTACAAACTGATTTATAGGGATAAATCCCATTTTATTTAAAATAAAATGCCTTCTTTATTTAGGTAACTTTTATAGCCACTTTTCCAAGCCTTCAGTGCTGTCCAGCTGGCTTCTAATTGGCTTTCACCTTGTGTTATCTGAAACGCGTTTTAAAAACATTTGTCAGTGGGAAATACTGGTGAGTGAATCCCAGTTTAATCAAGAAACATTAATTTAATTTAAGCAGTATTGAGAGCGATTACAATGTTTATATCTACCCAATTACTCATTCAGTACTGTCAATCCTGACTCGTGGGTCATATTACACATTGGCTAACTCTTCATCCAAAGGTAACGTGTCTCACATTTTGTATACAAAACCCCAACATATCGGCAGTAATCGTATAATTACAAAGACTCAATCACTGCTAACTTGCATTGTAAAATAGTTAAGGTTTTGTAAAAAAACTGTTTACAAAAAGGAGATTACTCACATTGCTGTCTTAGGTTTTCTGTAAGGATTTCCTGAGAATTATCTATAATTTACACAAATGCACACGTGTTAGTATAATAACCCATTTTAACATTAGTAATACCCTCCCCGAGACTGCATTCCAACGACTACGTCGGGCAGAACCACGACAGCCGTTACGGAACCCTAGATCAATCGGGCAGAGTATCTAATACGTATCCAGGGGTTATGATACTTACAACGGAGTAGAACTTCGTTATTTACGGGGGTATTAGACCCGAGTATAACTTATACTATTTAAGAAATTGAGAGAGAGATCGAGTGAATGAACGAATTCGACTGAAGGCCCTTCGTTTCAATTTATAGGGCATGATTTGGCCTTTCTCGCGACCCGCGTAAAACAAGACCAGGGCCGACGCGGCCCGCGTAGTAGCCCGGGTAGGGTTTAGGTGATCCGGGTCATCAGCTAGCTTCGACGTGTGTTGGGCCACGTGGCGGCTTAAGCTTAAGGGGTGGCTTACGCGGCCCGCCTAAACCCCAAAATTTCCACTTTTAATTAATTTTAATAATATTTAAGGTATTCGGGGTCCGTTTTCAAGTATGGGAGGTATTTTAAGACATATTGAGATATTTTAAATATTTTTAGGTGTCGGAAAATTTATGAGGGTGTCGGTTTTCTTTAGGGTTGTTATATCCTCCCTACCTTGTTTTCTTTAAGGTTGTTATATCCTCCCCGCCTAAACCCCAAAATTTCCATTTTTAATTAATTTTAATAATATTTAAGGTATTCGGGGTCCGTTTTCAAGTATGGGAGGTATTTTAAGACATATTGAGATATTTTAAATATTTTTTAGGTGTCGGAAAATTTATGAGGGTGTCGGTTTTCTTTAGGGTTGTTATATCCTCCCCACCTTGTTTTAGGTGTCGGAAAATTTATACATGAAATACATCATGTATTCCTGCCATTTCCTCTGGCAGTTGTAGCTGATAGGCTACAGGTCCTATTTTTCTAATAATCTCAAAAGGTCAAATATACCTAGGACTTAGCTTCCCTCGTTTAATAAATCTTACTACTCCTTTCCAAGGAGAGACTTTTAACAATAGTTTATCTCTTACTTGAAATTCCAATGGTTTGCGTCGGTTATCAGCATAGCTCTTCTGTCGATCACGTGCTGCTTTCAATCGTTCCTTGACTTGAATAATCTTGTCGGTTGTTTCTTGCACTATCTCAGGTTTAGATAGTTTCTTTTTCGCAATTTCTGCCCAACAGACTGGGGTTCGGCACTTTCGTCCATAAAGTGCTTTCAATGGTGCAGCGTTGATACCTGTGTGATAACTGTTATTATAAGAAAATTCTATTAAAGGTAAGTGATCGTCCCAATTACCTCCAAAATCAATTACACAAGCTCTAAGCATATCTTCCATTGTCTGAATTGTCCTTTCGCTTTGTCCGTCTGTTTGAGGATGGTAAGTTGTGCTTAGATTTAACTTGGTTCCCATTGCTTTTTGAAAACTTGACCAAAAATGAAAGGTAAAACGGCTATCTCTATCAGAAACAATTGATAAAGGAATTCCATGTAATGAAACTATTTCATTTACATATAATTTAGCTAACTGTTCCATACTGAAAGTTTCCTTCATTGGTAGGAAATGAGCTGACTTGGTTAGCCTATCTACAATCACCCAGATTGTATCATTACTTTTCTTTGTTTTGGGTAATTTAGTAACAAAATCCATTGTTATCAATTCCCATTTCCACACTGGCATTTCTAGATGCTGTAACAAACCTGAGGGTTTCTGGTGTTCAGCTTTAACTTGTGAACAGGTTAAACATTTAGAAACATAGGCTGCTATGTCCTTTTTCATTCCTATCCACCAGAAATTCTTTCTTAAATCCTGGTACATTTTATCATTCCCTGGGTGCATCGTATATTTGGACTTATGGGCTTCTTCTAATATACGATGGCGCAGGTTCCCTAATTTAGGTATCCACATTTTCTTCTTATGGAATCTCCAAATTACATCTGTTCCTTGTTCTAATTCCTTAATCATACCTTTTAATTTTTCAGTATCATCCTTGATTACTGATTCTTGTGCTTTTTTAATTTGATCATTTAAATCTACTTGTAGATTTAATTTAAGAGAACGTACCCTTTTTGGCTTTTCATGATATTTTCGAATTAAAGCATCAGCAACTGCATTTGCCTTTCCTGTATGATACTGGATATCACAATCATAATCACTAAGCATTTCCATCCAACGTCTTTGTCTCATATTCAACTCTTTTTGCCCGAAAACATACCTTAAACTTTTATGATCAGTGAATATGGTAAACTTACTACTATAAAGGTAATGTCTCCAAATCTTAAGGGCAAAAATTATGGCTCCTAATTCTAGATCATGGGTTGAATAATTCTCTTCATGATTCTTAAGTTGCCTAGATGCATAAGCTATAACCTTTTGGCGTTGCATTAATACACATCCATAACCTAGTTTGGAAGCGTCACAATAGACTACAAAGTCTTCAGTTCCTTCTGGTAATGCTAGTATGGGTGTATTAGTTAATCTTTGTTTAAGAATTCTAAATGCTTCTTCTTGCTTTGGTCCCTATTCAAACTTAATGGATTTATAGGTTAGCTTGGTTAAGGGAATGGCTATTCTAGAAAAATCTCGAATAAATCATCTATAATAACCGGCCAATCCTAAGAAACTTCTAACCTCGGTTGGTGACTTAGGTGTCTTCCATTTAGTTATCGCCTCGATTTTTGTGGGATCCACATGAATTCCTTCATGATTGACTAAATGTCCAAGAAACTGTACCTGCTCTAACCAAAATTCGCACTTTGAAAACTAAGCATAAAGTTTTTCCTTTCTTAATAGACTTAAAAGGGCGTGCAAATGCTTTGCATGATCTTCCTTACTTTTAGAATAAATGAGAATATCATCAATAAAAACAATTATGAATTTATCCAAATATGGCTTACATATTCGGTTCATCATGTCCATAAATGCGGCTGGGGCATTGGTTAAACCAAATGGCATGACAGTAAATTCATAGTGACCATACCTTGTTCGAAAGGCGGTTTTAGGAATATCTTCTTCCTGTACCTTTAATTGATGATATCCTGACCTTAAATCGATTTTAGAGAAAAATCGAGCTCCTTGCAATTGATCGAACAGATCATCGATTCTTGGTAATGGGTACCGATTCTTAATTGTGACTTTGTTCAATTCACGGTAGTTAATGCACATACGCATTGATCCGTCCTTCTTTTTAACGAATAAAATTGGTGCTCCCCATGGCGATGAGCTTGGCTGTATGAATCCTTTCTCCAACAATTTGTCTAATTGTTTCCTTAATTTCTGCATTTCTGTGGGTGCAAAACGGTAAGGTGCTTTAGCAATTGGTGTTGTTCCTGGTAATAGGTGAATTCTGAATTCGACTTCTCTGTCTGGCGGTAGTCCTGGTAATTCTTCTGGAAACACATCTGAAAACTGAGACACTATTGGAATGTCTTTTAGTTCTTTTCCTTTAGTGTTAGTGATTATAGAAATCAAATACACTATAGACAATTTTCTTATATAGCTTGCAGTTTTCATCACAGAGATGAATTTCGTGGATCTAGATAGTTTATCTCCTTTAATTGTGATATTTTCACCTTTTGGTGAATTTACTTGGATTGACTTTTGATCACATAAAATACTGGCTTTATTGGCTATTAACCAATCCATTCCTAAAACGACATCAAATCCTGCCAGATTCATTGGGTAAAGGTTTGCAATAAACTTTTGATTTAAAAACTCTATTCTTGCTCCACGCAAGATTTCAGAAATCCTAATCGTTTCTCCATTTGTTGTCTCTACTAAACATTCTCGTGGTAGTTTAGTTAATGACTAATTTAGAAGTTTGCAAAATGAAGTATTAATAAAACTTTGGTTTGCACCAGAGTCAAATTATACTTTAGTAAAAACATCATTAACTAAAAACGTACCGGCTATCACATCTGGAATCATCTTGGCTTCATCTGCAGTTAGAACGAATGCTCTAGCATTTTTAGTGTTCTTGTTATTTGTAGCTGGAGCTAATTTTGGACAATTTGGCTTGATATGACCTTGTTCCCCACAATTGTAGCATATCCTGTTGTTGGCTTTCCTCCTGCATTCTTCTTCCTTTTGTCCTGATATTTTGCAGAAATTGCAATATATGGAGCATCTTCCAGAATGCTTCCTTTTGCAATACTTGCAATAAGGTGTAGATGTGGAACCTACATTTTTCCCACGGTTGGAATTTCCAGATCGGAATTCTTGGGTAAGTTTTTGAGCTAGGTTTCTCCTCTGATCTTCTTCTCTAGTACGGATTAATTCATCTGTCAAGGTGTTTGCTAGTTCTACAGCTTCTTCTATGGTTTGAGGTCTAGTTGCCTTGACTACATGCCTAATCTCCCCGATTAATCCCCAGATGTAACGGGAGATTAATACTGGTTCAGGTGATGCAAGGGTTGGTACTATTCTAGCATATTCAAAGAATGTAGTAGTATAACCCTTACTATCTACCCCGGTCATTCTAAGGTTCAGAAACTTATTTGCTATTTGTTCCTTTTCATTGGGAGGGCAGAATTTCCTTTCTACCATATTCTTAAATTCCTCCCATTCTATGTTGTATATCCTATCACTTCCTCTTGACTGGAGGATAGTGTTCCCCCATTCTAAGGCTGAGTTTTTAAACAAATTAGAAGCAAACATTATTTTGTCTTCTTCAGCACACTTGCTTATTTTAAAAACAGCCTCAGTCTTTTCTATCCAGCGCAGAGTCGCAATGGGTCCTTCATTGCCCGAGAATTCTATTGGTTTGCAGGACCATAATTCTTTATAAGAACAACCATAAGGCATGGTTCTTCTTCTTTTGGGAATGGGCATTTGAAGTACAGGTCCATTTTTTACGCTGTGTTCTGGTGCAGTTGGTCGCTTACTGCTATGCTTACTTTTATTATCCGCTTCTTTAACAGTTTGAATAATAAATGGCATTGCATCTATGATTCCTTGTGCCACTATATGTTGGATGGCACTATTATCCACTTGATTTCCATTGTTATTGTTGTTCGGATTCTCATTATCCAGATTATTGTTATTCGGGTGGTTATCACTTTGGTTTTCCTGGTTCACTTCGTTGTCCATCTGAATTTTAAACATTTACCATGCATTAATAATCACAAAATAATATTTAATACATCAGATCACATGACACGCACTTTGGTCAAAATCGTCGATCATTGCGACTTTACTCTATTCATATAATATGCATCTATTACACACCAGTACTGAAATTAAAATTACAATACCGACTGAAATAAAAATTATACTAATAGTAGTAGGCATCCGTAATTTTTTTTCATACACATACACACATATTTTATTATTATTATTACTACTACTATCGTTTTCATCATCACATCTACGGATATGGATTCATCCAAAAATCCATATTGCGCTCGTCGTACTTCCAGATGAGTCGCTCTCCCACCTGTCGAATTCTTTCACTACTCTCTAAAATTTCCTCACCAAATGTCCTAAGTTCTTGTACATTGTCTGCACTCATTGGGGGTGCAGGTTCTAGGACTGGGTTCGAAAATTGGGGTGCGGGTTCCTGGTACGGAGGTATAGGGGCCTGGTATGGGTAAGGATTTTCTAAGATCTCCCTAATGTATACATCATTGTCGTAATAGGGATCTAGAGGATCTAACGCTGGGTAGGCTCCTAGGTTTGGCATGGGCATGTCTTCGTGTATCGGGTAACGTTGCACATAGTCCCTATTGTCGTCCAACCATGGGTCGTAATTTGGGTCTAAGGGGTTTGGTGCAGGTACCCTAGGTATTTCCTCCGGGTCGAAATCATGCATTTCTACTTGATTTTCAGGGTTTTCTATCTCCATCGTTGGTCAAGAATTGGTGGTTGTGGTTGGGGTGCTATCATTTGTTCCAGGTTAGGGTCAGCTGCAGTGGTTGCTAGGATGTGGATGTTGGCTATACCCCTATTAATCATTTCCTAGGCATAGGCATCGGTTTCTCTTTTGGCTGCTGCTAGTGCTCTCTGGTCTTGTAACTTTTCATACGCTTCCTACGCTCATGTGCCCCTCGACTGAACCATCATCTCTTTTTCTAAGGGAATGGCTCCTTGGACTAAGCTTTAAACACGAATATTCCTTCTTCCGTATCAGCAGAGTACCCTGAGAGGGCAGGCTGAGAAGAGGCATCTTCGCTTCTAAGCGAACCAGACAATTGACGGTACACGTCAGATGGTCCTTGGTCGCTCATACTGTAAACTAACAAATAGTCAAATAACACATAACAAGAAATACAATTATGCACGTATTCCCGTAATTTATTTCCTAACAATTTGAATTTTGATGTCAGCAGAACACTTCTGTGGCTGAATCAGTGGCTTAGCTCTGATACCACCTTCTGTCGCAACCCCCTCCCCTTATCTGTCCCGGGAACAGGCGGCCGCGAACTCAGTATTGGTGGTATCGGTGTTTATTAATTTGGCAGCGGAAATTACATCAGGACCGTAGTTAGGAAATATTTTATCAGAGTAAGACACCACATTTTATATAAATAAACATATTGGG
This sequence comes from Helianthus tuberosus, assembly GCA_030545235.1. Classification (NCBI taxonomy): domain Eukaryota; kingdom Viridiplantae; phylum Streptophyta; class Magnoliopsida; order Asterales; family Asteraceae; genus Helianthus; species Helianthus tuberosus. Next base: position 32,611,310 of record CM060406.1, read on the forward strand.
ATGAAACCCAAGTTTTCATTACAAACTGATTTATAGGGATAAATCCCATTTTATTTAAAATAAAACGCCTTCTTTATTTAGGTAACTTTTATAGCCACTTTTCCAAGCCTTCAGTGCTGTCCAGCTGGCTTCTAATTGGCTTTCACCTTGTGTTACCTGAAACGCGTTTTAAAAACATTTGTTAGTGGGAAATACTGGTGAGTGAATCCCAGTTTAATCAAGAAACATTAATTTAATTTAAGCAGTATTGAGCGCGATTACAATGTTTATATCTACCCAATTACTCATTCAGTACTGTCAATCCTGACTGGTGGGTCATATTACACATTGGCTAACTCTTTGTCCAATGGTATCGTGTCTCACATTTTGAATACAAAACCACAACATACCGGCAGTAATCGTAGAATTACAAAGACTCAATCACTGCTAAATTGCATTGTAAAATAGTTAAGGTTTTGTAAAAACTGTTTACAAAAAGGAGATTACTCACATTGTTGTCTTAGGTTTTCTGTAAGGATTTCCTGAGAATTATCTATAATTTACATAAATGCACACGTGTTAGTATAATAACCCATCTTAACATTAGTAATACCCTCCCCGAGATGGCATTCCAACGACTACGTCGGGCAGAACCACGACAGCCGTTACGGAACCCTAGATCAATCGGGCAGAGTATCTAATACGTATCCAGGGGTTATGATACTTACAACGGAGCAGAACTTCGTTATTTAGGGGGTATTAGACCCGAGTATAACTTCTACTATTTAAGAAATTGAGAGAGAGATCGAGTGAATGAACGAATTCGACTGAAGGCCCTTCGTTGCAATTTATAGGGCCTTATTTGGCCTTTCTCGCGGCCAGCGTAAAACAAGACCAGGGCCTACGCGGCCCGCGCAGTAGCCCGGGTAGGGTTTAGGTGATTCGGGTCATCAGCTAGCTTCGACGTGTGTTGGCCCACGTGGCGGCCCAGGGTTTCGCCAGCTTTCACTTTGTCGCATCTCGCGTAAGCTTAAGGGGTGGCTTACGCGGCCCGCCTAAACCCCAAAATTTCGATTTTTAATTAATTTTAATAATATTTATGGTATTCAGGGCCCGTTTTCACGTATGGGGGGTATTTTAAGACATATTGAGATATTTTAAATATTTTTAGGGTGTCGGAAAATTTATGAGGGTGACGGTTTTCTTTAGGGTTGTTATACTAAGCATAGCACAACACCCTGCCAAACCCACCCTTCAACGCCGCCGTACACATCTCCGGCAACAACCCCGCCGTTAACAGATCCGTACACATCTCCGACAGCACCCGTCAAAACCCGCCGTGAACATCTCCTCCCAGAACAGTCAGCACCCATCAACAGCCGCCGTGAACATCTCCAGCAACAATAGTCAGCACCCTTTCAACACCCGCCGGCCGTCAACATCTCCCTCAACAACAGGCACCACCATTCAACTTCGCCCCCCCCCCCCCAAAAAAAAACCCTAAAAATTAGAAAAAAGATGATGAACAGTTGGATATAAATGATTACCAGATTCAAGCTTTTCTTTGTTCTTCACAAATCGCACCTCTGTGTTGTCGATCAACACACTCTTCGTAACCTAGATCTTTCTCGGTCGATCAGCACAATGTTGAGAGTGTTTTGATTGAATAAAGTGTTTTTGATAGAGGGTTGATTTCTTTTTATATTTAATTAGCACGGATATCGACGGAGGAAGTAGGAATGAGGAGTTGTACTTCTAGTTGGATACGGTTAGCACGTAAAAAGGGGGAACAATCTGATAGTTCGGAGATTTGGTGGGGTCCACAAATAGCACATTTACTTTATTACCCCTTGTTGTATAATAATCTCTATTAATTAAAAGGTTTTTAATTATAATTAACACAAACCGTTGATCTAGAATTTGGATGGTTCAGATCTGTTCTTATGGTTATCACAGTATGTGCTGTTTGTACAGGATCTCAACCCTACATTGAATTAGTAATTGAGTTTGTTTATTTATTTAAATTAAGTGTTATTATAAACTTGTGATTGAGTTTTTAGAGTATAATATTGGGTATTAAGTTTTTGTATTTAGAATATAGGGATATGTGGAGCGTTAAATGTGTAAATCATATTAGAATACTTAAAGTTAATAAAAAAAAGGGAGATATTTCTATGTTGGTCAAATTTCGAAGGTTAAATGTGAGCTTGCTTAGAGGGAAAACGATGAGAAACAAGAGAAAGAAGAGAAACAGTTAGCATTCTTGCAATTTTGAGATAGAAATTAAGAGATTTAGTAATACTCGTCAACCTTTAGTAAAGAATAAACAAGGTATGTGAGATCTGTAACCTAAAATTCTATGTTTCACGTAAAATCGAGTCGCATTAGAGTATGAGTAAAAAGTTGGGAGTCATGCTTGTTGGATCGGTTCTGTTCAAACATGAAGAAAAAACATGAAATCATATCTGTTATTGCATTCAAAGCAGTGGAGAATCCAGTTAGAGAAGATGACATCGAGTTCGACATGATTGTCAGAGTGATCCGGTTCCTCCTTAGGGTGCTAACTGATGATGGGGCTTAGAAATCGAATAGGGGATTCGATTAGGAGAGGAGATCGAAATTAATGTTATGGCTAATGGGATGTGTAACTGTGTAACCCTTCAACCTCAACATAAGACTCCTTTATATAGGCACCCAGGAGGAAACCTAATTAGTTAATAAGGGTAATATGGTCCATCAACAATTACCAACTAATTATTTAATAGGTTATTATATATTTTGATCTATATTATGTAAATGATTATGATGGCTATAGATTAAATATTGTTACATAATATATTTAATCTTACAATGCTAACTTAGGTTGAGAATGATCTATTTCATGAGTATGTTGCTACAAGTTTCATAAACTTCATTATTGGTGTATAAAGCACGATGCGTGTTCGGATTTTAGGGGGATTATTAAAACATGAAGGGTGTTAGGGTTTTAATCCAATCTAAAAAATGAAACTTCATATGTTTAAGTTAAATACATGTCCTTTGATGTATATAAACGTGTAGTAATAGTTAATGATGATTGCGATATCAAATGCTACAACTAGAAAAGTGTGGGGTTTTGACCTAACTTGTTAAATTGGAGTTTTTGTGTTAGGGTAACATTAGATGCCATAAAATAGTGATAACTAGCTTAAATATGTACTTGTGTGTGATATTTACCATGTGTTGATGTAAATAATTAATATATATTTGGGTATTGAAGAACATATTTTTACTAATGAGATGTAATCTATGTCATGTATAAACAAGTCTTAGTAACTTAATATAGTTGTTCAATGAGCTTTGAGAATGTTGGGATAACAATGAGTTTAATGTTATTGGTATCACTAATTGTGGTAAATTGTGAGAAACAAGATCCTTAGTTTTGATATGATTGAAATTAATGTCTTGTGTTAGTATGTGTTAATTAAGGATGTGCATATTTCACATACATGTACCTATATAGCATAATAAATTAAGATGAAATACTATACACATGAATTAGTTGAAAAATATCCCATCAATTGATTGAAGATTAATAAAGAACAAGGTTCACACACATCAATTGAATGAAGATCAATGCATATATAAAAAATAGTTGATGATTCAGAAGGTTACAACATCAACATATGAAAACTAGCAAAGCTAGGTAAAGATTAAAGACAAACCCTCAACTAAATCACTTGGGAATTAAGAAAGGTCTTTTAAAAGGTTTTCATATAATCTAAATCATTTTTATAAAATATTGATGATTTACCAAAGGATTTTTATAAAACATCAAAACATTTTTTTATAAAACAAATGATGTTTTAAGATTATAAAAATTGGTTTAATTTGAGTTTTTAAATCTAGTTGGTGAATGAATCTTACTAAACGAAGAAGGGATTCAAATTTCACCTACATAGAAGACACTAAAATACCTTCAATTGTTTGAGGACAAACAAATTGCAAAATATCTAAACCCTTTTCAAAATCACAAAAGTAACCTTACCATTGACCATTGTCATGTAAAACTTGATTTCATATTAGGAGGTCAAATCGAACCTTCTTCCTTCTTGAGACTCGAAAATATGATGAAAATGTGTTAAAATGGGATTGAAAAAAATTCACAATGGTCACAACTTAAAACAACAAGTTGATAGTCTTGGTTTGCTTTTTTTAATGTGTGTTGTGCGTATAACTAGGATATCCCACTTTCATCCAAACTCATCCCTTTTTTCTAAACACTTTCAAATACATATATAACTTAGATATCTCTGGTTCCCTTGTGATTTAAACATCAATATGAAGAGAAATTCAAGATCAAATGGCAAAAAAGAAGAGTCGTACTACAACTTCCACTCTTTGTATTCACTGTTGTATAGTGAACACACTATTATTGAAATATTGAGTGATTTGTGAGGGTCTCACCATTGGTTGATGATTAGTGTGAATATTCACTATCTTGATATAATGAATATGTGAAGAAGTTAAAAGACGTACTATCTTGACATAGTATGTTGAAGAAGGTGATCACTACCTTGGATCAGTGAGATGCTGTTGAGGTGATCACTACATTACCTGGTGAAATTATTGTATCGGTGATCTCTTCTATTTAACAAAGGATGATAGTGGAGCAATTATCAATTGGAGAATTGGGGCAAGGCCATAAAGTGGATTAATTAACATCTATAAATCAATTTTGTCATTCCTTCCCTAAAGTCTTTACTCACTTGCATTATATCATTGTTGGGTTTCAAACAAGTGTTTAACCATATTAATTAAAGTTTTAATTGGCTAGTCAACTTAAGAAAACTTATTCACCCCCTCCTTATAGCTTATAACAAAGAATAATAAGTTGAATTGTCAAACAAGTGAAGTTGTAATATGCATTTGGGTTTTTTGCATTTGTCATGTTTAAGTGATGACTGTAGAAGGTTAGCATCAATGTGTAAGAAATACTTGCAATTAAAGGATCATCAAGCAAAGGTGGATAATACGATTACATTTGAAATTTAAACTTTAAAAGGGAACTACCCTATACCTTGTACTTAGGTTAACCCATGCAAGGTATTAAAAGGGTGGAGATATTTGGACACCCTCTGCGCCTATTTGGACACCCTTTGCCTCGTATAGGCCTCGTATAGGCCTATACGAGGCGTATAGGGTTACATCAAAATCAGTGCCTGACTCATGTCACTTCTGGTTTGACTCCTTCAAGACGCCTCGTATAGGCCTATACTGGGCGTATAGGACCCTTCGTATAGGCCTCGTATAGGACCCTTTGCCCCTTATATGCCTCGTATAGGCCTATACTGGGCGTCTTGAAGGGTTTTTTTTTTTTTTTTTTTTTTTTTTAACAAACATTTTATACAATATTAATCGTTTTAGCAAACTTTTATACAAAAACAAGTTTTTTTATTTTAAATCATTATTATTAGGACCCCCTCGTTGGTTTTTTTTAGTTGAAAAATGGATGTTTTGATAGGGTAATTTGATTGTTTTTTGAGGGTGATGTTTTTTGAGTAAAAAAATGGGTGTTTTGGTGGGGTAATTTGAGTTGTTTTTTAAGAAAAGTTTTATTTTTTTATAAAAATATTTTACCGTTTTCAAGATCGGCCTTTAAAAAATATTCGATCGTAGAAATATTACATTGTTTTTAACATATAGTGTAGTATAGGTCTCGTATAGGTCCCTTATAGGTCTTGTATAGGCCTATCGACGTATACGGGCGTTGTATCATATCCTATAGTATCGTATCGTATTGTATCGTATAGTGTAGTATAAGTCTCGTATAGCTCTCGTATAGACCTATACGATACCATACTATACGATACAATACAATACGATACAATACGATACTATCGTATCATATAGTGTAGTATAGGTCCCTTATAGGTCTTGTATAGGCCTATCGACGTATACGGGCGTTGTATCATATCCTATAGTATCGTATCGTATTGTATTGTATCGTATAGTATAGTGTAGTATAAGTCTCGTATAGCTCTCGTATAGACCTATACGATACCATACTATACGATACAATACGATACGATACGATACTATCGTATCATATAGTGTAGTATAGGTCCCTTATAGGTCTTGTATAGGCCTATCGACGTATACGGGCGTTGTATCATATCCTATAGTATCGTATCGTATTGTATTGTATCGTATAGTGTAGTATAAGTCTCGTATAGCTCTCGTATAGACCTATACGATACCATACTATACGATACAATACAATACGATACAATACGATACTATCGTATCATATAGTGTAGTATAGGTCCCTTATAGGTCTTGTATAGGCCTATCGACGTATACGGGTGTTGTATCGTATCGTATAGTGTATAGTATAAGTCTAGTATAGGTCCCATATAGGTCTTGTATAAGCCTATAGGCCTAAACAGGACCTAAACCACACCTATAGTCCTATACGAGTGTTGTATCTTATCCAATAGTCTAATATCGTATTGTATTGTATCGTATCATATCGTATCGTATCCTATAGTATCGTGTTGTATCGCATCGTATCGTATCGTATAATATAGTGTAGTATAAGTCTCGTATAGGTCTTGTATAAGCCTATCGTGTTGTATCGTATCGTATAGTATAGTATAAGTCTCGTATAGGTCTCGTATAGGCATCGTATAATTAATATTAGTGTTATTATAATTAATATGAGTTTTTTATAGTTAATATTAGTGTTATTATAATTAATATGAGTTTTTTATAATTAATATTAGTGTTATTATAATTAATATGAGTTTTTTATAACTAATATTAGTGTTATTATAATTAATATGAGTTTTTTATAACTAATATTAGTGTTATTATAATTAATATGAGTTTTTTATAATTAATATTAGTGTTATTATAATTAATATGAGTTTTTTATAATTAATATTAGTGTTATTATAATTAATATGAGTTTTTTTATAACTAATATTAGTGTTATTATAATTAATATGAGTTTTTTATAACTAATATTAGTGTTATTATAATTAATATGAGTTTTTTTATAATTAATATTAGTGTTATTATAATTAATATGAGTTTTTTTATAACTAATATGAGTTTATTATAATTAATATGAGTTTTTATAGTTAATATTAGTGTTATTGGTATTTAAAAAGAGAAAAAAAAAAAAAAAAAAAAAAAACCCTTCAAGACGCCCAGTATAGGGCTATACTGGGCGTCTATGTGGACCAAAAGACCATTAAACCCCTGAATTAGGCCTATACTGGGGGCAAAACAGGGTTATTATGGTCTTTTGGACCCCTCGTATAGGCCCAGTATAGCCCTATACTGGGCGTCTATTATTATTTTTTTTTGTTTTCTTTTTTTAAATATTAAAAAGAGAAAACAAAAAAAAAATAAAAATAGACGCCCAGTATAGGGCTATACTGGGCGTATACGAGGGGTCCAAAAGACCATTATAGCCCTGTTTTGCCCCCAGTATAGGCCTAATTCAGGGGTTTAATGGTCTTTTGCCCCTTATACGCCTCGTATAGGCCTATACTGGGCGTCTTGAAGGGTTTTTTTTTTTTTTTTTTTTTTTTTTAAACAAACATTTTAAACAATATTAATCGTTTTAGCAAACTTTTATACAAAAACAAGTTTTTTTATTTTAAATAATTAATATTAGGACCCCTCGTTGGTTTTTTTTGATACGTTTATTTTTTTATAAAAATATTTTACCGAATGTAATATTTCTACGATCGAATATTTTTAAAGGCCGATCTTGAAAACGGTAAAATATTTTTATAAAAAAATAAAACTTTTCTTAAAAAACAACTCAACTAAAAAAAAAACCAACGAGGGGTCCTAATATTAATTATTTAAAATAAAAAAAACTTGTTTTTGTATAAAAGTTTGCTAAAACGATTAATATTGTATAAAATGTTTGTTAAAAAAAAAAAAAAAAAAAACCTTATATACGCCTAGTATAGGCCTATACTAGGCATATAAGAGAGGCAAAAAAGACCAATTTACCCCCCAGTATAGGCCTAAATCAGGGGCTAAATGGTCTTTTTCGCCTAGACGCCCAGTATAGGCCTATACGAGGCGTATACGTGGCAAATAAGACAAAATATGACATAATCAGAGATTCTCTTGGAAATTGGAAAAGGCTATACGCCTCGTATAGGTCTATACGAGGCGTCTTGAAGGGTGTCCAAATAGGCAATAGGGTGTGTAAATATGTAGACCCTATTAAAATTTGACCTATTTCTTTTCCTCTATAGTTTGACTTTTTCATCACCAAATCCTGCCTTGATATTGATTCCTAATTCCGTCTTATACCGAGTGGTTTACACTTGTTTGTCACAATATATTGGAATACCATATTGTGGCCATCATTACACGTGTGTCTTGGATTTTGGATCGGATGACTAGGCAAGGTTTAGGATAATCTTCTGTCTTTGACTTCTAACGAAAATTGAGAAGAACAGGACCTAAATCATTAAGTACAATAGTACAATACACACAATTGTGAACAACAATTGAAAATAATTTTTTCTATCAAAACCATTGACATGTTCTTGTGAAAAGCACCCACCAACTTTAAATATCAATGGATTAGATCATGGATATTGGGTTTTAATTATAGAATTTTGCTTAAACCAGATCAAAATTATAAACTAAATTTTTTGTTAAAAGTTATTCGAGCAAGCTAACATCCTCCGGAACTCGTCTCATTTATAAATAGAGCTAACTCGACTCGACCAAAAAATATTCAAGCTGATTTAAGTGATTTTTAAGCAAATTTCGAGACCCAACAACCTGCCTTAAAATACGTACTTCCTACAAGGCTCACGTATCTCCATTTCAAAACCATTATATTATATGTTTTTTTAACGATGAATTTCTTTTAATCCTTGTAGTATGTGAGACTTGAACCCAAAACCCACTTCCCAAACTTAAGTTGTTTAAATGTTTTGTCTTTACCAATAGACCACTACCCCCATTGGTTATAACATATGCTTTGGAAATTCAAAATATTAATAACGTATTAAATATTAAATGAATTATTGGTATACACAAGTGTTCACATTTTTATCTCTACGAATTTTATTATCATTTTACATTGCAATTATTCTTAAAGTAACACTATTCATTAAGAAGAATAATGAATAGTGAATGGTTTAATTGAGAAGATAAATTTTGTAAGAATTGAAAGAATTAAAAAAAGCGAAAATTAAACTCCACTTAGGGCAATATATTTCAACATCTATCGACCCGTGGACCAAAACAGAAACGGGACATCTAAGAAACACGATCTATCATGAACCACAAACAATACAAGATTAGAATATCTAAAGATAATCAGATCATGATATTATTTATCTAGTTCAGGAAACAATACTTACAATGATGTTACGCTACTGCAAAAATAAGTTTCGTGTACCCCATCCACACCCTTTCTGACTCGCTATGTTGTTTTGTTTGGCAGTAAAAAGGTTCTTCATTTGTATTTGGACTTTACAAAAGTCCACTTGAAACAAGAAACGATCTTTCTAACATCATCTTTTATAGAAAAGAAGGCGGAAAGGACCGTGACTGACATTGTCGGGTGGTAGATAGAGATGGCATTTTTGTAATATTTATAAGACAGATGTTCTTTTGATAAACGGGGGTCCTTATAAAGTCCCCAAATTAACAAAAGCATACCGAAAAGGCCCAACCTCCTTGATTTAACCAGACCTATTATTGCTCCTGCCACAGCCAAATAGCTTCCTGCTAGAACCTAATGACAACACAAATCATGAGTTTCAATTAGGGGTGTCAAACTGTGACACGACATGAATCTAACACATAAATTGTGGGTTTGGGTTTACGCTAAGCTGGTTCGGGTCAACTTCTGGTCGAACCCACAAGCATATGTACCTAAAGGGATTATGTTCGGGCCGACCTGTCGTGTTCACAGGTTGACCTGTTTAAACCGTTTATTTTAAAAATAAAACACTTAAAAGTGTTTTTTTTTTTTTTTTTGCAACTTAAACAAAATGAATATTTAATCTCAAAATTTAAAAAGTAACAATGAGAAATAAACATCATACTTTATAGTTTACATGTAACTATTTTATATACACTTTTATTTTTTGTTGTAAATTTGTAATTTTAGGATATTAATATGCAGAAAAATTAATATATTAAAATCAAACAATATTACAGGTTAAACAGGCCGTCTTCATGTTGATCCACAAAAACTCGTGTCATGTTCGAGTTCATGTGTCTTAACACAATTTTTGGGTCCGTGTATGATTTGACCCGTCAACCCACTATACGACCCATTTAACATCCAAGTTACATTAGAGATGTAACTTTCGGGCCGTTTTCTCGTGAATGGTTTGATATGGGTTGTATCTATAGTCTAAAATCGAGCATATAAAGAAAAAGGTCAAACGGGTTGAAAATCACTTAAAAACATGTGTAAGTAGTTATGTGGTGATCTCTGAACAGTTGGGTATTTATTTGCTCATTTAAATCTGTTTTTAATGATAAAAATATCTACTTATAAATTAAGAACTTGAAGAAACATTATAAAAACCTAAAATGGGGATTAAAAAACGCACCTCGATGTGTTGTAAATCAGTTGTTATAGGGAATCGTTTGAGATTCTTCATATTGTATGCTTCAAGTAGTTTACTGTACTTTGGAATAGGCTTGTTGTTGAAAATAGCTTTTCCTACAGCACCGGGATATAAGAGGGCCTTAACTACCCCTGATGGAATCACTTCACTTGCAATCCAGTGTGACGATGTTAGCTCCATTGGTGTCGTGCATGTACCGATTCTACATGGGAATCTGCATAAAGATTACGACAAAAACAGATCAACGACAGTTATTTCATATTTCGTGTTTGAACAACAGTTCAAACGCCCAACTTTTATCCCACATGTGACACTAATAAACTAATTAATCTTATCCTAATTTTAAAAAGCTACATCCTGACTCAAAATGGTCAAAATAATCTTTTGCAGTTCTTAAAATCTTAGAAATAAATACACCCCATGACGCCCTCCAATCAAATCCAACACATCCCGCCCTAAACTAGTTCATTGTAGATTAAGACAAATCATTTGTTAATACCAAATCTAATTCAAACAGCAAATTTCACACTCGTTAACGCATCAAGAAGAAACGGAATAGAACCTAACCATTTTGCCTGCAATATATTCCCATAGGTCTATAAAGAATCAAACAGCCTATACACACACAATATGTATATCCATACCACATTATCATGCAACAATATTGTTTATCTTTAAATAACAATTGCGAGAATAGTAGAAAAAACCTAAATCCGGGAGATTATCAACGGAAATAAACTGTATGAAATTTCTAAGTAACAAACTACCAAATGATTACTAACACAACACAAAAGTTTCATACGCGATTAACAATCAAATAACGATAATTAGGTCAAATGTAACCGCTCGATTAACGATTTAACAAAAAAATGTAACTGTCAACACATGAATTTAACCAAAAAAAAAAAAAATTGCAGTAAAGCCGAATGATTATCAACACACTACACAAGTTTCATACATCAATTCACGATCAAAATAACGATAATTAGGTCAAAATGTCAAATGTAATCACTCGATTAACGAATTTTAATGAACAAGTTGCAAATGCAACTGTCAACGCATGAATTTAACAGAAAAAATGCAATAAAACCGAATAATTATCCACACAACACAAGTTTCATACATCGATTCACGATCAAAATAACGATGATTAGGTCAAAAGTAACCGCTCGATTAACGATTTTCAATTAGCAAGTTGCAAATGTAACCGTCAACACATGAATTTAACAAAATATTATCAACACAACGCACAAGTTTCATACATCGATTCACGATCAAATAACGATAATTAGGTCCAATATAATCACTCGTATTGCAAATGTAACCGTCAAAACATGTATTTAACAAAAAAATGCAATAAAGCCAAATGATTATCAATACAACACACAAGTTTCATACATCAATTCACGATCAAAACAACGAAAATTAGGTCAAAATGTAACCGCTCGATTAACAAATTTCGATGAACAAATTGAAAATGTAACCGTCAAGGCATGAATATAAGAAAAGAAAAAGCGAAAAAGTGATACCTGAAAAGAGGAATCTGGAAGAAAATGAAGAAAAAGAATATTCTAGAAGCAGTGAAAGAGATGATTGTTGCCCATACTTTCACTTTTGAAGCCATGCCGGATTTCTTTCGTTTCGTACAGTTCTTTTCTTTTTTATATTATTTATTGTTGACGCTTTTCTTATTGTTCAAAGTGGGTCGGCGATTGATATGACAATAATAGTTCAAGGACTTAAATGTAATAAATAAAAGTTGTATTGTGGTAGTTATAAGCTGTTAGAAGTGTTATGTGTCAGAATTGTAATAGATACTAGTAAACGGACCATTTGTGTAAGAAACCAAAGTATTGAAAGTTTGTTAATAAAATGGACGGGAAGCTAACTAACCGAAGTTAGTTTGTTGTTGGAAACCTTCTCTCTCTAGTTTTTCTCTCTAAACAATCAAGCTCTATCATTGGTATCAGAGCCACCGACCCTCGTCGGAGCTCCTGAAACCGCCACTCATCACCATCGCTCAACCACCGTCATCTTCCTGTTTGTTCCTGATCATTTTCTTTCGTTTTTGTTGCTTTCTTTCGTGTTCTTTTGCCCAATTCTTTCCGTTCGGTTCTGGAAATTGTTGTTGATTCATTCAATCGTTTCTTTCATTCATTTCTGTTCTTGATTTCTTTCAATTGACTGATCTTGTTCAATTTTAGCCCGAATTAATCAATTGTGGTTAATTCATTCTTTGATTTGATCAATTCGTGATTGAATCAATCCTTTATCGTCAATAATTCATTCAGATCAAACCCTAATCATGTCTACCAGTACTAGACAACAAGATATGGAGAAACAGATTAAAGAAAACCAAATGACTATTGGGAAGATGGAGATCATTGTCCAAGATCTTCAAGCAAATTCCCAATTGATTAATGAAAACATGCAGACGGTGGCTACCAGTGCAGAAGAAAATAAGGCTGCAGTCATGCAGATACAATTGCAACTGCAATCAGTTTTAGACAAAATCACAAGTTTGGAGGCCAATAGGGGGGTGGTTGCTAATACAGGCCCTCAAGAACAAAGGTTATCAAGATTAGGAAGGCTAGACTTTCCTAAGTTTAATGGTGATGATGTAGAAGGCTGGATTTATAAGAGTAATCACTTCTTTGAAATTGATCATACCCCTGAGAATATGAAATTGAGATATGCAGCGGTGAATTTGGAAGGTAAGGCCTTACTATGGCACCAGGGGTATTTGAGGAGCAATAACCTAACTATTGACACTATTAGTTGGGATGATTATAGAAGATCTGTTGAGGCAAGATTCTCTGTCAACCTGTTTGAAGACGCTCTAGAAGAACTGAAGAACTTACAGCAGACAGGTAGTATTCAAGATTATTGTGATGCTTTTGATGCTCTTCTTAATAAGACAAGTCTTTCAGTAGATCAGGCTGTTAGTCTTTTTGTGGGTGGGTTAAAAATGGAGATAAGATGCTTGGTTAAAGCCTTTAAACCAAGAACCTTAAGGGAAGCCTATGCTGTTGCAAAACAGCAAGAGAACATACACAACACCTTGTTTGGTAACACCTCTTACAAGAAATTTCATAACCAGACCAACACTTCTTCTTACACCAAACCTACCACCAGTACTTTTAAACCACCAACTAATGCCAACTCTTTACCACTATTACCTAAACCACTTAATTCACAACCAGTAAAAACCACAAGAAGGCTTACCACTAAAGAAATGGCTGAGAAAAGGGAGAAGGGAGAGTGTTTCTGGTGTAATGAGAAGTTTACACCCTCTCACAATTGTAAAAATAAACAACTGTTTTGTATTGAGTTGATTAATGAAGAGGAGCAGGGTGATGATGGGGAAGAAACTGTGGTCAATGAAGAAATACCACAGATTTCAATACATGCAATTATAGGGGTGACCTCCTATTCAACAATGAAGATTGTGGGGTACATTGGTACTAGAAGGCTGTTTATTCTAATAGACTCAGGATCTACCCACAATTTCATCAGTCTTAAGTTGGTAGCCAAGCTGCAATGTCTCTTACAACCAGTTAATTCTATGAAGGTGACAGTAGCTAATGGAAATCAGTTGGAATGTGGTCAAAGATGTAGTGGGTTCAAATGGATGATGCAAGGAAATTGGTTTAAGGCAGACATGTTAGTCATTCCCTTAGACAACTATGACATGGTGTTGGGAATAGAATGGTTGTCTTTATTGGGAGATATTGTGTGGAACTTTGCAGAAATGACTATGCAATTTGTGGTTCAAGACAAGACCTATACCTTGAAGGGTACAGAAACAAATGGTGTCCAACTTTGTTCTACTGAAAAGATGTCCCATCTGCTCAGCGGAGGGCCAGGGGTAATTCAGTCACAAATGTTTAATTTGCAGCTTAAACAAGATGAGAACCATGACACTTTTGGGTCTAAGGTGTCTGAACCCATACAAAATGACAAGTTAAAACAGTTGTTGGATGATTATGATGATGTGTTTCAAGTTCCTTCCACATTACCACCTAAAAGACCATGTGATCACCAAATTGTCCTTAATAATGGGGACAAACCAATTAACCTCAGATCCTATAGATACCAAGCTATCCAAAAAGATGTGATTGAAAAGATGACCCAAGAATTGTTGGATACTGGGGTGATAAGGAGCAGCAAGAGTTCATTTGCTGCACCAGTGGTATTAGTAAAGAAGAAGGATGGCTCTTGGAGAATGTGCATCGATTATAGGCAACTCAATGATGCAACAGTCAAAAACAGGTTCCCTATTCCTTTAATAGATGAACTGTTAGAAGAATTGGGTGGGGCTACTATTTTTTCAAAGCTGGATTTGAGGTCTGGTTACCATCAAATCAGAATGTTTGAGTCTGACATTCATAAGACAGCTTTTAGAACTCACCAGGGCTTATTTGAGTTCTTAGTCATGCCCTTTGGCTTGACTAATGCACCAGCTACATTTCAAGCACTGATGAACCACACTTTTAAACCATTTCTGAGAAAATTTGTCCTTGTATTTTTTGATGATATCTTGGTTTACAGTCAAGATGTTGATCAACATGTACAACACTTGCAACAAGTTTTAGAAACACTGAGGAAGGCTCAGTTGTTTGCTAAACTTTCAAAATGTAGCTTTGGTGGGGCAAAGGTAGAATATTTGGGTCACATAATAGACAAAGAAGGGGTAGCTACTGACCCTTCCAAAATTGAAGCAGTGGTTTCATGGCCAGTCCCTAGCAATGTCAAACAACTGAGGGGATTTTTGGGTCTCTCAGGGTATTACAGAAGATTCATTAAATCTTATGGGATTGTGGCTAAGCCACTTACTGATCTTTTAAAGAAAGATGCATTTAGATGGTCTGAAATTGCACAGAATTCTTTTGACCAACTTAAGAAGGCTCTAAGTTCAGCTCCTGTGTTGGCCCTACCAGATCTAAACAAGACTTTTATAGTAGAGACTGATGCTTCAGCTTTGGGAATTGGAGCAGTCTTAATGCAAGATCATCATCCTCTAGCTTTTATCAGTAAGGCACTATCTCCAAGGCAACAGGTACTATCTGTCTATGATAGAGAATTATTAGCCATTTTGTTAGCAGTCAAACAGTGGCATTATTACCTCATCAGTGGTCATTTTATTATAAAAACTGATCAAAAGAGCCTCAAACATTTATTAGATCAGAAAATCACTACACCATTACAACACTCTTGGATGGTGAAGTTGATGCATTATGATTTTGAGATACAATACAAAAAAGGCATAGAAAATGTAGCTGCTGATGCCTTGTCTAGAGTGCAGAGTTCTTCAGCTTTATTTGAATTAGCTGTGTCATCTTTTGAACCACTGTTGCTTCAAAAGATTAAGAACTCTTGGCAACATGATATCAACTTACAACAGTTGATTAAAAAATGTGGGGCTCAAGGGCAAGATGGTCATTATACTTGGGATGGGTTTTTTTTTAAAAGAAAAAATGTACTGGTAGTGGGCAATGACCTTCAGTTAAGGAAAGAGATTATTCAGTTTTGCCATGATTCATCCATGGGAGGTCATTCTGGAATTCAAGCTACCCTACAAAGATTAAAAGGGTTATTCTATTGGAAAGGGCAAGCCAAGGGGGTCAGAAATTTTATCAGAAATTGTCATGTCTGCTTACAAGCTAAGTATGAGACTGCAGCCTACCCTGGGCTACTACAACCTCTCCCTATTCCTACTTGTATCTTCTCTGATATAAGTATGGATTTTATTACAGGATTACCCACTTCCAAGGGCAAAAATGTCATTTTTGTTGTTGTTGACAGATTGACAAAATATGCTCATTTCGTTGGCATGACTCACCCTATTTCAGCTACTTCAGTTGCACAAGCCTTTATTGACAATGTGTATAAGTTACATGGGTGGCCCACTACCATTGTGTCTGACAGGGACTCCATATTTCTAAGCAGATTTTGGCAAGAATTTACTAGACTGCAGGGCATTGAACTGGCCATGTCTACTGCATACCATCCACAAAGTGATGGCCAAACTGAAGTTGTTAACAGGTGCTTGGAAACTTATCTGAGGTGTATGGTCTTGCACTATGCCAATTCATGGTATCACTGGTTATCATTGGCAGAATGGTGGTACAACACCAACTACCATTCATTTATCAAGAAGACTCCTTTTGAAGCCCTCTATGGTTTTGCTCCACCCCTTCATGTGCCTTACATTCACAAAGATACTTCTGTGGCCAGTCTAGATGATGAGATGTGTTCTAGAGAAGAAGCCCTGACCATATTGAGAACAACCTTGCAGATGTCTCAGAATAGAATGAAGCAACAGGCTGATAAGCACAGGTCAGACAGGTCCTTTGCTCCTGGTGCTTGGGTTTATTTGAAATTAAGACCATATGTGCAGTCTTCTCTTCGAGGTGCAGCCAGTGTTGCAAAAGTCGGATTCCTCGGCCGAGTACTCGGCGAGTACTCGGTCCTCGGACCTCCACCTTGGCGACTTCTTCCTAGGCGGTCGCAACTAGTCGGCCTCGGGAGTACTCGGTCCTAGTCGGCGACTACTCGGCCTAGTCGGCGCCTAGTCGGAGCCTAGTCGGCCTAGTCGGTCTAGGCGGTCAACGTGGTTTGTTGACTTTTAATCGGTCAAACTCGGTCAAAATCGGCCTACTCGGCCTTGTACTCGGACTACTCGGCCTTGTACTCGGACTACTCGGCCTTGTACTCAGACTAGTCGGACTTGTATTCAGAATATTTGAACTTTAAACATTTTTCATTTTAAATTATACCCAGTTGACATGAATTATGCTTATTTTAACACATAAATAATATATAACAATTAATTTTCTTGATATTTACCATGTCCGAGTACTCTCCGAGTACACCCCGAGTACTCCGAGTACACCCAACTCCCTCGTTGGCCGACTAGGTTCCGCCTAGCGACTTCTGCAACACTGGGTGCAGCCTTTAATAAAATCTCTCCAAAGTATTATGGCCCATTCTTGGTTGTACAAAAGATAGGAGAGGCTGCTTATAAGTTGGATTTACCTGAGGAGTCACAATTACATCCAGTCTTTCATGTGTCACTGCTTAAGTCTGCTCAAGGTCCTCCCACAAAGGTGACACCTTTACCCAAGGCTGCAAGATTCTCTTTTAAACCCTTGAAGGTGTTGGATCACAGGATGATAAGGCAAGGAAAGAAAGCTGTAGCTCAAGTGCTAGTCCATTGGGAAGGCCAAACTGCTCTACAAGCTACGTGGGAGAACAGACATGAGTTTTTACTTCGGTTCCCTGATTTTGAGCTTTAATGTGCCCTTGAGGACAAGGTCTATCTTGGGAAGGGGAGTATTGATATGACAATAATAGTTCAGGGACTTAAATGTAATAAATAAAAGTTGTATTGTGGTAGTTATAAGCTGTTAGAAGTGTTATGTGTCAGAATTGTAATAGATACTAGTAAACGGACCATTTGTGTAAGAAACCAAAGTATTGAAAGTTTGTTAATAAAAT
The DNA here is from genome assembly GCA_030545235.1 of Helianthus tuberosus. NCBI lineage: Eukaryota > Viridiplantae > Streptophyta > Magnoliopsida > Asterales > Asteraceae > Helianthus > Helianthus tuberosus. The sequence continues at coordinate 32,629,402 of CM060406.1, forward strand.
GGACGGGAAGCTAACTAACCGAAGTTAGTTTGTTGTTGGAAACCTTCTCTCTCTAGTTTTTCTCTCTAAACAATCAAGCTCTATCAGCGATCGCCTACCGGTGTGGCCCACGACAACATCGTGGACCCCAACTGTTTTTTGTCTAACTTGTGAAAAACCGTTTTTTGGAATAAATAAATAAATAACTACGGGATTTCATGTGGAAATGTTTCTTAATTAGTTTTATGCCGCGATTGCGAAGTGCTAAAGTGAATATTTCTTAGTTTCATGATATGTATATATGTGTTTTGTTTACTTATAGATACTACTTATAATATGACCTCAATAAAAATTACATCGAATTAACCAATTAAAACAAAACACTACCACAGTTTTGAAAAAAAAAAAGAGTAAACTGCCATTTTGGTCCCTGTGGTTTGGCCAGTTTTGCCACTTTAGTCCAAATCTCAAACTTATTACATCCAGGGCCCTGTGGTTTGCATTTTGTTGCCATTTTGGTCCAAAATCCAAAAACCCTCTATTTTGACTGTTGAAAACTGATTATTTTGTCCTTTAGTGCAGGGGCATTTTGGTCATTTTTTAAATTCCTTTTTTTGCAATTAAAACCAGATCAAGAACATCATCTTAGAACATCATCAAAACCCAGAAAAATCATCTTCAAACATCATCATCAAACCCAGAAAATTCATCTTCAAACATCATCATCAAAACCTAGAAAATCAAGATCATCAAAACCGGCAGATCTGAACCACCATCTCTCACGGCGCACCACTATCATCTCCGTCCGATCTGAGCCATTACCGTCACCTAAACCAATGTAATGATAGTAAACTCAAGACATGAATTAAGATCAAACTACCTTTCAAGAGGAGAATGATCAGCAGAGAGAACAACTCCATGACCAAAACCATCATTCTTCCGAACATTATCAAACCCAAATCCATAAACAACAATCTTATGAATCTCATCCTTTGAACCACGAAACCAAGCATACTTAACATTCGCATCTCCACCATTCTTTTTCTCCACAGATTTCGTATAAATCTGAAAGCTACTCAACCTAGCTTGAGCAATCTCACTAGCATTAAACATATTCCGATGAATATACTCAACTCGAACATCAATCCCGACGTAACTCAATCTAGCAACAAATTTCTTCTCAATAATCTCACCCAATTTGTCACTCTCATCCAACTGAACCAATCCGGTTCGAATAATAACTCCAGTTCCAGAAACTACACTCTCGCAATCAGAAACTGTTGAAGAATCACCTTCACTTTCACTTTCATCATCTGAACTATCTCCGATCACCTTCTCCAGAAAATCAAGAACATCATCAAAACCGGCAGATCTGAGCCATTACCCACACCCAAATCAGACCAGTAGCGAAATCAGGGGAGGAGAGAGAGAGAGAGAGAGAGAGAACCGGCGGAGCAGGTGAAGGAGGTGGTGGTTCTCCGACAATTCAGATCAACGGTGAAATTGTTTGATCTGATTTCGTCTGACGATGGATTTAATTCACCGGATTAGGTTTATCTTGCTCCTGATCTTCTTCCGGTAGCTTTTTGTTGTTGATTATCGGTAGTAATTAGGGCTTTTTGGGAGGAGATGTGCCGATCTCCTGTGGGTGCGGGTGGAGGAGTGGTGGCCGGTGTGTGTGGTGGCTAGGATAGAAAGAGGGGAGGGGAGTGATGGTGGTGGCACTGCAGAAGATGATGTGAAGAAGATAAAGGGATTTGGGATTCATTTGTGAAGAAGATGATGTTTCATTTGTGAAGAAGATAAAGGGATAAAGGGATTATTTATTTTAATTTAATTAATAATTTGTTATAATAATTCATAAATGACCATTTTGCCCCTGAAGATAAGGACAAAACAGGGGGTTGAAATTGGGGATTCTAGTCAAATTTCACTTTTGGACTAAAATGGCAACAAAATGCAAACCACAGGGCCCTGGATGTAATAAGTTTGAGATTTGGACTAAAGTGGCAAAACTGGCCAAACCACGGGGACCAAAATGACAGTTTACTAAAAAAAAAACTAAAACTATGACAAGAGTGTAACTTTGAACCGGAAACAAAATTATAATTTGTCAGGACCAATGAACGAGTGCCATATAGTTGTCTGACATGAAAAAAATTTAAATCGACTCAACCAATTAAATCAAAACACTACTGTAGTATTGCAAAAAAAAATAAAATAAATAAATAACATTAAAACGATGGCAAGACTGTAATGTTACACTTGGACATAATCATATTTTTCAGGATTAATGAGAAAGTGTCAACTGTCAAGCACTACCGATGACAAGGCCGTAATTTTTAAATGGGGCAAAAACATAATTTTCCAGAGCTAATAAGGAAGTGCCTGCCTGACGCTCCTCTATCTCTTTTATATTATACCCTTATAAAGAAGCAAGTTTTCTATGCATAACAAGTTGTACATTATGCATTGCACATTTTTCAAAAAAAACTTGACTTTTTATTTTTAACCCAAAGGTTTTTACCTTTTGCATTTTTAACCCTATATAATTTGTTTTTTTTAACTTTAACCCAAAACTTTTCATTATTTACATTTTAACTTCACAACTTTTCTCACTTATACTTTTCATCTTTCGCAAATTTCCGTTTTACGTATAGTTCTAAATTTTTCGAGTTAATACGACGCAACGTACATGTGTGGTTCAACGTTTTTGCATCTATTTTTCCATGTTTGACAGTTTCATCGTAACACGCATATCCTAGGTCGAGTCAGTGTTGGTGGTCGATGACGGTTGTGTAACATTAGTACTATTTGACACCGTTTTACGCCCCGTTGCAACGCGATGTGTACTTTGTGGGTTTTTCAAAGAAAAAATGGTTATGCATATGGTTGTCGTGGCTTTAGGGGTTTTCCAAAAAAAATGATTTTTTTTTACTTTTCACCCAAAAGTATTTCATAAATTACTTTTAACCCAAAACTATATGTTTTTTACTTTTAACCCAAAACTATTTGTTTTTTACTTTTAACCCAAAACTTTTTACCTTTTGCAATCTATTTTCGTAACTTTTTTACTTTCAACTTTGTTCCTTTATAGTTTTCATTTTCGGCAAATTTTTCGCTTTATGCTTGGTTCTAAATTTTGTGACATAACACATCGCAACGTGTGTCTTTGGCTTAACGTTTTTACGTTTCGTTCTAAATTTTGCGAGTTAACACGATGCAACATGCGTGTGTGGGTGAACGTTTTACATCGTCTATTTTTTCCCCGTTTGACAGGTTTAACATAATGTGCGGATCCTAGACCGACTTAGTTATAACTAAAGAATCCCCGCCGCATTGCGGCGGGTCGTAATCCTAGTTATATATAAATATATAAATATGTAGCGCTTTTATAAATTGGTTTTGGTTAATGGTTACAGAAGGGACGAAATCCTATATAAAAGTAATTATAGCACACTAATGCAGAAGTGTAATGTACAATATGCCTTATCGTACAAGCGTATGAGATTTGAAGTTCGCACGTTATACACTTCATAACTAAAATCTCACATGTTGTGAAATATAAAAACTCGCAAGTTGAAAAACAAAAAAGTCGCATGTTGAAAGATGAAAAAATAACATGTATAAATGAGTAAATAACATGTTATAAAAAATCGCATGGTGAAAATAAAGTTCACATGTTGGAACTCAATCTCAATCTCGTATGCTACGTACATTAGACCATGGGGTATGGTGGGGCTTGGGTTGGGCATTGGTTGACACGTGTAGTTTCAAAAGTCAAGGCATCAACCCACTTTTGAAGGTGGTATGGTGGGCGTGGCTTGGCTGGCGTGGCCAAGCCACATCAGCTTTTTATTTTATTTTTTTATATATATTTAAACCAAAAACTACTAAACATACAACATAATTATTAAAATAAACATACAAAACAATTATCAAAATAAAAACCTATCATTCTTCGTCGTCTTCGTCGGTTTCGAACCCAGGAATCGTTGAAACATGTTCCACCAAATCAACTCGAAGGTTATGATGTATATCCCTTGACTTTAATAAAAATTCATTTGCCGCTTTATCTTCGTCTGTTACGTTACCTGGTTGGGGGTCCTCGTCATCGTAATAGGTAACGACCGCTCTACTTTCATCCTCCAAAATCATGTTGTGAAGAATGATACATGCGTACATCACGTTTCCAATTTGATCCTTCTCCCATAGTCGACAAGGCATTGCCAATATTCGCCACCTTTTCTTCAAAACACCGAATGCTCGCTCGACGTCTTTACGTGCAGCCATCTGGACCCTGTTAAACTTTAATCTCTTTGGATCTGTCGTACCGTGTTTTGTGAACGATTTTACAAAAGCCCCCCACTCTGGGTAAATCCCATCAACCAGGTAGTACCCATACACGTACTCAATCCCGTTTACAAAGAAAGTTCCTTTAGGTCCTATACCATTTACCCGATCATTGAAAAGAGGCGAGTGGTGTATGATGGTAATATCATTATGTGAACCTGGCATACCGAAGAACGCATGCCATATCCAAAGATCTTGGGACGCAACCGCTTCAAGCATGATGGCTGGCACCCCGTGAAATCCACTAGTGTGAGCGCCTTGCCATTGGGTAGGACAAAGTTCCCAAGGCCATTTCATACAATCTAAACTACCTAGCATCCCGGGTAGCCCATGATAATCTGCGTGATGTTCCAATATTTGTTGCATGTCACTGAAGGATGGCTTTCTCAAATATCTTTTCCTATAAAGTTCTAGAATACACGAACAAAAGCTGTGAAGAGTTTCTCTAGCTACACGTGCAGACATTTTTAAATAGTCATCCATAATGTCCGAACTATTGCCGTACGCTAACTGCCTAAGTGCGGCCGTGACCTTTTGCCACGTACTAAATCCTAATTGCCCGGTTACATCAGGTTTTTGTAGGAAATAAACATATTTCTCCTCAAGATCTCTAGATATCCTTAAAAATAAATTTCTACTCATACGAAAACGACGCCTAAACATTTTTTCATCATACTTAGGTTCCGCTGAGAAGTAATCGCTTACCAACAAATCGTTAGCGGTGTGCCGTTCACGAGCGATGTACCTTCTCCTCCGTTTAGGTTGTTGAGTCTCTTCCTCACCGTCTTCGTCTTCCACGATAGCTTTCACCACCGCCGCGATCGTTTGTAGAAATATTTCCGCACCATCGTCAGATGATGATTACGATTCACTATAACTTGAAGAACTCATGGCAATATTTGTGTTTTATGTGTTTGATATTGTGTGAGAAAGATGTTAAATGTGGTAAGTATTTATAAAAGAATTTTTTTTTTTAAATATAGACCCCAATGGCTAGCCCAACGGCTACTTTGAAAGGGCCATTCACAACCCGCCATGTCAGCTTGCTCCCCCGCCCCACACCCGGCTTGAAAGCCAAGCCCCAAGGGCCACGCCCAAACCCAAGCCCACCCGGGATGGTGGCTTGGGCGTTTTCCCCCAACCCACGTCCCAACCCAAGCCCCATACCCCATGGCCTTAGCACAAATTGTATGTTAACCAACCCTCATTTATATTACGACATTTTAATTGAAATATTCTAATTTCTAAACTCAATTCAAATGTTAAAAGAGGAAGATCAACTTTAATCAACTAAGGGGCCGTTTGGCAACATCTGAATGGTTAAGTGCTGAACCAGTAAGAGGTCTGAACCATTAAGTGCTGAACCAGTAAGAAGTCTGAACCATTAAGAGCCTAACCAATTTACATTAGATGTCTTAACCATTCAGACTCTGTATAAATCTTAACCATTCAGAGGCAAATGTCTGAACCATTAAGACATCTGCTCGTGAAACAAACAGTCTGAACCATTAAGTGCTGAACCAGTAAGAGGTCTAAACCATTAAGAGTCTCATTAAGAGGTAAACAAACAGCCCCTAAGTTAAAAGAACATATAGGTGCAAAATATTGATTCAACTACGGATTGTGTCCCATTTTACTTCTAAGATAATAATATATAAAAATAAACCAGAAATAGATGATACGCGAATCAGATTCAAGCATCTACTATGCATCATGATATCATAATACACTATTTTAAGTCACTCATCATGCTTTTTCATCTACTTATATACATTTTTCAATTCTCACTTGGGAAAGTCCAAAGTTGATGCTTTATTCAAGTTGGGTGGTTCAAGGCTCAATGCTTATTAGGTAGTACAACAAATTTTTTAATCATATTCTCCATTCCCAATAACAATTTCCCCTACAATCTTGGTTTTAAAAAGCGAGAGACGCACAAAAGCGACGAGGTCTAAAACCGAGGCGCAAAGCGCGAAGCGCAAAAGCGACGGGCTTTTTGTACCCTAGGCGCAAGCTAATTATATATATATATTTTTATATATATCCCAAAGGTTTCTAGTATCATTTACCTAAAATTGTGACACAAGTAACCTCTATATATGCTTTAATATTTAAATAACCCATATGTACAACCTAAGAAGCACAAAATCTATACTATACACTCAAAGTACAACTAACGAAGTTATACATACAATCAATAAAACTCCATAAAAAGCAAAGAAAAGGAAAAAAACTAAGTTAGAAAAAGTTTTGGGTTAGAATTTTAAAATAGTATAACATCAAGGATGAAAACTGTAATTTTGTGAAAACAAAAGATAAAAAGTAAAAAGGATGTAAACCCAAAAAAGTTTCAGCCGTCACTCTCTATTTCATGTCTAGCTATCACTCTTACATCTCCTTCTCTCAAAAGCACTTAAAATCGTTAATTCTGGAAATATTTCATCTCCATTTTTATGAATAGCAGGTGTTTCATCTTCATAAGTATGGTTGTTTCTACATAGAATGTGTAATTTTCATATAAGGTCCTTAAAGCGCACACTTCAGTGCCTCATCGCCTTACAAAAAAAGCGCTAAAGCGCACCGCTTCTTGGGTTTCCTCTAGGCGCTAAGCAAAAAAGCGAGGGACCCTGAGCCTTGATGAGCCTCGCGCCTAGGCGCGCTTTTTAAAACCAAGCCTACAATTCGTACTTGATATATACAAGTTATGTTGGCAGGAGTCATATTTTCCATCCGTGTATTATGTTTTACCTATACGCATAATGTTCATTACACCCAATAATTAATGTTGGCATCTCATTACTCCACATTTTCCATTCGCGAGTCAAATATAATACTTTCCACTCGCAAGTCGCGTATCGGGAAAGATACCACATCTCCTGAGAGAGAGAAGATGATGAGATGTAATTAAGAGAGGAGTGCCGCCATCAAATTGAGGGTGTGAGGGGAGTTGACGTGACGCGTGCTGATTGGGTGTGGGTGCTGATTGGGTGTGGGTAAGAGAGGTCACTCCCCCCTAGAGGAGTGCCCCTTACACCCTAAGAGAGTAGGTTAATTTGTTGTTAAAAAAATATTGGTTGACTCCGTATAAATAAAACAACCCAAGAGACATTTTTATTAATGAGTTTAGGGTGAGAGGGCACTCCTCTAAGAGGGGAGTGACATCTCTTACACACACTCAATCAGCACGCGCCACGTCAACTCCCCCCTTAACTCTCCCCACACCCTCAATTTGATGGCGGCACTCCTCTCTTGTGGGACTTGGTTTTATTTTTTTTTATATAAATATTTTTATAAAAGTAAAACATAATTTAAATAAATTAAAACTAAATAAAAATAAAAAATAGAACATTTCATTTAATTAAAAACAAGTTTTAGGGGTATTTTTAAAAGTAATAAAAAAATTACAAGGAAAAAATCACAAGGAAAAAAAAAAAAAAAACAAAAACTCAAAAATATACATCTCTTCTTCTTCTTTCTTCCTCCTCCCCTTCTTCTTCTTCTTCTTCTTCTTCTTCTTCGGGGACTTGGCTCACCGCACCCCTCCCCGCAAAGCGCCCCGGACACCCTTATAATTTAAATAGCCATTGGTCATGTTTCAAAAGCTTATCAAATATCAATGCTCAAGAATGTTATAAAACTTTCTAATGATATGTTTTTATTCCCTGCAAGTACACACACACTTTCTACGATCTGCACTAAAAATAATGCATGATCATCTTATTTCTCCCAAACACAAATGCATGTAGAGAAGTACAAGTGTACAACTCTTGTTTATATACTTACTTGCATGTATCATGAAACTGTCATTTCAGTTTTCTCAAAGACCAAAAATGGAGTTAATGTTGGTAACAATCAACTATAACATCAAGCTATGGAATTTCAAAGTTCAAAAACTGAAAAATCAACAAGAGATCATCAAACACTATTTAACAAACAGCATTAACAACCTGCAAATTACCAATAAACGCCTACAAAAAATGGAAATTTTCATGGCAAATGCGCATGCAAATCCCAAATTCATAGACCAGATCATGGATCAATCTGAAAAGGAACAAGAATTGAACAAATCTTTGCCATTTATGATACCATCTTTGAAGTTGCTATCAACAAAACATAATCTTTCCTTTGTGTACAAGCTTTTTGAGATGGTGAACGACCCTGATACAAACTCCGTTATGATATGGAACAAATTGGGTACTAGTTTCTTTATTAAAGATGAAGAGGGGTTGCAAGATCATGTTAAAGAAAGATTCGATCACACAATGGGAACGTTCTATAGAAAACTCAGTGAATTTGTAAGAATATTTATCATTGCTTCTAATTTCTTTTCATTATATTTTGTTTTGTGGTCGTGTTTAATGCATTAATTATTTATAGGGATTCAAATGTGTGGACAAGTTTTTATGTGAATACACCAACGAAAACTTTCAAAGGGACAACAAACATATGTTGAAGAACATCAAGAGTATGAGAAAGCTACTGGCGGTAAAAAGGAACATAAAGAGTGATATGGAAGAAGAATTGAAAAGACTAAAGTTTTTCCAAAATGAATTAAAGAATAACATTTCAAATTTTAAGGAGAAAGAACAAACCACAAAATGTGACATGTTGAATGTCAAAAGGTTCCTAGAGAATGCCAGTAAAACGATAGAATGTTCGCCTTCTACCGATTCCCAATCCCAAGCTTATGTGAGTATAACTTTTATTTTTTTTTCCATGATTAGCAAAGATGAAATTTATATAAAAAAATGGGTGCCAAAGTTTACCATATAGTTGTGTTTATGAATTATGATATATATTGACATCCACTTTACAGGGGAGGAAAAAACTTAAACAAGATGGTGGAAGTCAACCATGGTTGAATACCATTAAAACTACAGATATTGGAAAAATCAAGCAAGACTTGTACATATTACATGTTCAACTTGTGAATTTGGAACATGAATACACGTTTATAGAAGATCAGTTGGCTGCTATAGAAAGAATTTTTCCGGGTACAGAGGCAAAGCAAAAAGAAATCGAATTTTCAGTGAACAAACTGTTTATGAATCGGAATGTTATTCCCAAGAAACGATCACGAACAAATAAAAATAATGAAAAAATGGAAATAGGAACTCAAAAGGCGCGGGCTTATAATAGTGAATGCTCAAAAGAGGCTATGAACAAGAATGATCACATTGCAAATAAGGAAGAACTGACGACCAGCTTTGATTCACAAGAACCATTTAACATTTTCAGTCATTTAATGGAAAATGTTAGCTACTCGGATACTGATATATAACACTTAATGATCTCACGCCATGGATTCAAACATTAGAATGAGAACCGACACTTTCCTAATAATCTCTTCCATGTGGATTAGTTTTGTTCTCAAGAATGTTGAGTAGTAGAAAAACTTTTAGATTGTTGGACAAACTATTCTCTTTCATATAATATAGTGATTGCATAATATGTTTTTGATGTTTGTACGACGAAATAGACCCTGCTTCAAAATATCTGATAAAATTATTGGGGGTCAAATAGTCGGTTTTGGTTGACCAATTACATACCATGACTTAAACAACATTGGCTACTGGATCACTAAGCACAACCTCATTACCAATTTCTTCAAGAACCCTAACCTTAATAAAGGGATCTTTAGGTGGGACCATGTTCTAAATAAGATATGAACCATAATCATATTAGCTTAATACTATTCTTGTTTGTTATATAATGATAGATTCCATTATTAATATATGGCAGCTTACAACAGCCAAATCAAGATCTTGCATATCTCACATGTTAGATTGTAAAGTTGCAGAATGGTTTTCAAAATATTTATTCTCTGAGGTACTAAGTTTCTCTTTAATTGCGTCGGGGAGCAGTGGCGGACTCAGTATTTTTTTCATGGGGATGCGGAATATTTTAAAGATTTTAGGCCCTTAGGTATATGAAAAAAATTTCGGTTCATATCGGGCCGTATCGGGTCATGTAAAACAAAAGAATATCAAGCTAAAATTTATATAATCATCAAAAACACATCAAACGTTGTTACAAACATATTTAAAATGTTTCCCTACGGGTTTTTATTTTTTAAAATCTATACAAAAATCATTTAGAGCTACTTTTCTAAGCAAGATTTTCTCTATATAACATATACAACTAATTTTTAACACTAAACACTTAAACAATCATCATCAGACTTCATAATTTTTAACTTTAAAATCAAGCCCTGGTTTTAATTGTTGGTTCATTGTAACTAACCATTTAAACACACTAAACTTTAACTAAAACAACGAAATCAGCCAACTAAAGTTTCAAAAAACAACAGAACAACTAAAATTTCAAACATTTTTAACAATTTTATTTCTCCTAAAAATCCAAATAAATCAAGAAAACAACAAAATAATCGAACCATACCCGGAAAGAGTGATGAAGATGCTGTTTTCGTGAGTTTGGTGGCCATAATTTCCTATTCTCCGGCAGAATTCGAAGTTGTTGCTGCTGCCTCATGAAGACCTGTTGTGCGCTGTTGTTAGTGTCGTTGGCCTGGGATCACAAAACAAAGAGCGGGATGATGCGTGTGAAGTGTTATATATATTAGGTGTATATTTTATGCCCCTTTAACACTTATTTTTAGCCAAGTTTTAAATTTATAAAACACGATATTTCACTAACACTAAACACACATATGGGCAAGTGCACCCATCGTGAGCGTAGTATAGTGTTGGTAAGATACCGAGGTCGTCCAAGGACACAAGAGCTTTTAGTACCGGTTTATCCTCAACGTCTAATCAAAATAAAAGTTTAGAAAAATGTCTTAAACTAAGAAAAATAAAAACTAACTAAAAATGCTGAAAAAAAAAACAAAAAAAAAAAAAACAGATAGACAAGATGAATCACTTGGTTCCGACTCGTATCTAGTGTAACCTTTGATTATTTCCGCACTTTTGCACTATTTTAAGAGATTATCTTAGTTATTGTAGTAGGCCCCTCTTTTGAAGGTGACGTTACCCTCACCCAGTAGTTTGAGTCAGCAATGATACAATCCTAAAAGGGTGGATTATTGGAAGATAATTAATTAAGTTATTAATGCAAATTATGGTAGGCACCTCTTTTGGAGGTGACGTTACCCTCGACTAAGTAGTCTGAGTCAGCAGGGATACAGTCCTAAATAGCCGGGTTATAGTATTAATAGTAGTTAACTTATGAGGGGATCAAAGAGTTTGGACCCCCGCCATCCAATACCGTTAAGTATTGAAGGAGGTCCTACTAAATTTGACCCAGGTCCATTGCAGGACCTCTAAACGCTGAACAATGGCAAGACCTTTACCAAACCGTTCCCTTAACCCTCGACCAGGTAGTCAACATACCTCCATATAGACCGTGGAGATATGAATGGTGAAAATCTTTTATTTTATATAGACAGTAAAATAATGCCAAGACACCACGGACAAACGATAAGGAAAGATCACCTTCAACATAAGCAACTAGTTATTAAAGTCATTAATACAAAACCAAGTAAAAAGTGCAAAAGATTAGAAATAAAAAGTATTACACTAGACACTTTGTCTTCACCAAGTGATGTAAGAGACTTAGGCAAACATGACCTTGATTGTCAAGAACTCTTACGATCAATCTTGGATCCCGAGACGACTCACACACTCTACGATGGACAATGGATGATGGTGGTGGATGATGGTGTTATGGTGGTGGTGGGTGGTGGGTGAAGTGTGAGAGAGGTGGTGTGCCAAGGGATGGTTTGAGCTTGAGCCAAGCACTCCTATTTATAGGCTGAACAGAAGCTCGGGCACGGCCCCGTGTCCACATCCTTCTCTTTCTTCATTTAATGCAGTTTTATCTTTTTAGTTGACCACGCCCCCGTGTCCGCTGAGCACGACCCCGTGGTGCAGAAGAATCTTTGTACTATGCAGATTTGCTGGATTGTGCGAATCTTATAGTTGACCACGGCCCCGTGTCCGCTGAGCACGGCCCCGTGGTGGGCAATAGAAGCTTCTACCACTTTGTCTTTTCTGCTGACACTTGGGCACGCCCCCGTGCTGGCTGAGCACGGGGCGTGTTCAGGCTTCTGATGTCTTGTTTTGCTTGGGAAGATGCTGTCGTGGGGTCGGGCATGTCACGTCTTGTTCCTTTTCTTGTATTTATGTTAGATTTTGATGTCTTTTTGCTTCTTTTGTTAATTTGAGCTCATTTAATCCTGAAAATACAAAAGGAAGACAAAAGCACACTTTTTCCAACATTAGTACTAAAAAAGAGTTAGTTTTATGCCCCAATTGATGAAATTTATATGTTGCATTTTGAACACATCAAATACCCCCACACTTGAATCTTTGCTTGTCCTCAAGCAAAACTCTTTAATATGTGGCTATTACACTCCCAAATGGAATGGGTAGAGAAGAAGGTTTTTGGGCTTGTCGTAGGGTGTCGGGATTTCCAAGATTCTTTATTGAATTTTATTTTTATTTATTTACAATCCTATTCGTCATGATTTATTTAAAACTTTTCATAAGATAAATTACTTATTAGAGCATAACATGCCTTTGTAAAATTCTATTTATATACAAGTTCACATACCTCACGGGGATCACTCAACACTCGGCCGAAAATGTATTTTTGTGGATCACTCGAGAGCGGCATGGAACTTACTCCTACCATAGGCTTGCCAAGCAATCAATCCTCCTCCTTTTTTTACTTATATACCTTTGTAAATATCAAGAGGACTTTTTGGGTGAAGGGTTAGGCTTGGGTTAAAGGTAGGTGGTTGGGTTGGTGGTTAGTGGTTAGTAGAAAAAGGGCGAAAAGCGTAACAAGTGTCGGTTTTCGTAAGACTTTCTATTTTTGTAACTTTTATTTTGATGAAGCTATTATTCAAACAAAGTTATTTTTGATGAACTTGTTTGTTTATTTTCTTTTGCTTCATCATCACAAAAAATTATTATTATTATTATTTTTTTTTTTTTGAAAAGTCATACGAAAAATCGAACTTGTTACTAAAACAAAGGGGTAAAAATGAAAAAGGTTTTGGTGGGTAAAAAGGGTGTTTAGTTTGGGTTATGAAATGAAAAGGTTTAGGCTCAAAGGGGCTAACTAGGGGGATTTTGGGTAGGTGGTAAAAAAAATGGTGTAGAAATAAAAAGGGTTAGTCCTAATGCCTCCATCATTTACTTACTCGGGTTTAAGTTGGTAAGGACCGGGAATGTATCGTCATGGCAAGTTCTAGAGTTGTAAGAACCAAGCGGCTATTCACACAAGAAACGAAAAATGAGCATTTAGTTCTAATGATATGTAATTGTATGCTCAATAAAGGCTCAAAACTCACTTTTGTGGGAATGGGTTTTTATGTGATCAAGTATATATAATTAAATTTTAACTAAGCTTGTCATGCTTTTTCATAATTTTCTTATGTTGGTTCTTTTTATCACGACGCTATCGGTTGTAAATTCGTAAAAATATAACCTTTTTAGAACTTGAAATTCCCGAGTTAAACCTAGACAAGAAGAAAAAAATGAAAATTTTTGAAAAAATTTGGGGTGATTAGCGATTCCAATAGAGTTTTGTGTAAGACTTGTATTTAGGACTTGCAAGATTCAAGGTTTTAGCATCCCCCTCACACTTAAATTACACATTGTCCTCAATGTGTCCCAAAAATAAGTTTTTAGGTTGATTGAATGTGTAAAAGGGTGTGAAAAAGAAAAAAATTTTGTGTTACTGGTTACCTGGGCACGACCCCGTGTTGAGTGGACACGACCCCGTGTTGAGTGGACACGACCCCGTGCTCAGGTGCCAGTAATGAGAACTTACAGAAGGTGAACATGGGGGCGTGTTGGTTGGACACGACCCTGTGTCTATCAAGGTCTGCAGAATTTAAAAAGACAGCAGGTTCAGGGGAGTGGGCACGGGGGCGTGTCGGCTGGACACGACCCCGTGTGGACAGTCTGCAAAGTTGAAAAACAGGTTTCTTTCTTCGGTTTTCCTGTCCCGGCTTTAGTAGTACTAATGTTTAGCACTCTAAGCCTCGTATGTACCTGCTTAATCAATAAACATCCTACCATTCCATAGCAAACATCCTACTTTTACCGAAGTTAACATCCATGTCAAAGTTAAAAGAAAAATAAATGCAGAAAATAAAAGAAGTTAGGGAAAGTAAATTGTTCAACACTTGGCACGCAGGCCATCAATTGTTCAAGAGTGGAAAAGGGTTAACCTGGGGAACCATCAAACAACCTCCTCTTCCTCCGCTCCTCCCGCCTACTCCATGGCATCGTCATCGTCATCATCATCATCATCCCCTCCATGGCGTGCAATGTGGTCTCGTATATATCCAACATCATCTTGGATATCGGATATGTTTCTTTCGATAGCTCCGACCCGGTGGTACGTGTTGCTCGCCATGTTGTAAGTGTTCCTGGTGCACATAAGGTTTTCCTACAACAAATCATGCAAACTTTGGAAATTAGGAAAACCGCCTCCTGAGGAGGATTGGCCCGGATCACCTTGGGGTTGGTATTGATACTGATGATGTTGCGGAGCTTGGAGGACAAGTGCTTCTTGCGGGTTCCATGCATGACCTTGCAACCTTTGAAAGCTTACCGTCCCGTCTTCCGCCTCATAAATCAGGTTCATTGAGCGGCATATGTGTATATCCACCATACCCGACCATTGGCTCCTCTCAAATGACCTAGGTATGTGGGCGAAGTGCCTAAAGAGATGGTACACCCATCCCCCAAAGAAGATAGGAGTCAGTGCACTAGCAAGGCGGTTATGATGCATGTTTCGGAGCATGAGGAACGGAACATCGAGCGGCCTGCGGTTGTGGATGCAGTGGAGGACAACCAAATCTCTTAACCCAACGACGCCACTACTATCATGCATTTGGCTAAGAGAGTAGCCGAGGAGCCTATGAATGTATCTGTAGAGCGGATCCCTCAACTTTGTACTCTTAGTGCTGCTCGGATTGTAGTACCCTTCACCAATCTGAGCCCAAATGGCTTGGCGTTCGTTTTCACCTATCTCTCTCATTCCTCCAGTATTCTCTTCGTTTCCCGCATCCTCTTCCGCATACAACCCGACAATCGACCCAAATTGTGCCATAGAGATCGAATACCTCGTTCCGCCACATCGGAATGATACCCCGTCATTGTCGAACGGGTCGCATCTTGAGTTGAATGTGAAGGTGCTATAGAACTCCAAAGTGCATTCGTGGACGGAACGGAGTCGAGTTGTTAGGGCGAATCTGAGTGGTCCCGTGACAGTGTTGTTGAAACGGTCGATTTGATTCACCACAGTTAACAATTCCGTGCATGCTTGCCTCGGGTATTCCTCCGGCCTTGTTTGAAGTATCTCGTATCTAGCTCTAGCATCGAGCTCATTGGCGTTGAATCTTGTGAACTTCCTAGCCATATGAAAGAATACACCAAAAGTTAGCACGAAACAGAAATATTTTCGGACAAAACTGCAAACAGTGGGCTGGACACGACCCCGTGTCCAGGCGTCTGTTACTCAAAAATTTCATTTTTTGACCCGGTTTCGAAAACTTGAAAATTTTTGGTCCAATAGGCGCGGTTTCCCCCGAAAATGAAACCCTAAGTGCCGTTTTTCCCATAATTTCCCGTTTACCCCTTCAATTTTATCTTTTTCGGGTCAAGAACAAGGGTTTGGGGTTTTTGTGCGAAATCGGACGAATCTATGAACAATACAAGTGTATTTACTTCCCATAACACTAATCTAACTAAATGCAAACAGATCTAAACAAAAATTTGAGGTTCGATCCGGATGAACTTCAAGAACCCTAGATTTTTCCCCAAATTTTTGGAGTTTTAACTACATGCAAGTAACTAATCTAACTACTAGAGGTGATAGAATCATACCTTGATGTTGTTAGAGCGATAGGAGACGTCGAAATTTTGCGAAAAATCTCCTGGAACCGGAGCGTTTTCGGGGAAACGGGGCGTGTGGAATGAAGTAACTGTTTTGAAAAAAAGGGATTTATCCCGACTGCAGCGCGGACACGGCCTCGTGCCGATTTTTTTTTTCCAGTGCTCGTGTGAGTGCCCTTGTTTCCCAAAAACTTAGGTTAGAAAACTTACCGCTTAAGATGTCGTCTCGATCGTTCGTAACTTACCAGGTATGATGTTTTATTCTTCCACCGTTTGAAGCGAGATCTCTTCTTCTTCATCCTCAATGAATCTTTGATAGAGTTTCAGCCGTCGGCCATTGACTTTAAATGGAGGCCCATTTCGAGATTTAATTTCTACTGCACCGTGTGGGAAAATACGGGTGATGGAAAAAGGTCCTGACCACCTAGATTTTAATTTACCAGGAAATAATCGAAGTCGTGAATTAAACAAAAGAACTAGATCTCCTACCCGAAATTCATTAGGTTTAATGTGTTTGTCATGCAAATTTTTCATTATTTCCTTATAAATTTCAGAGTTTGAGTATGCATAATTTCTAAGCTCGTCTAATTCATTTAATTGACAAAAACGATTTTTACCAGCAAATTCTAAATCTAAGATTACATTTTTAATTGCCCAGTAGGCTTTATGCGCAATTTCCACTGGCAAGTGACAACTTTTTCCATAGACTAGCTTATATGGGGTTGTACCTATTGTTGTTTTATAAGCAGTTCGAAAAGCCCATAAAGCATCATCTAATTTATCTGCCCATTCCTTTTTATTTAACCCTACGGTTTTTTCGAGTATTCGTTTTAAACCTCTATTAGTCACTTCGGCTTGTCCGTTTGTTTGATGGTGATACCCGATGATAGACCCCATATCTTGTTAAAAAAATTTCAAGTTGATGGTTGCAAAAATGGGTACCTCTATCACTTATTAAGGCTTTAGGTGTGCCGAAACGAGAGAATAATTTTTTCAGAAATCTTACCACAACTCTTCCATCATTTGTTGGAAGTGCCTCAGCCTCGGCCCATTTAGACAAGTAGTCTACTGCCACAAGTATATATTTGTTTCCTTTCGATGGTGGGAAAGGTCCCATAAAGTCGAGTCCACACACATAAAAAATTTTACAAACAAGAATGCCATTTTGTGGCATCTCGTTTTTGGAAGAAATATTACCTGTTCTTTGGCAAGCATCACATGTCTTGACAAGACTTTGGGCGTCTTTGTAAATGGTTGGCCAATAAAATCCTGAATCAAATACCTTTCGTGCGGTACTAGTGGCACCATGATGCCCTCCGTATGGACCTTCATGACAATGGCGGAGAATTCTTCGTGCTTCGCTACCATGTACGCATTGTCGGACGAGTTGGTCGGCACACATTTTGAAAAGATAGGGATCTTCCCAAAAATAGTGTTTCACATTGGCAAAGAATTTTTTTCTTTGATGATGTGACCATCCTTTTGTGACTATACCGCTAGCTAGGTAGTTAGCATAGTCGGCGTACCATGGTTCTTCCTTGTATTCCACCATTTCCAGGGACTCAGTTGGAAATTTTTCGTTGATTTGCTCGTCCCTGGTCGCCTCCAAAGCTGGGTCTTCTAAGCGCGAAAGATGATCTGCTGCGGTATTCTCTGCTCCTCTTTTGTCTCTGATTTCAATGTCAAATTCTTGGAGGAGTAGAATCCACCGAATCAAACGTGGTTTTGCGTCCTGCTTCTTGAAGAGATATCGAATGGCTGCATGATCTGTATAGACTATAGTTTTAGAAAGAACAAGATAAGAACGAAATTTATCAAAAGCAAATACCACAGCTAGTAATTCTTTTTCAGTTGTTGTGTAATTTTCTTGTGCATCATTAAGTGTTTTACTAGCATAATAAATTGGGTGGAAGTGCTTTTCTTTTCTTTGTCCCAAGACAGCTCCAACTGCAAAGTTACTCGCATCACACATGATTTCGAAAGGAAATTTCCAATCAGGCGCTATCATGATAGGTGCATTGACTTACATTTCCTTTAGGGTTAGAAATGCCTGATTGCAATCCTTGTCAAAGATGAAAGGGGCATCTTTTTCAAGTAATTTTGTTATAGGCCTTGAGATTTTAGAAAAGTCTTTGATAAACCGTCTATAAAATCCGGCATGCCCTAGGAAACTTCTGATAGCTCTTACGGAGGATGGAGGTGGTAATCTAGAAATGGTATCTATTTTGGCTTGATCCACCTCCATTCCTCCGCTTGAGATCTTGTGACCGAGTACTATTCCCTCCGTTACCATGAAATGGCATTTTTCCCAATTAAGGGCGAGGTTAGTTTCCTCACATCGGGATAGCATTCGTTCAAGGTTATCGAGGCATTGGTCGTATGAATCCCCAAAGATAGAAAAGTCGTCCATGAAGACTTCCATTGTCTTTTCTATCATGTCATGGAAAATGGCTACCATGCAACGTTGGAATGTTGCGGGGGCATTACATAGACCAAACGGCATGCGTCGATAAGCAAAAGTTCCATAGGGACATGTGAAAGTTGTCTTTTCTTGGTCTTCGGGTGCTATCGGGATTTGAAAGTAACCTGAAAAACCATCCAAGAAACAATAAAATTTATGACCGGATAATCTTTCTAACATTTGATCAATGAAGGGTAAAGGAAAGTGATATTTTCTTGTGGCTTCATTTAATCGTCTATAATCTATACATACTCTCCATCCTGTGACGGTTCTCGTTGGTATTAATTCATTCTTTTCATTAGTTATTACCGTCATACCTCCTTTCTTTGGAACTACTTGGACGGGACTTACCCAAGGACTATCGGAGATAGGATAGATAAGTCCGGCGTCAAGTAACTTGATGACCTCGTTTTTAACCACTTCTTGAACATTTGGATTCACTCGACGTTGTGGTTGTATGACCGATTTGTAGTCATCATTCATCAAAATTTTGTGTGTGCACATAGAAGGACTAATTCCTTTTATGTCTACAAGTTTCCAAGCTATTGCATTTTTATGTTTTTTTCAAAAGACTAATTAATTTTTTTTTTCTAAGCTATCTAATTTAGACGAAATAATTACAGGTAAATTACCATCTTTGTCTAGAAAAGCATATTCCAAACCTTTTGGAAGTTCTTTGAGCTCAAGTGGTGGGTCTTTAGGAGACTCCTTATTTGGTTGCTCATTTCGATCAAGAACTTTAAAAGTTTGTTCTATGGCGACCTCTTCTTCAACAAAGTGGTCAATCTCTTCACTTGTATCGGGTGGTTCATCTTCATCTTCAATTAGGGGGTCATTATTGCCGAGTGGATATTTCATTGACCATTCGAGATCGACACTTCTTTTAAATGCCCCTAATTGAAGAGGTAGATTGTTGAACTTCCGGTTATTCAAAGCTTCGTGAGTTTTTACAAATGGTCGTCCCAACATTAGAGGAGCATCATCGAGGATGACAAAGTCGGTCGGGATTACCATTTGATTTGTTTGAACCAATACATCCTCAACTATACCGATTGAATTTATTACTTTCCGATTGGATAGAAAAATGGGTATTTGAAGTGGAGAAAAATCACTAATACTTAATTTTTCGAAAATGTAGTTAGGCATTATGTTAACACAAAGATCTTTATCGATTGTGACATTACTAATAAACGAATTTTGAAAGAAACATGGAACCGGTGTAATGTTAATTTCAAATGGGTCTTCTTTTATTAGCGAAGTTTGATCATTAGTTAACTTAACGCTTACCGTTTCGTCAATTTTAGTGTTAGTGTTTAACTCTTTTAAAAACTTAGCATGAGTGGGTACTAAACAATGATTTTCAAAAGAAGGTGACAAGAGATTAATTTCTTCAAAATTAGACTCTTCTTGAATTTTACCTTTGTTGGACTCACCTTTTTCGTTGTTTAACTCATGTGTCGGGTTTTCACTTATTTGTTCTTCCATTTTTACACTTTCAGTTATCTCTTCTTTTTTTAATTCTTCTCTTGCGCGGGACTCCTCTTCCCTTGCGCGAGATTCTCTTATACAGCGATCGATAACTCTTATGTGTTCTAATATCCTATCGGTTACTTCGGTTATAGAAAAAGAATCGGGATTTTCTAAGCTTGAATTCGGTTGTTCGACCCTTTGTTCCTCATAATACTCATGTGAAGTAGATGGTTCACACCATTGTTCTTCATTGTAAGCATATGATGGATAAGGTTCGTAATTTTGTTCTTCATAATACTCATATGAGGTGGGTTGTTCACGCCATGGTTCCTTATAATAAGCATACGAAGGTGGTGGCTCATATCTTGGTTCCACAAAGTATGAGTATGAAGGCTCATACCTTGGTTCATCAAAATATGAGTATGAGGGAGGAGGTTCATACCTTTGGTCTTCATAGGATGTGTATGAAGTTGATGGATCGTACCTGGGCTCCTCATAGTAGGTGTATGAATTGGATGGTTGATATGAGTGATTATTTTGAACCGAGCGTGAGTTACGACAATTAGTGCAATAATTACCCCTATAATCATCCTCCTCATAGGTGTAGTTGTAACCTCCTGAGTATTGATCCATAAGAATCACTCAGCAGACCACAACCAAGTCTCGAGATCAGAAAACAAAAATAAAAACGGAAACAGAGGCTGGACACGGCCCCGTGTTCAGTGAGCACGGCCCCATGTTCAGGATCTGTATCTGGGCGTTTTAATTAAATTTACTGATCCAGTTGAGCACGGGGCGTGTTCAGTGAGCACGGCCCGTGTTCAAGCTACTGTTACTGGGTCTTTTTATGAAAATGTGCAGCACGGTCCCGTGTTCAGTGAACACGGCCCCGTGTACAGGCTACTGTAAATGCAAAACTAAACTAAAATGCAGAAAAATGTGCGCGCGTTTTAAAAAGGTTTTGAAAAACTGATTAGGCCGTCGATTTTAAGCTTTCTTAAAATCCTTGTGTCCCCGGCAACGGCGCCAAAAACTTGATGCGTGTGAAGTGTTATATATATTAGGTGTATATTTTAAGCCCCTTTAACACTTATTTTTAGCCAAGTTTTAAATTTATAAAACACGATATTTCACTAACACTAAATACACATATGGGCAAGTGCACCCATCGTGAGCGTAGTATAGTGTTGGTAAGATACCGAGGTCATCCAAGGACAAAAGAGCTTTTAGTACCGGTTTATCCTCAACGTCTAATCAAAATAAAAGTTTAGAAAAATGTTTTAAACTAAGAAAAATAAAAACTAACTAAAAATGCTGAAAAAAAAACAGATAGACAAGATGAATCACTTGGTTCCGACTCGTATCTAGTGTAACCTTTGATTATTTTCGCACTTTTGCACTATTTTAAGAGATTATCTTAGTTATTGTAGTAGGCCCCTCTTTTGAAGGTGACGTTACCCTCACCCAGTAGTTTGAGTCAGCAAGGATACAATCCTAAAAGGGTGGATTATTGGAAGATAATTAATTAAGTTATTAATGCAAATTATGGTAGGCCCCTCTTTTGGAGGTGACGTTACCCTCGACTAAGTAGTCTGAGTCAGCAGGGATATAGTCCTAAATAGCCGGGTTATAGTATTAATAGTAGTTAACTTATGAGGGGATCAAAGAGTTTGGACCCCCGCCATCCAATACCGTTAAGTATTGAAGGAGGTCCTACTAAATTTGACCCAGGTCCATTGCAGGACCTCTAAACGCTGAACAATGGCAAGACCTTTACCAAACCGTTCCCTTAACCCCCGACCAGGTAGCCAACATACCTCCATATAGACCGTGGAGATATGAATGGTGAAAATCTTTTATTTTATATAGACAGTAAAATAATGCCAAGACACCACGGACAAACGATAAGGAAAGATCACCTTCAACATAAGCAACTAGTTATTAAAGTCATTAATACAAAACCAAGTAAAAAGTGCAAAAGATTAGAAATAAAAAGTATTACACTAGACACTTTGTCTTCACCAAGTGATGTAAGAGACTTAGGCAAACATGGCCTTGATTGTCAAGAACTCTTACGATCAATCTTGGATCCCGAGACGACTCACACACTCTACGATGGACAATGGATGATGGTGGTGGATGATGGTGTTATGGTGGTGGTGGGTGGTGGGTGAAGTGTGAGAGAGGTGGTGTGCCAAGGGATGGTTTGAGCTTGAGCCAAGCACTCCTATTTATAGGCTGAACAGAAGCTCGGGCACGGCCCCGTGTCCACATCCTTCTCTTTCTTCATTTAATGCAGTTTTGTCTTTTTAGTTGACCACGCCCCCGTGTCCACTGAGCACGACCCCGTGGTGCAGAAGAATCTTTGTACTATGCAGATTTGCTGGATTGTGCGAATCTTATAGTTGACCACGGCCCCGTGTCCGCTGAGCACGGCCCCGTGGTGGGCAATAGAAGCTTCTACCACTTTGTCTTTTCTGCTGACACTTGGGCACGCCCCCGTGCTGGCTGAGCACGTGGCGTGTTCAGGCTTCTGATGTCTTGTTTTGCTTGGGACGATGCTATCGTGGGGTCGGGCATGTCACGTCTTGTTCCTTTTCTTGTATTTATGTTAGATTTTGATGTCTTTTTGCTTCTTTTGTTAATTTGAGCTCATTTAATCCTGAAAATACAAAAGGAAGACAAAAGCACACTTTTTCCAACATTAGTACTAAAAAAGGGTTAGTTTTATGCCCCAATTGATGAAATTTATATGTTGCATTTTGAACACATCAGGGACGAGAGAAGGGGAAAGGGTGGTGGGTTGGGTTATTATATTTTAGTTCAAATTACATTATTAATTGGGTTGGGCTTGGGTTATGGAGTGTTTATTAGGCTAAAGGTTAAGAGAAAATTAATTGGGTTAAGTGGAAAGTTAATTAGGTTGTGTTTTTAAAAAAAATTCAAGGGATGCGGTCGAGATTTTCCAAGGGGTGCGGACGAAAAATTTCAAGGGGTGCGGTCGAGATTTTACCGGGAATTTAGCACTTAATCTTTTTTTTTCAAGGGTTGTGCCCGCCCACCTTAGGCATAAGATGGGTACGCCCTTGTCGGGGATATCACGTTTGATGGTCCGTCTCAGTTAGAATAGTGGAAACCTTCACTTAGGAGGGTAGGAGAAGTAGAGGCAGACCCAAATTGATTTGGGATGAGTGGATTAGGCAGGATTCGCTAGAGATGCACCTCCCTGAGGACATGGTCCAAGATAGGAGTTCACGGAGACGTAGGATTAATGTTAAAAATATCTAGGCGAGGGTACTTTTGAGTCTTAGCTTTATTATTATGGGTGTAGATTCTTTTTCTACACCTTTAGGGGGACTTTTCTTGTTGTTGTTTTCTTGCTTTTATGTCTATACGTTGTTCTAAAGGGTCATATATGTCTCTATCCTTCTATGTTATTCTTTCACTGCTTCTTGCATTATTTGATATCTGTTTATTTACATATTTATAGTGTACTTGTCGTGGAGCCGAGGGTCTCTCTAGAAGCAACATCTTTATCTTTAGGGATAGTACATAAAGTTTGCCTACATCTCACCCTCCTTAGACCCTTACCAATAACATCGCTACTGGTGAGATTTTTTGGGTACGGTTGTTGTTGTTGTATATTAGTATTCAATTTTAAAAATAAAAATATTATTTATAAAATACACAAGAAAATTCCTATACTAACATTACAAATTGTAACAACCCTCAAAAATATTCTCGATGACTACCCGCAATCAAAACCAGAAGTACGCGCGCCGAAACTTGTAATACTCAATCAGAAAACTTAGCGGCTAAAAACACTTGACGGTTGTTGAACCAATCCGCATAAAAGTACCCTTACTAAACTCGCAATTATAAACCGAGCCATTTAGGATCAAGACCCGAGCATACGCGATAAGTATCAGCACAAAAATCGATAAAAACGCACGATTGGGTGAAAAAGGCGACCGAGGACACGTGTCACGTCGAGGCGCCACGTGTCAGACCTATGCTGGTCACGTGGCAGGTCTAGGCCAGGCCGACCCTCCCGGCGACACGCGGAAGACACCCTGTCTTCTTCCACGACGCGCGGGAGAAGCCAGATTGGGCTATATAAAGCCAGCTCTGGGAGAAGTTCAGTTGCACCGGTTTGATCGCAAATCGATACTCTTCTCTCTCGAAACTCTGTTTTATTACCCAGAGCCCCTAAAACTTGAAACTCTGCTCCGTAGAAAGTGTACTAAACCCTAATCACTGGTACGATACCTTGTCCGATCGATCTAAAACCAAATCAATGGATGTTTAAGTGCTGCCTGAATAAGGCTATACTTTGTCATCACGTTGTGGTTTGGATCTCGTGATTATCGTTAAAGTTGAATTGGGTTAATACACTAATACGTGTTGCAGTATGTTTAATTAGGGGCTTAGAATCGGAAGGCTAGATTCACTGATAAAGTAGATGCATAATTATCAGAAGACTTGGAGCTATAAACTTACTGTTAATCAAGAGGTTTAAAATCAGGAGACCTGTTAAATCAAAACCCTAAATCTGCAATGCGGGTCATTTTCTTTTTAAGTTATATTACAATGATTAAGTCTGTGTATTCTGAAATTACTGCCGATATGTGGGGTTTTGTATACATTACTTGTCTAGCGTTACTATTGGATGACGAGTTAGCCAATAGTTATATGACCACGAGCACAGGGGTTGGCCTTAGTCGCAATACTGATTTGAGTAATTGAAAGATATAAACAAATGTAAAAACTCTTGATACTGTAACTATAACAATGTGTTTTTATACAAATGAATGAACTCACAAGTATTTCCTCCTACCCAAAATGTTTTTAAACGCGTTTCAG
Organism: Helianthus tuberosus; assembly: GCA_030545235.1. NCBI lineage: Eukaryota > Viridiplantae > Streptophyta > Magnoliopsida > Asterales > Asteraceae > Helianthus > Helianthus tuberosus. The sequence continues at coordinate 32,654,404 of CM060406.1, forward strand.
GTGATTACAATAAGTCGGAATAGGAGTTGTGATACGACACCGAAAGGCTTAAAGAAGTGGACTATTTTATCAATTAAATTAAGAGACGTTTTATGTATTCGGGTTTATTCCCTATTAAAGTTACTTGTGTAAAACATGGGTTTTATCCTCATCTTTTTAATAAATAAAATCCGGTGTTTCTAAACTATGATATTTTTCCTAACTCACGGTCCTGATAAAAATTCCGTTGTAATATTTTCAAAATAACCACCTGTACCACTTGACTGTTCACGGCTCCCGTCCAGGGTGTGGTCGGGAATTATGACACAAATCGTGAACAGTAAAATTCTTGATTGGTCAATTTTTTATTATTTTATTACATATATATTATTTTGTTATCGTTTAACTAAACATATATTGTGTTATTATCCATATATTATTTTGTTAAAGTTGTATTATTTTTAGTGTTAAAATGTCCGTGTTTCGACACGTAATTAATAACATGATTATTTTTATTGACATATTCGATGTAATTTTTTTTGTGTGGTTGGTATCGATATACGATTACAATTTGTTTAAATTAGGACGTATTTTTGCATCGATCGTTTTAATGTTTAGAGTCACAACTACAACAAACCGAACACATGTAGATATTATTTTGGTTAATGTTACGACTTTTTTTGTATTATTTATCCTTTGTCATAGTGTGCGATGCCGATTAAACTCTCACCGTGTCCCCACCATAATGTCGTTAAATTAAAGTTTGTGGTATATATTAACTCTTCATTACACCATGCAATAACTATTAAAGCTAACTTTTAATTATATATATATATATACACATAATAATTATTTAACTGGGCCACAAAAAAAAAACAATAAACAAAATAACATTAATATTTCTAACAATAAACAGAATAACATTAATATTTTCAACGTATACGTGTAGAGAAGTCCGATCAACAAGGCTAAGCCAACTTCATCATCACTAACTTCTAGGCCCAAAATGACAAACCACAAACAAACCAAAATGGCAGACCAGCTACAGCTACAGAGATCAGCAGTATCATTCAGAAGACAAGGATCATCCGGTCTCATTTGGGACCACAACTTCTTATCCGGCGAACCCAACCGCTTTTCCCAACCCAAACAGCCCTCATCTAACGCCGATCCGGTTCAAACCGCCGAAAACGACCAGTCGAATACAACGATAAGACCCGTCAATACCGTTAGACGGAACCGGTCCAGAAACGGTGGAGAATTGGTACCAGAGCCGCCGTCACCTAGGTTTCGTGTTTGTGGGCTTTGTCGTGTTTTTGGTAAGGGTAATAAAAGTCATGCACGAACCGGTTCACGTAAGCGTGGTATTGTTTGAGTGGTTATGTAACTGTTGTTTTGAATTGTTCGTCGAGACGTGATGCTTAGAATTGTAAAAAAAAAACGATTGTTACGTGAATTAATTTCGATAATAACGAGGTGTAAGGTTTTGTTTATGATTTTAGTTTCTTCAATTTTTCTTCCAATACAATTTATGGTTATTATTGTTATTATAAGAGTTAAATGCTTGGTTGGTCATGTGGTTTACGAAAATTGCAGACTTGGTTGGTTATGTGGTTGCATTTTTTGCACTCGGGTGGTTTTTATCACTAACCTCTGTTAAATTTCTCAATTAAGTTTTGTTAAATGACCAAAGTACCCTTACTTATTAATAAAAACAAAAATAAAAAATGTTTAATTGAAACAATAATTTTGAGTCCTACCACACCTTACTTCTACCTCAAACCACCACCGCCTCACCACCAACATCTCCGATTGGGTCTTAAGCGATTTCAAACATTACCAATAATAATCATAAGACCAGCATGTTGCATCTTTCCATGGACCTTTCACGTAACTATGGCATTCAAAACTTGATGGGTCTTTATGTGCATTGATCACATAATTCAAAATGTGAAATCACAGAACTCAAAATGGGTATTTAAAACCTAAGGCTACTCGGTATGGGGTTCGTCCCCGGTCCGGCTTGGTTCGGCGACGGAGAAAACACCGTGCCGCCCCCCCCCCCCCCCCCCCCGCGTCCCGTCGTCCCCGTCTGATCCTTGCCGTTTGCGACGATCCAAATAAGGTGGGACCCAACCAAAAGTAACCGTTGAAAAAAGAAAAAAATTAATTTCTAATTAAAATTAACGGTAATAATTCAAAATATACCCCAATTCACTTCCATTTTTATAAATACTCACCTCTTTAACCATTTTTTTTACAACTTTTCACCCACTACCACCCCATCTCTCTCACATTTTATAACCACTCTTCCCTTTTTATAAAAACTCATCATATTTTATACCGTTTTTTACCCGCTACCACCCCATCTCTCGCTCAAAAATTATCATAGCTTCACCCATTTCTTCCATTTCTTCAATTTCTTCTATGTCTTCATCGTCTTCGTCTGCGTGGTATTCATCATCTTCGGAAGAGGATGATATTATGCACAACATGATTATGAACGCGGCTCAGGTCTTCATGGCGGCTGATGAAGGGTCGTCCCAACGGCTAACTAGACGAGCAAAATATAACCGAGACCAAGAAGGTATTTTACTTTTTTTTTTCCTTATGTTTTATATAGATTTGAAAATGTATTTTATAATTAATTTCATTTATGTTTCGTTTTAAATTTATAGCCGGCCACGATAAACTACTAGCCGATTGTTTTGCCGACGAACCCGTGTACCCAGCCGAGATTTTTCGACGTCGGTTCCGCATGAGTCGTCCACTGTTTTTACGTATTGCAGGCGACATGGCCCAGTCTGATCCGTTTTTTACATTGCGGAACGACGCTAGGGGGCAAAGGGGTTTCAGTAATTTACAAAAATGCACATCGGCCATTCGCCAACTTGCGTACGGTTACGCACCCGATGCATTAGACGAGTATATTAGGATGTCTGAAAGAACCGCACGTCGATGTTTGCACAAGTTTTGCGAATGGGTTGTCAAATTGTATAGCAAGCGATACCTGCGGAAACCGAACGCAAACGACGTTCAAAAATTATATCAAGAACACGAACAGAGACATGGTTTCCCAGGAATGCTCGGGAGCATTGATTGCATGCACTGGGCGTGGCAGAACTGCCCAGTCCAATGGCAAGGTCAGTATACTAGGGGAGATCATGGACATCCGACTATTATTCTAGAGGCGGTTACGTCACAGGATCTCTGGATCTCTGGATCTGGCATGCTTTTTTTGGTCTACCTGGTTCGCTCAATGACATTGACATCATATACCAGTCATAGCTATTTGATGATGTAGTGGTGGGTACAGGTCCAGACACTAGTTTTACAGTTTCGGGGGTGGAATACAGGCGAGGTTACTACCTAGCCGATGGGATATACCCAAAGTACTCGACAATCGTTAAAACTATTCCGCACCCGACAGACGACAAAAGAAAAAAAGTTTGCGAAGTTTCAAGAGGGTGCGAGAAAAGATATTGAACGGGCTTTTGGTGTTCTACAAAAAAAATGGCACATCATTGAACATCCAGCACGTTTGCAAACACCAAAGAGGTTACGACACATTATGTACGCTTGTATCATCCTTCATAACATGGTCATTGAAGACGAAGGTAGAGCGATATGCGAGTACGACGAAGACGCGTCAACTGGAAATTCTGTTCCAGTTAGTGCGGAACAACAAGATTTGAACATGTTCGCTCTACGTAACGAGTACACACATCATAACCTACAAGCGGACTTGGTGGAGTACATTTGGCACAACGCTCAAAACGAACCCGGCCACGACATGGAAGACGAAGACGAAGACTAGTAGCTTATTTTACTATATTAGGATATTTTTAAGTTTATTTTTTTTAAGTTTATTTTTTTAAGTTTATGTTTTTTTTTTTAGTTTTTTTTTTAAGTTTATGGTTTTTTTTATGTTTATGTAATGTGGTTTTATTATTTATGAAAATATTTTGTTACTTTATTTGTTAAATGTTAAAAAAAAGTTGAAGATTAAAAAAAATAAAAAAACATAAGGGTGGTGGAGGACTATGACTAGGATCATCTTACCATGCCTTCTAGTTTTGGAGGATGGACCATCCTTGGGAGGACTATGACGTGGCGCCTACGTGGCGGATCATCCTCCAAGGATGGTCCATCACCATACCGAGTAGCCTAATGGGTATTTATTGCAGGTCATACGCGATTTAAAGTTGTGAATCACTAAACGTCTGTGCATTGATCACAAATTCACAATTAGGAAATAAATAAATAACCGACCCTATTTTCAGACACAAATCAATGGCGATTTCCGTTTCCACTGTTTCTCTCTATTTTGCATCTAGCCCTATTTACCCAGATTTTACGGCGACTTCTTCGTAACCAATGGCCACCACGATTAACAACCGCAAACCCAAACAAATGTATCGTTGTCGGCCTCCATTCCTTTCAATGTGAGCAGTGCTTTTAGGGCAGCCCTGTTGTAACACCCTTATTATATCCGTCTCAGTTAAACATGATTATAACCCTAAATTACGCATTTTATACGAAAAATGTGGCTTTCTAAAAACTTTTTCAAGTCAAAGTTCATACGTGTTCAAAGTAAACAAAATATAGTTCCAGGTGTTTACATAGTTCACTTAAAACAAAAACAAAGTAAAGTCATTGCGGAAGCTTCATTTGACATGTGTTCGGTTAACTTGATTGCTTGATCGTCGTCCGGATGCATGCTATACTCACCTATGATCAAAACCAACTTAAAGTTAGTTTTGACAGCTTATAAACATGCATAAATAAGTTCCAATATCAAATAGTGATAATCAAAAATAAAAATTCCAAAATCACGCCTCCCGCGTGTCGCAGAAGGAAACCTTTAACCTGTCGTGAGTCGCGACACCTGTCGCGTGTCGCGCCCCAATTGAGGGACCCTGTCGCGTGTCACGGAGGAGAGCAATTTCCAGCAGGCCCGCTTCTAAATCCTGCATTTTCTGCCCAGCTCAATTATTCAACAAAAAGCGAACTTTAAACGGGCATAAGTTTTTATCTACTAGTCCGTTTTACGCGATTCTTTTTCCTACGCGTTCGTAATTTAATTCTCCATCATATGGAGTTAAAATTTAACACTCAAACTAATAAAATTCCATATTTTTAAGCAATCGGCTTATTATTCAAAATCAACATTTTGACCCGTTTGTATTTAAAACCACCAACTTTATTCTTAAACAACAAAAATACATAGGCTAATGTATTTAACACTCAATCTTTAGCTCGGGTTCATAACACTAATTTTTTATAAGTTGCGCGACTAGTACGCAAGCTATGTGCATAAACTGTTTTGACCCGTTTAGGGAATTCAAGCAATTTAATCTAAAAACTTGCTCTCTTCTTTTGACACTACATAATTCCATATCTATTTAACTACATATAATCCACCACAACTATTTTGTGGTGGATTCAACATAATAAACCCCTTCTTCCAAATTTTACCCTTCAACAAGTCATTTTACGCAAATGACCATTTTTAGATATTTGGCCCGGGAACCCTTATCCCTATAACTCGCATGCTTATCAAAGGTTTGCATTACCATAAAACATGTTTCTAAACAGCCTATAAGGGTTGTTTGCCCGATTTACCCATCAAGGGCTTTTTGGTCAACTTTATGTTTTTTGTTTTACGGCGAAATACCATCACTATTTATTTGACCAAATTAGCACTTTTAACTACCACATAATTATACGTACCTGGCTCGGATCAACATATTGACCCGTTTTAATACCTTGTCTTCACTTATTTGCTATTTCATAGAATCGCTAATTCGCGAGCCGTTCATCCTGCGAGCATGAGACTCGACATATACTTATTAGTTGCTAATTGTCAAATGGTATCAATACCACCATTTGATCCGTTTTACCCTTATTATTATTTTAGGCTTACTTAATAAGTAGCCGTTCGAAAAAATCACTTTATCTTAGTCTTTTCGTGACTAATTTACCGTTCCACCCTGTTTTACCATTACTATATCTTTTAACACTTGTTTTTAGTTTCGACCCGTATCATTTGCGTCGGTAACCATATTTCAAATATTATCTCAATTGTATTTATAACTTATAGAATGGATACGTATTCTACAAAAATGTGTAAGTTTCACTTACCTCACATCCGAACCACGCTTTTCCTTTCCTTCTTGATTCGTTTGACCCGCTCCTCATCAAGCTTCCACCTAGCTCGTTAGGCGTCAAACTATCATCATATGACTACCCCACCTTACGGGTCTTATGTCAAATTTATCACTCAATCAAACATTGGTCAGTTTGACTTCCTAAGAGTCAATTTATCTATTAACATATTCAAACGCACATTTGGTTCATTGAACCCACTTAGACATTTTTATCCGAACTCTTAACAATTCTAGTTTTTACACACCAATTAGACCGTGATTTCATTTAGGCGTTTCATATCACTGAAAATGGGCTGTTTTTGGTGACTTGTTTAACATGTTTACAAGTCTTCAAAAATTATGATCTTTTTATATGGCGTACCTCTCGGAGGGTTAGACCTTGTGTTAAAATTTTAAGATCTAACTCTTTACAAAAAATTCGTAAAAATTCATTTACCAAGCTGCAATCAGATTCGTCACTTCTGACTGCAGCCTACGGAAAAATTCATTAAAAATTCCTCGTTTATCCGATTGACGAAATTCCAATTGGCGATTCTTTTAATGGCTTAAAACTATCTACAGTAAAAATTTGAGATCATAACTAAATTCCTAAATTGAGTTATGACATTCGTAATGGGCTGCAAATTCTGCCAGAAAACGCAGCTTGAACCTTTGATACAGAAAAATTCATAAAACGCTCAATTTTCGTCGAAAAAATGCGATTCCTGTGGGGTTTTAAAGATATTTCCTGGAATTACATTTTAGACTCAAGAAACACATATTTTTGTCACGTTTTATTCAGGTTACATCCAATACAAGTTGGCTGTAAATTCTGATCAGGAACTGTTTGAATTCAGCTTTCAATTTAAGCATGTTCTTGACATCATAACACTAATTTTTAGCAATCAAAAACCCTAACAACAATCACCTTCAATGGTGTTCATGGATTTTACTAGAATTAGGCACGATTTCAACATATACTTGTCTAGGGTTTACTCCTAAACACTACAATGTTCCTATTTCATCCATATAACAAGCATGCATCAACAATTTTTGAATTCTCTAGGTTTACTCAGAAATTCAACTAGAGATTTCTTATGAAATTTACATACCTTGTGACTCCTTTTTCAGTGGAGATCACTAATTCGTGCTCGGATTTTGATTTGGAACTGATTTGGACCTTCAATTTGAGAGATTTAGCAAGAACTAGGGTTGGGCTCCCATGGAGCTTTCTTCTGGTCGATCCTACGCACGCCCCTGTGTGTGTGGGTTTTTTTGTTTATAACTAGGTTAAAACCCTGTGTATTACACGGGTTGCATAAATGTAATTTTATATAATAAATAATAAAAAAATGATATATCTTTAAAAAACTCGTATATTGCACGTGTTGAATAAAATATTATGTCATATTTTAACATAAATAATCATCAAGACTTATCTTTTAAAAATAAACATTGATGTACTGTTTACTTATTATACCATTTTACATCATTTTTTTATTTTGCATAAATGTAATTTTGTATAATAAATAATAACAAAGATATATATCTTTAAAAAACTCGTATATTGCACGTGTTGAATAAAATATAATGTCATATGTTAACACATACAGTCGTCAAGGTTTATCTTTTAAAAATGAACTTTGATGTACTATTTACTTATTATAACATTTTACTTTGTTTTTTATTTATTATTATGTTAAAACCACATGTATTACATGGGGTTGAATCTCGTTTTTATAATACATTCAAATTATGAGACACAATTATTTTAGTCAGGTTTATGCACCTTCATACTTATTTGTTTAGTTCATTCATTAAACACTTGTCTTAAATTGTATCCAAGAGAGTTTACGGTACAAAAGGTGGAGATCGATCCCCATGTTTTAATATATTTAATCATTTTTATGATTTATACCATAAAATCGAGAATTAAATTCTCTTTGAATGAAGTATAGAATTGTTTTTATATTTAAAAAATTATGCTCTTTCTACATGTTGATGCAATGTGCGATAAATGATGAGTTTAAACCAATTATAACAATACGCCTACCATTATAGTGATGCGTCTAAAAACACTTACAATTTTATAGAAGCATATGCCCGATCTAAAATAATTATTTATTTCCGGTGAAAAATAACACAATTATTAAATATATATTAAACGGGAACCTCTGATTCCTAATTTACCATAATTTCAATCACCGAACTCTAAGTTATATATATCTACTCATAAATAATAACAAACAATTATTCTTATCTAAATTTTTGTTTTGAATTATTAATATAAAAACAAATATTTATTCTTATCTAATTTTTTGTTTAAAACTAATGTTATTATTTACTATGATCATAATAAAAACAAACGTGTATATTCTTATCTAGTTTTTTGTTTAAAATTATTATTATTATTATTATTATTTAATATGATGATAATAAAAACAAAATTTTTATCCTTATCTAATATTTTGTTTGAAATTATTATTATTTAATAAAAGAGACAAATAGAAAAATAAGGTGAGAAATCACCAGAAAGCGACACGTGTCCAAAAAAGATTTTCATTTATTACTATAGAAAGATTAAGCTTTCATTTTATCCATCTTTGGCCCCTTGTGTTTGGTTAGTTATCAAATAGATCACAACTCCTTTAGTTTAAACAATATTCCCTCTTATTTACTAGGTTAGACATTCCTAGTTAACATAATAGGTTCGGGGAAAATTATGACCCAGTCTGTTTTAAGTCCCGTTAATTCGGGCCTTTTATTCACTTTATTTTCCTCAAAAGGATTTGCCCAACTTTTATTTAATATTAGGTTTATTTATTTAAATCCTAATATTTACCGGGTAAGTTTTACCACTAACTGTATTTTACCCGTCCCTTAGTATTAACGTGGTTTGATTACCAAACCCGTTTTCAGAGTGTTACACCTGTTTACTCAGATTTTGAAGCGTGGGTACCGGTGATAAACGTGGGCAGTGCTAAACGTGATTTTGGAGCAGCCCTGGTTCGTCATTGTATGGTTGTCGATGGCGGAATGATGATGGTGGATCAGAGTGGTGGTGGGTTAGGGTTTAAAGGGTGAGGGTGCAGGTGGTGAGTGTGGTTACATGGTGGTGGTGAAGGGGAGTTTCGGGGGTGAATGGTGATGGTGATTTGGGTGTAACGTTGAGCAGTAGTGGAGGTGGAGATGGATGGTGGCGGTTGTAGAGATTGATGGTGGTGGAGGTGGTGCTGGACGATGGTTGTTATGTTAGGAGAGAGACAAAGAGAAAGGATGGAGAGATACATGGGGAAGTTGAGTGTAGGTGATCTCTTTTAATTTTTTATTTTTTAAATTGTTCAGGGGTAAATAGGTAATTTTCACACACAATTAACTGGATAACTTAACAGACGTTAGTGATAAGGACCACCCGAGTGCAAAAATTGCAATCACTAGGACCACGCGTGTAATTAGTGAACCACTGGGACCAAATCTGTAATTTTCGCAAACCAAAGGGACCAACCAGGCATTTAACTCTTATTATAACCTTTTGATAGGCACCACTGAACAACCTTTTATTCAGGTTAAATGTTTAATCAATCAATCCAAAGGCAAAAACTAAAATAGTTAATTTGATTAGAAATAGATGTGGGCTTTAAATCTTACATGGGTTTAATGTTTTTTATTTGCTTAACATTTGTGTTTGATTGGTTTGATTGGGGATCAATTATTTATATAGTAAAATGTCATTTTCATCCTAAGGTTTAATTACTTTTGCGACTTTTATAAAGGTCAGTCGAGAATTTAACCTACGTATGATAATATTATTGTTTTACACCGTGCGGACGAACCCGCCACCGCTTGATAAGTCCGCAGGTGGATGCGTTGGCAACGTTAATAAACTTTCATTTTTTCGAAACAATCTCATTTCATATTCAAACCTCTCTACATTTTCTCAGTATGTTACTTTCATATTTATTTATGTTTTTTATTTTTTGAAAATTAAACTTCATTAAAAAACACACATTCGACCCAAACAGGTAAAAGGCCAAACAAACACGAACACCCCCGACCCAAATGGGCAAAGGGCAAAAAATTACAATATGTACATCGGATATTTACACCAATCCGCCCATATGATATAATTACAGGATGTTCTATTCTTAACCCACGCATAACCCCTAGATTTTATCTCCCCAATGATGTCAACTGGACTGCATATCATCTGGTTAAAAATCGTACCATTTCTTCCTTTCCATATACACCAGCAATCTATAATAACCAGCCCGTAGATGATTTTCTCTGCCTTCTTATCACTCTTTATGAACTTGTGAATGTTTAAAATGTCTTTGAACTCAAAAAAGAAAAGTGGCGGGATGTTGCACCAAGCACCGAAAGCCGTCCAAACCCGGATAGCCACCGAGCAAGCCGTGAATAAATGTTCCACCGTCTCCTCGTAATCGCCGCATAAAGGACACATGACTGAGGGAATATCCACATTCCTTCTTCTTAAATTCACTCTCGTAGGAAGTCTATCTAAGTTGCATCTCCAAGCCATAATATTGCATTTGATGGGCACCCATTTACACCATATAAAATTAGGAGGGTGACTAGTCCCTCTTTCCACGATCAAAGTTGATATTCGCTAATTTACACATATTTTAGTCCCCCATTTTATCCCCATTTTATGCATTTTCGGCCGTACAACCGTCATTCGGATACTTAATCATGTATACTTTTGTTTACAGGCCTAAAACAACATACCAGACAAGATGATAGTGAAAACGAGGACTTTTCGGACAAAACGACGAAGCTGCGAACATTCTGTGAGAATTCTGACCTGGGCGAATGGAACGGTCGTGCGGTCTGAGGAACGGCCATGAATCTCCGACAAAACCAGCCCAGTCCGGCAATGAACGGGGGGGGGGGGGGGGACCCGGCGTGCAAGGCAATCCCGGTGACGCACGGTCGTGCAGTATGTTGCACGTCGTGCGGATTCGATGACAAGCCAAACCCCGGAACTGAACGACCGTGCAACATCGAAATTATATAAAAAACTTGCAGAAACATTCTGCTCGTAAGACTGGACATTTTGGAAGCGATTCTGACGATTTTCAGGCTCCGGAGGCTTCTGCTTTCACCCGGATTCAAGCCACATTGTGCCGTTAGCTTCGTTATCTTCCAGATTCTTAATCTTATGCTTGTTTATGGTTTGGTTTTCTAATCTTTCCATGATTTTGTTAATCTTTCAAGCATTTAGATTAATGTTTATGTATTATTGTAGCCTTTGGGCAAAAACACAACAATCCCTTGCTTGATTATAACCATTAGTATGTTAATCTTTGTTTGTAATGACATTTGGAAGTATTTTCTATGATTATCTTTGATGATTAGTTTGCAACCTTGTTATTGATATTGATTTCTTGATTATAAGTAATTGTGTTGGATGATTGGTATTTGGTTAGTTAAGATAGTTGAAAAATGAAGCTTAATTAATCTTGTATTAGTAAACTTTAAACTGAGTTAACTAGTTTAGCTTGGTTAAAATGTGTGCACTGTGATACTAGAAATGGTTAGTGGTTTAATAAAATGTAATTATTGTTAATCAAGAAAGCTTGCCGTCACGTAAGGACCTTAACGGGTTAAATGGTGTCGTTATAAATTCTTGCCATGATTTGTTAGCTTAGTTAGTAGTTTAGGCCAAAATTGCTATCTTGGTGAATTTATGTGCAAGATTTGTAAAATGAACTCGGTTGTGATTTAATCTAGTTTATGCTTTTCTCGGTGGTTGCATTGTGTTTATCGGTGTCGCTTTCCTTGTTTAAGTGAGGTTAGAAAACTCCTAACGGATGACTAACTTATTTTTAAGAGATTTTCATAGACATTTATCAATTGCACGTTAAAGAACAATTTTAGGTGGTTAAAGTGTGTTTATCGTTTTAGCTTTCCGAATGATTGTCATGTTAGGATTCCCGAAAGGGATACTAATTGTCTTAAAATGGAAAATTGACCGAATGCTTCTAGTGCCAAAACGGACTTAGTTGACATACTTTGGTTGTGTATTAAGCAAGGCTATTTATCTATTTTCTACTATGTTTTATAAGTATTTGTTTATGCTTACTTTAGTTTATTAAAAATCAAACAACTTATGTTTTTACCGGTAGTTTAGTGACAAAGGTCTAGTATTATTCCTCCGCCCATTTCCTTGGATCGATACTTGGTTCTTACCGATACTTTACTACATATATGACGGGGTACACTTGCCTCTTTCGTGTGTGTTTTGATGTTAAAGTAATAATCACTTTTATAAATTTAAAACCAAATCGTGTGTAATTTCATTGTAAAAATATGTGTATATGCGCACACGTCAAGTTTTTGGCGCCGTTGCCGGGGAAATGACAAGTTTTAGGAACGACCCGAGTCATTATGTTATCGGTGTATATACTTGTTAATATTTGTGTATACTTTCTTGATTATTTATTTGTTAATATTTCTTGCTTTTAATTCGATTTATTCGTTTTCCAAGTCATTTTTGTACACTTGTAAATTTTTGTTCCATTTATTTATTTAATCCGGATTTATTATTTATTTATTCTTTGAGTTTTCGGCTCCTAAAAATCGTTTTTACACTAGCCGATTCGATTATTTTTATTGTGTTGATTTTTATAAAATTTCGGGCCCATTTTCGGATTTTATAAAATTTTTCAGGCCTATTTATAATAATTCTGTTTCTTTTCAGCAAAAAAAAAAACAAGATTATTATATTAATAAAATATTCATTGTGTCAATTTTTCGTTTGCAGGTTGATGTTCTCGACCCCCGCTCCAGAAGTTGTTGAACCCTCAGACGAACCCGAGCATGATCTAAGGAGACGTCTTCGCGCGAGAGGGCTAGCGGTTGGGCTACTGCTCGCATCTGGTGAGCAGGAGCAGGTGGTACCCGCTGAAGCCGAGGGCTCAGGGGCAGCAGGGAACGCAATCATGGCAGACGACGAGCGACCTTTGAATGAATCTAATCAGCCTGGAGCGACAGGCCTGGAGCCGAGTATCCTACGACCTACTATAGATGCACCTGTTTTTGAAATTAAATCTAGTATTATTAATATGGTGCAGAATTCGGTGCAGTTTGACGGGCGTGAGCATGAGGATCCCGGACGACATATAGCGGCTTTTCTCCAAGTTTGTTCCACGTTTAAGATTAGAGATGTTTCAGAGGATGCTGTTAGGTTGAGGTTGTTTCCATTCTCATTGTGTGAAAAAGCCAGAGCATGGCTTATGTCATTACCAGCTGGGTCCATCAGGACTTGGAATGATCTGGCGGAGCTGCTTATGCAAAAATACTTTCCGCCTGAGAAGACAACCAAGTTAAGAAATCGGGTTGTGACCTTTCGCCAAGATGAGGGGGAGTCGTTGCACACAGCTTGGGAGAGATTTAAGGATCTGTTACTAGATGTTCCACATCATGGCTTCTCCAAGAGACAGCTGGTCTTGACATTCTATCAAGGGCTTAGCTATAATACGCAGGAGAGATTAGACATGAATGCAGGAGGTGATCTTGGAACGAAGACACCAACTAAAGCTTACGCGATCATTGAAAAAGCTGCATTGAAGTCTAGTTCTCGTCGCGAAGGAGATAGAGGTCGGGCTACATCAACATCATCAGCATCCCGCGTAGGAGTTCACGCGGTAGACGACTATACAACTATTACTGCACAAATCTCGGCTCTTGCATCAAAATTCGACAGGTCCCAGATGGTTGCGCAGGCTGGCTCAGGATGTGACCAGTGTGGAGTGTCACATGAGCCTGGTGCGTGCTTTCAGGGAGTCGTAACACGGAGAAGTAGATTTCGTGAGTAATCAGGTGAGGCCGCAGAACAACCCGTACAGCAATACCTATAATCCCGGTTGGAGAAATCACCCAAATTTTGGGTGGCGAGCGAATACAGGTAATCAAAACCCTTTGGGATTTACTCAGCGCGCTCCAGCACCACAACAAGGTCAGGGTCAGCAGTTCCAGCAATACAACCAATCTTTCCAGCAGCGTCCATATTCATATCAGAATCAGGGCACTGGGAGTAGCTCCCGGCAGCAGGCCCCTCAGTCTAGTTCCAAGCTGGAGGATATGATGGCTCAGCTTCTTACTAGCTCCTCGAGTGCGAATCAGTTGGCTGAAAAAACGCTACCAGCAGAGCGAGGATCGTTTTCTTTCTCATGAGGGAGAAATGAGGAGTCACAAGGCCTCGATTCAGAATATCGAGAATCAGGTTGGTCAGCTGGCGCAGATGATGTCAAAAAGACCCCCGGGTGGTCTTCCGGGCAATACAGAACCAAACCCGGGCGGACATGTGAATGCGATCATGACCAGGAATGGAAAGACTACCGGACCCGTCATATCGGACTCATCACCGGTCACTGAAGCGGTCCCGACTGACACACCGGACGAGGTGCAAGCCAGGCTACGCCCAGCAAGTACATCACAAGTCCAGGAGCCGGTCAAAGATTACACTCCTCCAGTACCTTATCCAGGCAGGCTGAAGAAGCAGAAGAACGACGAACAATACGGTAAGTTCCTTGAGTTGTTTAAGCAACTACACATTAATATACCGTTTGTTGAAGCCTTGGCCCAGATGCCAAAGTATGCGAAATTCCTTAAGGACATCCTCTCAAATAAACAGAAGCTCGAGGATATTTCATGTGTGGTGATGAATGAAACTTGTTCTGCCGTTCTACAAAACCGTCTGCCCATGAAAATGGGAGATCCGGGTAGTTTTACGCTCCCGTGTTTGATTGGAAACATGTCTGTTAGCCATGCATTGGCTGACTTGGGAGCGAGTATCAACCTTATGCCATATAAGGTTTTTACTAAACTGGATCTGGGTGAGCCGTCACCTACTAGGATGAGCATTCGGTTGGCAGACCGTTCAATCAAGTATCCGCGTGGATTTGTGGAAAACATGCTTGTAAAAATCGATAAATTTGTTTTCCCCGTGGATTTTGTTATTCTTGACATGGAAGAAGATTCAAGAGTGCCTTTAATACTTGGACGCCCTTTCCTCAATACAGCGAGGACGATTGTTGATGTGGCAGCTGGCCAAATCACGCTCCGAGTGAATGATGAGCACGTGACATTCGATATCAAAAGATCGATGCAGCATCCGCAAAGTCACGATGACATGCTTTATTATGTCGACATTGTCGATGCATGTGTGTGCTCTCATTTTCAAGGCACTGTTGACGAGATTGATTTGGACACACGTCTGTCGTGTGGGGACCTGATTGGCATTACGCAGGAGGGCCACAATTTTGAGCAGCCAGTCTATCAGATTGGTGACGATGGTTCCCATAGTCCGGAGAGATTTCATGAAATTTTCCATGTAGAAGACGAGAAAGCAAAACCGTCGGTTGAAGATCCACCGTATTTGGAGTTGAAAGAACTCCCACCACATCTCGAGTATGCATTTCTGGACGAGGAGCGTCGCTTACCGGTCATAATTTCGGCATCATTGGAAAAAGATGAGAAAAATCAGCTTCTCGAGGTTCTAAGACTTCATAAGAGAGCCATTGCATGGAAAATCATGGATATCAAGGGCATCAATCCTTCTTTTTGTACTCACAAGATTCTGATGGAAGACGAGTACAAACCGTGTGCACAGCATCAGAGGCGTTTAAATCCAAATATGCAAGACGTGGTGAAGAAAGAAGGGATTAAGTTGTTGGATGCCGGGATGATTTATCCTATTTCTGACTCTGTGTGGGTGAGTCCAGTGCAGGTTGTACCTAAGAAAGGTGGTATGACTGTATTTTCAAATGATAGGAATGAACTAATTCCTACCCGTACCGTCACGGGGTGGCGAGTTTGCATTGATTACCGCAAACTCAACGACGCTACTCGCAAGGATCACTTCCCGCTTCCATTCATCGATCAGATGTTGGAACGTCTGTCGGGGAAGTTGTATTACTGTTTCCTGGATGGGTTCTCTGGGTACTTCCAAATTCCTATCGCTCCTGAGGATCAGGAGAAGACTACTTTTACCTGCCCCTTCGGCACATTCGCCTACCGGCGGATGCCTTTTGGGTTGTGTAATGCACCATCGACCTTCCAGAGATGCATGGTTGCTATTTTCCATGATATGATCGAGGATTCTATGGAGGTTTTCATGGATGACTTTTCGGTATTTGGGGATTCCTTCGATCATTGTTTGGAAAATTTGAGAAAGATGTTGAAGAGGTGCGAGGAGATGAATCTGGTCCTGAACTGGGAAAAGTGCCACTTCATGGTGAAGGAGGGCATAGTTCTGGGACATAAGATTTCTCATGCGGGTATGGAAGTCGATCCAGCTAAAGTTGACGTTATTTCACGACTTCCGCCTCCCACCTCTGTGAGAGCGATACGGAGCTTTCTTGGTCATGCAGGGTTCTACAGGCGATTCATAAAGGACTTTTCAAAAATCGCTAGACTTATGACCCGTTTGTTGGAGAAAGACGCTCCGTTCATATTTGGAGATGATTGCTTGAGAGTTTTTGACCTTCTCAAGCAAAAGTTGATTGAGGCCCCTATTTTAGTTACACCGGACTGGAGTCTGCCGTTTGAAATTATGTGCGACGCGAGTGATTACGCTATAGGGGCCGTTTTAGGACAAAAGAAAGAAAAGCACTTTCACCCGATCTATTATGCGAGCAAGACTCTTCACGACGCTCAGGAGCATTACACCACGACTGAAAAAGAGCTCTTGGCAGTTGTTTTCGCATTTGACAAATTTAGATCGTATTTGGTGCTTTCGAAAACCGTTGTGTATACTGATCACGCAGCCATCAGATATCTTTTCAGCAAACAGGACGCTAAACCGCGTCTAATCAGATGGATCTTGTTGCTGCAAGAGTTTGATATAGAAATTCAAGACAAAAAGGGTGCGTTGAATGTAGCGGCTGACCATCTATCTCGGTTAGAGCATGGAGACATCGAGGACTCGCGTTGGGATTCAATCAATGACAATTTCCCACATGAGTCGTTGATGAGTGTTGAGATATGCGATGAGTCGCCTTGGTTCGCCGACTTTGCGAACTATCTTGCTTGCGGGATTCTGATTAAAGGGTTGACTCACCAGCAAAAGAGGAAATTCTTTTCGGATCTCAAGCACTACATTTGGGACGACCCTTTCTTATTTAAGGTAGGTGCTGATCAGGTGATCAGAAGATGTGTATCAGGGAAAGAGGCGACCGATATTCTGTGCCATTGTCACGAGGGACCTACTGGAGGCCACCATGGAGCCAACTTCACTGCCAAGAAGGTGTTGGATTCCGGGTTTTATTGGCCGACTATTTTTCGTGACGCGCAGAGTTGGGTAAAAGTGTGCGATGCCTGTCAGAGGGCGACGAATATATCGGTACGCGACGAAATGCCCCAGAACTGGATACAAGTTTGTGAAGTCTTTGACATTTGGGGGATAGACTTCATGGGACCGTTTCCCCCCTCACGAGGTAACAAGTACATCCTGGTCGCAGTTGACTATGTATCAAAGTGGGCGGAGGCGCAGGCCTTACCCACAAACGATGCCAGGGTGGTCGTGAGATTCTTGAAAAGTTTGTTCGCCCGATTTGGCGCTCCGAAAGCGCTTATTAGTGACAGAGGGACTCATTTCTGTAATACACAGCTTGAAAAGGCTTTGTCCCGTTACGGTGTGCATCACCGTTTGTCCACGCCTTATCATCCGCAGACGAGCGGGCAGGTGGAAGTTACTAACCGAGGGCTAAAGCGCATCCTTGAGCGGTCTGTTGGTGCAAACCGCAAGGAGTGGTCAGACAAACTTGATGAGGTATTGTGGGCATTCCGTACATCTTATAAGACCCCTATTGGGACTACTCTCTTTAGGTTGGTATACGGAAATGCGTGCCATTTACCAGTAGAGCTGGAGCACAAAGCTATGTGGGCTTTAAAGACCGAGAATCTGGACTTGAAAACCGGAGGTGAAGCCCGGTTTCTCCAGATCCATGAATTGGAGGAGCTGCGACAACAAGCTTATGAGAGCTCCGTTCTCTACAAAGAGCGCACGAAGAAATTTCACGACAAACGCTTGAAGGACCACAAAGAATTCCAAGCGGGTGATCTTGTTCTTCTTTACAATTCACGACTGCGCTTATTTCCAGGGAAGCTTCATTCACGCTGGACAGGACCATACACAGTTAAGGAGGTATTTCCGTATGGTACTGTTGCAGTAGAGAACGCAGATGGCGTTACATTAAAAGTAAATGGACATCGGTTGAAGTTGTACGTTGCCGGGCCGATAGAGTCGGCGGTGGAGGTCATCGAACTCCAAACCCCGCACACATCATAAGTGTGGGGAGGAGAGAGTCTACGCTACTGACTCGCGGACTAAAAATGTAGCAAGAGCGTATTTTACGCTTTAGGGGTAATATCGTCTTTTTATGTGTTTTTCTAGTTTTAGCGTAATTTATGTATGTTTCGCAGTTTCCGTTAGTTTGTACAATTTTTAGACGTGCCGGACGAAGGTTCTATGTTGGGATATTGATTAAACAGTTTGTGTGTTGAAAAAATGGCGAAAAACGGCCAAACCAGTTGCTGGAAATGGCTTCTGCAGAAAAAACTAATTTGCAGCTGTTGCAAGACCGTGCCTCTAGTCGCACGACCGTGCGTTTTCGAGCTGGCTTGCACGATGAGTCGCACCCCCGGTGCATCTCCAAGAACAGCGTGTAGGGTTTGAAATATGTCGGTGATGCACGACCGTGCGAGAGGCAGGGGTAATTTGGTCTTTTGCACATTATAAAAACCCCCATCTGCTTTCATTCCCCTCATTCGCGAACCCTAACTGCAGACGGCCGTTCCAGAGCGATTTCGCCTCAAATCGCACGGTTTTTCGCACGGTTTCTCACAGTTCTTCGCACGGTACGTTCCTTCTTGTAGATTTTCTGTTTCTTCGCTTTCTAGGTTAGATTCATCCGATTCTTCAAGGCTTTTTAGGGTTCTCTTCATAAATACAAATGAAACCCTAACCCTTGTTTGAATCGTGCGTATCATGAACATCCGGTGGATTTTCTGGCCCCTGTTTGTGTAAAAATTTGTTGATATTCAGAGAAATCTGACTGTTCAAAGATCAGGGGTCGGGTTCTGCAAAAACGCTGTTGCACGGTCGTTCCTTGGATGGAACGGTCGTGCCATTCCGGCTGTTCACGATATTTGTTGTTGGTCTCGGTAATGCACGGTTGTGTCGTTGGTCGCACGCCATGCAGATCCGACATTTATTGACCACCATTGCTTGTTCTCGGCGACGCACGACCGTGCGTCTCGTCGCACGTCCGTGCGACAGGCCCAGATCAGAATCACAGAATCTTCATAATTACGTGTTCTGCTGTTTTTGAGTGAAATTTTTCCTGTTCCTTCTTTCCTAACGATATTCCTCTTACAGATGAATCACCCATTCTTGCAATTTAACCCCGATGATGAGCGAGAAGCTCTTTGCATTTCGAGACGTGACGCCTTATGGAGAAGGCGAGGGCAATTCGGCATCCCGCGGAGGCTGGATTGGGAGGTTATGAGGGAGAGAAATCAGTATGATAGACTTGAAAACATGATCAGTATCCCGCTTGCAAACCTTGTCTCTATCAGCCGCCCCATCTATCGTGAACTAACGATAGAGTTCTTCTTACATATGCCTATGAAAAACCAGTTGCTCATAGAAGGCCAAAATTCCGCTACAAGGAGCGGATAACTTTCAGGTTGGGTGGACAATGGCACACTTGGTCAGTGGGTCGATTGGGTAGGAGGCTTGGAATATACACAAGAGAAGACATGGATTCCGAACTCTTCACGGAGCAGTTTACCTTTCCATCTGATGAAGAGCGGGTCGCGTTTTGGGCCCGAAATGCAGTCGGAGACCCTTACGACCCGAGAATGTCTAAGGCTTCACGTTTGAAAGACCCTTTGGTTCGGGTGATGCATCATTTGTTTAGCCACACCATTTGCGGCCACACGGACAGTTTAGGGAACTGTCCAACGCCCGATTTGATTTTTCTATACGCGCTGGTTGATGGAGTACACATCAACCTAGCCGCAAGGATGGCTGAATACTTTGTGAAGTGCTCGGGGAGGACCCCAAACAGTCAGATACACGGCGGTCAATATGTGACCGAAATTGCTTACAATTTAAACTTGATGACTGATGAGGTGCTTGAGTGTAACACCCGTCTAATTTTACTTGAACTTAACAATAATTCATACCATTTTAGATGAAAGATGTCTAGTTAAGACATAGATTCCATAAGTAAAGTTCATAAGTAGCAAAAATTCAGCCAACTAACGACTAAGTCAAAACATTCAAAAGTTGTTTAACAATTTGTTTACATCCCAAAAACATAGTCTATTAAAGGTTAAAATATTGTGGAAGCTTCAAAAGTCATGTTTGGTTCTTGGACATTGCTTGATCGCCATCCATAAGTTCACCATAGTCACCTAAGGCCAAAACCACATCAAATGTTAGTTTTGATAACACTATAAGGGATATAAACAAGTTCCATGGGTCAACAAACATGAAAATGAAATTTTCCTGGAAGGGGGGGGGGGGGGGGGCGCCACGTGACGCCAAGGGCCTACGCGTGATGCCTAGCCCCCTTTTTCACTGAATGTTATTTCAGCTGTTGCTGTACATACCCCGCTCAATGTTTATTCAAGTCCCAACTTAAAATTGCCATAACTTATGATCCGTAAGTCCGTTTTTGGTGATTCTTTTTCCTATACGTCTGTAAATTCATTACCAACGTGCCTATTACGATAGTCATACCAAGAGTTTAACTTACGGACAGAAAGACTATATGTCATTATGCATTTATTCGACCCATTTCACTTCACACAATTTACTACCATTTAGCTAGTAATCTTATGACATTTTATACCCAACATCCAGGGCTTATCATCACTCACATTTCTTTACCAATCTCATGGCTTAATGCTCTTGTGATTGTCATCGCCATGTTAACTCTCTAAAACACTAGAACAATAATTTACACAACTAATCGACCCGTTTGGCTCATCTTATGGAATCCTCCAATATGATGACTACCAACGATTCCTTGTCACTCTTAGGCTATTAATTCAAGTAACAATCATGGTCGCTACAATCGACACCATATTTATCCTACAATGAGACTTCGTAAAATTTAACAACAATTTGTTTAATGTAACGGGTCAAGTTACATACCTTTAGTGCACGCCCTTCAACCACAAATCACCACTGGCTTATCCACTCGACGTTCCGGTATCCTTTCCTTGTAATCCTCTTGTGATGAGGATCAATAATCTATGCTCAATTTTTGTTTTTGATCAGATTTGGACCTTCAATTTGGTTGTTTTGTGAATTTTTAGGGTTTGGAGCATGGGGGTCGCCCTTCTCCTGCTCTTGATCGACCAGACCCCTCTTTTTTATTTAGTTTATATCTTTGGCATTTTCTATTCATTCATGTTTTAAAACGGGACAATTAACTAACTAGGTTATTTATTCCTAGTTAACTCATCATCGTTTATTTCTTATACTTTATATAAAATGCTAATATAAAGCCCTTTTAAATTTCGGGGTGTTACAAGTCCACCCCCTTAAAAAGGGTTTCGTCCCCGAAACCGGAGTACGTACCGAATAGTGCTGGATAGAGACGTCGCATTTCTTCTTTGGACTCCCATGTAGTGTCCGAACCTTTCCTATGCTCCCACTTGATCTTGACTTGATCGATTTGTTTGTTTCGCAAGTTCTTAACCTTTCGATCTAAAATCTCCACTGGCCTCACCACATAATTCAGGCTATTATCCACTTCGATATCATCATAATAGATATAAGCTGTTTCGTCCGCTAGACACTTTCGCAATTGCGACACGTGAAACGTGCTATGTATTCCACTCAATTCTTCCGGTAGCTCGAGGCGATAAGCCACCTTGCCAATCCGCTCAATGATTTTAAATGGCCCAATAAATCTTGGGCTCAACTTTCCTCTTTTTCTGAACCGTATTATTCCCTTCCATGGCGATACTTTTAGCATTACCTTATCACCCACTTGAAATTCAATCGACCTCCTTCGTTTATTCGCGTACGACTTTTGTCGATCCTGAGCCGCTTTTAGGTGAGTTCGGACCATGTCGATCTTCTCATTCGTAGTTCTGATTATATCAGTAGGTGCTAGTCCTCGAGGACCCACTTCTCCCCAACATACCGGGGTTCGACACTTTCTACCATATAACATTTCATACGGGGCCATCTTAATGCTCACGTGATAGCTATTGTTATATTAAAATTCGACCAAGGGTAGATAGACATCCCAACTACCCCCGAAATCAATAATGCAAGCCCGCAGCATATCCTCCAACGTTTGTATTGTTTTTTCACTCTGCCCATCCGTTTGTGGATGGTAAGCGGTGCTAATGAACAGTTTAGTGCCCATTTGTTCTTGGAATTCACGCCAAAAATTCAAAGTAAACCGAGTATCTCTGTCTGACACAATGGATATCGGTACCCCATGACGTGCTATGATTTAATTGGTGTACACCTCTGACATCTTCTCGGATGTATAAGTCTCACGAATCGGAATGAAGTGGGCACTTTTCATCAATCTATCCACGACTACCCATATAGCATCAAACCCGCGGTTAGTTTTGGGCAATTTGGTCAACAAATCCATGGTGATTTGTTCCCATTTCCAAACTGGGATGTCCAATGGTTGCAACTTACCATATGGCTTCTGGTGCTCCGCTTTGACTTGCAAGCAGGTCAAACACTTCTCTACATGTTTCACAATATCTCTTTTCATCCCGGGCCACCAATAGTTTTGTTTTAAATCATTATACATCTTGGTCGCCCCCGGATGGATGGAATAACGGGACTTGTGAGCTTCATCCAGTAGAAGCTTTTTAACTCCACATGTGTTAGGAACCCAAATTCTACTGAAACGTGTTTTTAAACCGTGGTTGCCTACATCGAGATCCTTAACTTGGCCAACATTCCTTTCCTTTCTCCAGTTTTCCGTCTTTACCGCTTCATCTTGTGCCTCTCGGATTCGTTCAAGTAAGCCCGAGGTCACAATGAGTTGCAATGATTGTACTCGTATCGGGACATAATCTGCCTTTCTGTTTAGGGCATCCGCCACCACGTTTGCCCTTCCGGGGTGATAGTGTATTTCACAGTCGAAATCTTTCACCGTTTCTAACCATCGCCTTTGTCGCATATTTAACTCCTTCTGATCGAAGAAGTATTTCAAGCTTTTGTGATCGGTGAATATGGTGCACTTTACCCCATATAAGTAGTGCCTCCATATTTTTAATGCAAATACCACCGCAGCCAACTCGAGATCGTGCGTGGGATATTTCTTCTCGTGTATCTTCAATTGCCTCGAGGCATAAGCTATAACTTTGCCCCGTTGCATCAAAACGCATCCGAGCCCCGATAGTGAAGCATCCGAATAAACCACCAAATCTTCGACCCCGTCCGGTAACGTCAATACCGGAGCTTGAGTTAACTTTTCTTTCAGCGTCTGAAACGCCCTTTCTTGTTCGGCACCCCAAATGAACTTTTCCTCTTTCCGAGTTAGCTTTGTTAGTGGCGACGCAATCTTGGAGAAATCTTGAATGAATCTCCTATAGTATCCCGCAAGCCCCAAAAAGCTTCTAATTTCCGAAAGGTTTTTCGGGGGATTCCATTTTGACACGGCCTCGATCTTTGACGGGTCTACTAATACTCCATCGGCACTTATGATATGGCCAAGAAATTGCACCTCTCGTAACCAAAAGGCACACTTAGAGAATTTCGCATACAACCTCTCTCGTCTAAGTGTCTCTAACACCTCTTGTAAGTGGTGTGCATGTTCAGCTTCACTTTTTGAGTACACCAAAATATCATCGATAAACACGATGACTGACTTATCCAACATCGGTTTGCAAACCCGGTTCATGAGGTCCATGAAAGCCGCGGGTGCATTTGTTAGCCCAAATGACATCACGAGGAATTCCTAATGTCCGTATCGCGTGCGGAAAGCCGTCTTTGGCACATTTTCCTCCTTGACCTTTAATTGGTGGTATCCCGATCTAAGGTCAATTTTCAAAAACCAATTCGCACCTTGTAGTTGGTCGAATAGATCATCTATCCTCGGAAGCGGGTATCGGTTCTTTACCGCGAGTTTGTTTAACTCCCGGTAATCGATACACATGCACATGCTTCCGTCCTTCTTTTTCACGATCAGTACCGGTGCGCCCCAAGGAGACACACTCGGCCTTATGAATCCTTTGTCAAGCAGGTCTTGAATTTGGGACATCAACTCTTGTAATTCCGACGGTGCGAGTCGGTATGGTGCTTTAGCTACGGGTTTTGCGCCCGGAATCAATTAGATCCCGAACTCTACTTCCCGTTCCGGCGGTATCCCCGGTAAATCTTCCGGAAACACATCTTCATAGTCTCGTACTACCGGTACATCTTCAATTTTCAGTGATTCTTTCTCGGGCTCATTTGCGTATATCATGAATGCCTTGCATCCGTGCTTCATAAGCTTGAGAGCTTTCAACATTGAGCATATTATGGGGTTGCCTCCTTTTTCGCCAAAGATAGTGACGTGTTTCCCGCTCGGAGATGTTAGCTTTATCTCTTTACGAAAACACACGACCTTTGCATGGTGCTGAGATAGCCAATCCATCCCAAAGACTACTTGAAATTCCCCCATTGACATCGGGATTAGGTCTATCAAATATTCTTCATCGTCGATGCTTAATTTGCAGCCTCGACAAATATCACAAACTATAAAACTTTTGTTGTCCCCTATTTCGACTTCTAAGGGCACAGATAATTTCGTCACAAATGAAGGATGTCGAATAAATCCATGCGGAATGAAGGATTTATTCGCACCCGTATCAAACAATACACGTACTGGAATTGAGTTAATTGTGAATATACCTGAGACCACATCGGGTTCTGTTTTTGCTTCAGCCGCGGTAAGTTGGAAGGACCTAGCCTTCGCCTTGGGGGCTTCTGCTGGAGACTCTTTTGTGTCTCTCTTTCCAACCAACTCGGGGCATTCAGACATTTTGTGGCCGGGTTGATAACATTTGTAACAAACGGAAACTTTTCCGGGACATAGCGATGCAGTGTGCCCCGTCTTCCCACATACCGGACACGGCTTGTCTTTGAAGCGGCACTCACCTTTGTGCCCCTTTCCACATACTTTGCAACTTGGCGACCCGCCTTTAGCCTCCACTTTCTTCCCTGATTCAGCAGTTCTAGCTTTCTTTGTAGGGCTTGGATTCACATCCTGTGCCCTTCGTTCACCCCTTTCAACTTGTTTCTTTAACTCGATTTCCCGCTCCCGGGCGGTGTTGATGATTTCTGTTAGAGTTTCATATTTTGAGGGAGTCATAAACTCCCGGTATTCAGCACTCAGCATGTTGTAATAGTAGTATATCTTCTGCTCCTCCGTGGTGACTAACTCGTCACAGAATCTCAGCTTATCCATGAAGATGCCCGTGATTTTATCAATTGATTCTCCCTTTTGTCTTAACTGGATAAATTCCTCTTTGATCCTATTGATAACTGCTTTGGGACTATGGTGTTTAAGGAACGGCACCTTAAACTCATCCCAAGTCATGACCCTTGCCGCTTCGGCTCCTATTTCCTTCTTTTTATTATCCCACCAATCATTGGCTTGGCCCCTCAATTGACCCGTTCCGTAAGCAACAAAGTCGCCTACTTCAAAATGGGTCCGTTCAAACACCCCTTCGACATCACTTAACCATCTTTGGCATATTATCAGGTCGACCTCCCCGTTATAGATTGGTGGTTTACACGCCATGAATTCCTTGTACGTACACCCTTTGCGTTCTCCCGATTTTTCCTTTATAAGGTTGACACTATCTTCCAACCTTTTGACTCGCTCTTCGACAAGAGACAACACCGTGCTTTGAATTTTGTCTATAAACCCGGATAGACTACCTTCAATTGCCTTCCCTACTTCTTCGGCAATTATCTCTTTCATTTGTTCGGTGCTTGTTTGCACCGGATCATCATCGTTTCCATCAGACATCTTGAAACTGAAATGTTTACATTTAAACGTTAAACATTTCATTTATAGCATTGCTTCATTTGTTTCGGTTTAGCCAAGTTCCTAACTTGCTTTAACCGTTCACATTTAATGCACTTTTCGGGTTTGAGTGTGTTAACACGCTCTTCCCATGCATCTCAATTCATTTCTCATTTCTTACATAAGACATAATTTATTAACATAATAAGTTAATTCTTACCGGACGATCGATCAAGCTTGAA
This sequence comes from Helianthus tuberosus, assembly GCA_030545235.1. NCBI lineage: Eukaryota > Viridiplantae > Streptophyta > Magnoliopsida > Asterales > Asteraceae > Helianthus > Helianthus tuberosus. The sequence goes on from CM060406.1 coordinate 32,680,807, forward strand.
CCGAACACTTTGTTGACAACCTTAAACTCTGATTACCATCCATAAGTTCACCATAGTCACCTAAGGCCAAAACCACATCAAATGTTAGTTTTGATAACACTAGAAGGGATATAAACAAGTTCCATGGGTCAACAAACAAGAAAATAAAATTTTCCCGGAAGGGGGGGCGCCGCGTGACGCCTAGCCCCCTTTTTCACTGAATGTTATTTCAGCTGTTGCTGTACATACCCAGCTCAATGTTTATTCAAGTCCCAACTTAAAATTGCCATAACTTATGATCCGTAAGTCCGTTTTTGGTGATTCTTTTTCCTATACGTCTGTAAATTCATTACCAACGTGCCTATTATGATAGTTATACCAAGAGTTTAACTTACGGACAGAAAGACTATATGTCATTATGCATTTATTCGACCCATTTCACTTCACACAATTTACTACCATTTAGCTAGTAATCTTATGACATTTTATACCCAACATCCAGGGCTTATCATCACTCACATTTCTTTACCAATCTCATGGCTTAATGCTCTTGTGATTGTCATCGCCATGTTAACTCTCTAAAACACTAGAACAATAATTTACACAACTAATCGACCCGTTTGGCTCATCTTATGGAATCCTCCAATATGATGACTACCAACGATTCCTTGTCACTCTTAGGCTATTAATTCAAGTAACAATCATGGTCGCTACAATCGACACCATATTTATCCTACAATGAGACTTCATAAAATTTAACAACAATTTGTTTAATGTAACGGGTCAAGTTACATACCTTTAGTGCACGCCCTTCAACCGCAAATCACCACTGGCTTGTCCACTCGACGTTCCGGTATCCTTTCCTTGTAATCCTCTTGTGATGAGGATCAATAATCTATGCTCGATTTTTTTTATCAGATTTGGACCTTCAATTTGGTTGTTTTGTGAATTTTTAGGGTTTGGAGCATGGGGTTCTCCTGCTCTTGATCGACCAGACCCCTCTTTTTTTTATTTAGTTTATATCTTTGGCATTTTCTATTCATTCATGTTTTAAAATGGGACAATTAACTAACTAGGTTATTTATTCCTAGTTAACTCATCCTCGTTTATTTCTTATACTTTATATAAAATGCTAATATAAAGCCCTTTTAAATTTCGGGGTGTTACATTGAGAGTCTCACTCATGTGACCGATGGAGTTTATGTTGATATTCGGTCATTGAAGGCCATGGGGGTGATTGCTGAGTTGGATCGGGGGGATAGATTGAGGGGTCTAAACAACGAGGTCTGGGACCCGTTGCCTCCACCTGAGGAGGAAGACGAGGATGAAGAAATGGGGAGCAGCATACAGTTCAGCAGCTCGAGCAGCACCAACCACACACACCACCACATTCACCGCAGCACCATGATTACCACCAGCACCAGGACTGGCCAGAGTTTTACCAGCAGTTCCAACAGATGCGAGTTACGCAGGAGCAGCATGGGACTTATATCGACCAGATTAGGACTAGTCAGGACCAGATCAGGGCTAGTCAGGATCAGCTCAGGGCCACTCAGGATCAGCTTAGGCAGAACCAGGACAGTTTGTACCAGGGGGTGAGTGCTGGATTTTCATACCAATTCGGGGAGATGCATCATGCATATCCCGACTACTTTCAGCATCCCCCACAGTTCCCACCATGGAACCCACCTGGTTATGGTGATGCGGGCCCGTCCTTCACAAGAGATGATGCTGGTGATGACGAGTAGGAGGCAGTGGTGTTGACAGTTGATGGTTTTTATTATTTCCGTACTTTGTTTATTTCGGGTGTTTATTTTGGTTGTTATGTCAAACACCCGCGGTTATGTACTTTATTTTCAAACATTTTACTTTGTTTGTCTTGTATTCGTTTGGATTGTAGTACTTATATTTATGTACATTATGGTTTATTTGTGTTTACTTTATTTCTGTTCTGTTTGTTGTACCTTGTGACGTATATGCAGATTTTGGCTATCAAATCTTTGACCGGAGCATATGACAGACACAGCTTTGGAAGTCTCGTTTCATCAGATATCATCTTGAGGGGAGTACTATTATCCTTTTTCTCTATATTTCGGGTTTCGCATTGGGGACAATGCGAAGTTCAAGTGTGGGGAGGGGGTTAACTTTGTTAACTTTGTTTGTCCCCTATAAAAAAAATTAGAAAAATCATTCAAAAATATCTGTTTTATGTTTATATTTAGTAAATAAACCGGTTGGTTGTGTTTTAGAAAGCTTCGGACTTGATAAAAACTCGACAAGCAAAATAAATTTTGAAAAAGGAAACCGGAAAGCGTGACAAACAAAGAAAGACTTGCATGATAGTTTTCACACTTTTACCCATTCCTTCCGTTATGTGAGCATATTTGAGCCTTAATATTGTTATATATTTGTTCATTTCGGAGTAGGAGTGAGCCGGATGTCATGTGTAATTTAGAACTTGTCACTAGTATGCTTGTTAAGACCATGAACTTGCGGAATTGTGTAGAAGTGATAGAGGCACTTAGATTACCCCTTGTTGTTAACCTTGTTCTTTGTGTTGTGTTTCTCGTAAACCTTACATTACCTTTAGGATTAACCATGTCGAGCCTTCCCGTATACCTTTGTCTACCCAATATTATCGCCTACTTAGCCAAATTTAACCTTTTTATGTTTTAAACCTTTTAGTGTTGAAACTCGGTCAAAATAATCGTTTAACTAGCGCTTGTTATAGTTTATGTTTCATTGTATAAATCCATTAGTTTATATGTTAAAAAAAACAGAAAATAAAACACCCTAAAATAGGGTGAAGTAGACAAAATTCGAGCAATTTTGATTGATAAAATGATGAAATTTTGTTTATGAGCTCGTTGTCGCGTAAGTAGCCTTTTTAAGGCGTTTGTATGTATAGTTTTGTTGTATTGCGCTTGTTAAACGTAGCTACCGAGTTATAACCATTTCGCCACTTTAAATATCCATTTCCATACCCTTCGCCCAAGCCTAACGTTACAACCCGTAAAGACCTCTTGATTTACACTTTTTCGCATGTTAGTTGGTGGAGACGAGATCTTATGACAAGCTTATAATATTACACATTTCATTGACGAGGCATTGAGTGTTTACACATACACATTTTATGTATGTTTCATAAATAAAACCGAGTGTATGTGAACATTGTGAGTTGTGTGAAGATTAACATGTTAAGTCAATTGAAAGTGAGTCACGGCTTTTTGGTTATCGCCACATATTTGCATATGCTTGTTGGGTTTGGTTCTTTTGATGTTGTCTTTCGAAAAACCGGCTAACCGTTTGTAGTTATTCCAATAAAATAGTGTGTAAATTATCGTTCTTGTTTGATTCTATCTTTTATTGCATTTTAGTTTAGCTTGCTTGAGGACAAGCAAGGTTCAAGTATGGGGAGATTTGATATTCGCTAACTTACACATATTTTAGTCCCCTATTTTATCCCCATTTTATGCGTTTTCGGCCGTAAAACCGTCATTCGGATACTTAATCATGTATACTTTTGTTTACAGGCCTAAAACAGCATACCAGACAAGATGATAGTGAAAGCGAGGACTTTCCGGACAAAACGACGAAGCTGCGAACATTCTGTGAGAATTCTGACCTGGGCGAATGGAACGGTCGTGCGGTCTGAGGAACGACCGTGCATCTTCGACAAAACCAGCCCACTCCGGCAATTAACGAGGGTGCGACCCGGCGTGCAAGGCAATCCCGGTGACGCACGGTTGTGCAGTATGTTGCACGCCGTGCGGATTCGATGACAAGCCAAACCCCGGAACTGAACGACCGTGCAACATCGAAATTATATAAAAACTTACAGAAACATTCTGCTCGTAAGACTGGACATTTTGGAAGCGATTCTGACGATTTTCAGGCTCCGGAGGCTTCTCCTTTCACCTGGATTCAAGCCACATTATGCCGATTAGCTTCGTTATCTTCCAGATTCTTAATCTTATGCTTGTTTATGGTTTGGTTTTCTAATCTTTCCATGATTTTGTTAATCTTTCAAGCATTTAGATTAATGTTTATGTATTATTGTAGCATTTGGGCAAAAACACAACAATCCCTTGCTTGATTATAACCATTAGTATGTTAATCTTTGTTTGTAATGACATTTGGAAGTATTTTCTATGATTATCTTTGATGATTAGTTTGCAACCTTGTTATTGATATTGATTTCTTGATTATAAGTAATTGTGTTGGATGATTGGTATTTGGTTAGTTAAGATAGTTGAAAAATGAAGCTTAATTAATCTTGTATTAGTAAACTTTAAACTTAGTTAACTAGTTTAGCTTGGTTAAAATGTGTGCACCATGATACTAGAAATGGTTAGTGGTTTAATAAAATGTAATTATTGTTAATCAAGAAAGCTTGTCGTCACGTAAGGACCTTAACGGGTTAAATGGTGTCGTTATAAATTCTTGCCATGATTTGTTAGCTTAGTTAGTAGTTTAGGCCAAAATTGCTATCTTGGTGAATTTATGTGCAAGATTTGTAAAATGAACTCGGTTGTGATTTAATCTAGTTTATGCTTTTCTTGGTGGTTGCATTGTGTTTATCGGTGTCGCTTTCCTTGTTTAAGTGAGGTTAGAAAACTCCTAACGGATGACTAACTTATTTTTAAGAGATTTTCATAGACATTTATCAATTGCACGTTAAAGAACAATTTTAGGTGGTTAAAGTGTGTTTATCGTTTTAGCTTTCCGAATGATTGTCATGTTAGGATTCCCGAAAGGGATACTAATTGTCTTAAAATGGAAAATTGACCGAATGCTTCTAGTGCCAAAACGGACTTAGTTGACATACTTTGGTTGTGTATTAAGCAAGGCTATTTATCTATTTTCTACTATGTTTTATAAGTATTTGTTTATGCTTACTTTAGTTTATTAAAAATCAAACAACTTATGTTTTTACCGGTAGTTTAGTGACAAAGGTCTAGTATTATTCCTCCGCCCATTTCCTTGGATCGATACTTGGTTCTTACCGATACTTTACTACATATATGACGGGGTACACTTGCCTCTTTCGTGTGCGTTTTGATGTTAAAGTAATAATCACTTTTATAAATTTAAAACCAAATCGTTTGTAATATCATTGTAAAAATATGTGTATATGCGCACACGTCAAAAGTCTGTTTAACCGACTTCACCGAGAAACCATTCTGACTATCATCTAACCAGTACCACATGTCCTTATCGCTGGAAAGTCTAACAGTGCTAAGAACCTCCTTGCATTCCTACCATTCCTTTAACTCCTCTTCGGACTCTGGTTGTCTAGACCTTTGCCATGCAATTCCTTCATTTCCTTGATCCGCTTCAATTTTCTCAGCAACCCTGCATAATTTAAACAACTCCAAACCAAACAAAAACGGCAATCTTTCCATAAAGGGAAGATCGCCAATCCAGGAATCGAACCAAAAACGAGTATCAGCCCTGTTCCCCACCTTATCCAAGATTAACCTATTTAACCCCTTTCCATTTAATTTCAGTTTAGATAATAGCTTTACCACGTTTTTCTAACACCATGCGACGTTGCCGTTAAGCAGGAGGAAGCTCCTATGGTTGATCTTACCATGGCAAGCTTCCACCACCTTGCACTAAAGATTATGATTTTCAACCCTAAACCTCCATCCCCATTTTACAAGAGGAGCCTCATTGACCACTATGAGCCTATTAATATCCTATCCTCCTTTATTCTTAGGCCAAGTAACCCAATCCCAAGCCACCCAGTTCATTTTATTATTACTGCTAGACCCCACCCAAAGGAATTTTCTCATTTTTTGCTTCAAGAGTCTTTAAAACCCCAACTGGCGCCTTTTATAACGATAAGTAGTAAATAGGCAGACTCTCCAACACCGAATTAATCAACGTAAGCCGCCCCCTATCGACAATGTTTTAACTTTCCATGCCGACAATCTTTTATCAAAAACCTCAATAATAGGTGTCCAATTGTTAATTCTATTCATATTATTACCCACCGGAATCCCCAAGTAAGTAAGCGGGATAGAACCCGCTTTGCATCCAATAACTTGACATATCAGACACTTCACCACTATCCACACCCAACCCGTAAATGTTATATTTTTGAAGATTGATTTTTAAACCCGAAACTAGATAAAAAATTCTCAAACATCTAGCCACGTTCTTCACATTATCCCTCTCCCAATCCCCCAATAGAAGAGCATCATCAGCGTAAAAAAGGTAGGAAATAACTGGGCCGTTATTTGGAGTTTGAATCCCTCTGAATAACCCTTCGATCCTAGCTTTATACAAAATGTTAGATAGACCTTCCATGACCAATAGGAACAGGAACGGGGATAACGGATCTCCCTGTTTGACCCCTTTGGAACAACTAAATTCAAAGGTAGGGGATCCGTTCACTAGAACCGATAGCCGAAACAAAGATTCCTTCGATCCAGTTACACCATAAAGCTGGAAAACCCATTTGACTCATTATGTCTAAAAGAAAACCCCAATTAACATTATCGTAAGCCTTTTCAAAATCGATTTTTAAAAGAAAAGCCTTTTTTGTCTTTTTTTATCCAAGCCATGAGCTCATTTAACATTAACGGGCTGTCTAGAGTGTACCTCCCTTTGAGAAACGCCGTTTGATTCTCCGTAATGATAGAACCAATAACCACTTTGAGACAATTTGCCAGAATCTTAGAAATTGTTTTGCTTATCACCCCGATCAGGTTTATCGGACGGTACTCTCTCAGGCCCATCGGATCCTTGTTTTTCGGAATAAGAGTTATAAAGGAAGAGCTACATCCCACCACGATAGAACCTTTGCTATAAAAAGAAACCAACAAGTTATAGAAATCCAATTCAAATAAATTCCAATACCTTTTGATGAATTTGAAGTTGGAACCGTCCGGTCAAGGGGCTTTGTCAGATCCACATTCAAACACAACACTTTTGATTTCTTCTTTGCTGAAAGGGACCGTCAGAGATGCAGCATCCACCTCCGATAGACGTCTAACATTATGGCAAATGAGTTTAGGTCTATCAATATTTTTTTCCTCGAGCGCCCTTTTGAAGAAACCCTTAATCTCTTTTTTGATCAAAGAAGGTTTAGTGGTCCACATATCTTCAATCATAATCCCAGGAATAGTGTTGAAAGCCCGTCTGCTTTTGATGTACCCATGAAAGAACGATGAGTTTTCATCCCCTTCCAAATCCCTCTAACTTTGCCTCTTTGTATAAGATCTTTGATTTTGTAACCTTCTAGCTCTTTTAGATCTTTTAAGCATTCCATCTTGGCCCATTCCTCCTCTTCGGAGAGATCTCTCACCTCTGACAAATCATCTAGGGTATCCAATTCCTCCTTAAGCGTCATCTCTGTTTCCCCTTCCTTGGATAAAACTTCTTTTTTCCATATGTTAATGCTCTCCTTAATCTCCTTCAATTTCTTCATTAAAACCACATCTGGCTCCCCAACTCTGACAAAATTCCCCCATGCCTTAAGAACCACTTCATCAAAATCCTTTATCTTCAACCGAGAGTTGAAGACTCTATATGGCTTGGGGCCAAAGTTTTTATCCGAGCAAGATAGAATAAGAGGGCAATGATCTGATAGAAATCTCGGCATCGCCCGAAGGCATGCAACCGACCACTCTGAAAAGAACTCGTGACAAACCAAAACTCGATCAATCTTGCTGTGTTTTGTTACCATTTTCATTAAAATACGCGAATTTCCTACCTTTCATATCGTATTCTCTTAACTCGTTTTCAAAAATAAAATTATTAAAAATAGAAGCACATTTTTATTTAAATTAGAATTTCTCCTTTCTTCCTGATGACGCACCGCATTAAAATCGCCCAAAATCACCCACCTCCCCGGGTAACAACCCATCACACCCCCAATGTCATCCCAAAGCGCCTTTTTAAGATGGACTTTTTGCGGAGCATAAACGTTGATAATACTTATATTTAAATTGTTCCCCTTTAAAGTCCCCAAAGATAATAAAAAATTAGGATGCTTAATAGAATCGTGTACCTTAAAAACGCTCGGATCCCACATGCTGACAACCCCTCCAGATCTACTTGCCGCCGGAACGTGATCCATCTCGAAATTCCCAGCTCCCCAAAATTTCTTGAATTCTATACCTGAAATGTCACTGAACTGAATTTCCCGAAGAGCAATGAAGTCAATACCATTCTCCCGTTTCAAAATTTTTATCCAACCAGCTTTATTTTTATCCCCCTCTCTCAACCCTCTGATGTTTAGAGAAAGAAAATTCATTTGTCTTCATTTAGAATCCCTTCTTCCCTAATCGCTTCTTTGATCAAATTCTCATGGTTCTGAAGATCAACTCCCACTAAATCCCCCATGACGGATGTGACATTCATCTCCAAATTCACAATTTCCTCCACTTCCTCATTGGGCTGCAAATTTAGATCCTCTATCATCTCCACCAATACTTCCTTCCTATTGCCACTTTGATCTTCCTGACCAAACTCACCACCTCCTACGTATCTCATATTGACGTCACCACTACCTTCCTGTTCTACAATATCTTCACTATCCTCCTGAATTCCAATAATCTCGTTCAAGTCAAAAGGGTCATTATTTCTAGATCTCTTTTTGGGTCTAATCAAACCACCAAACTCCTCCATAGTGGTTTTATTATTATTCTTTTTGGGCTTCCTCATTTATTTAGGACCATTCTTAGGCCCACTAGATTTTAGGTTATCTTTAAAGCCCTGTAAGAAATCCCTCCTCACTTTTACGCTGCCTACCTCCTCTCCTGGCATCTCACCTACCTTCTTCACATTTAATTGATAAAAGAGTCTTGGAAATTCCCAAGAACCCAATCGTTCCTTTCTATCAATCCTTTCAAAGTTACCATTTGAAGAAGTTGAGAATCTACTATCATTTATTATACCCGTCTGATCATCTTCTCCCATTAATTCTTCGCTGGTCGGCGACATCCCAACACTGGCGCCGACACCGTGATCTGAAGCCTTTGACGAGCCGATATCGTACTCCCCCGAACCCGATTTCTTCTCTTCCCCGATGACACTTACCTTGCTGTCTCCCTCGTTTGCTCCTCCACTCCCCACAATAGCCGCCGTTCCATCTCCTTCCAGGTCCGGTGGAAAGACCGATGATCACAACCCTTCTCCTCCGGCCACCGCACTTTCTCCCTTCGTTGGGTAAGAACTCCCATCTTCATCTTTATCACTGTTCCCGGTGGGATTTTTCGGCCCACTCCCATCCGACAACGGGCAGTTAGAGCCGGCACTCCCTTTTTTCCTCACATCACCTACTAAAGAATCGATCGTGTTCTCCACTTCCGGCGACGCTTTCAAGTTTTTTGAGGACTCATCACAACCATTTTTATCTTCTTCCAAGCTTCTATTTTCTGCACCTGACAAAAAATCCCAGCTACCTTCTATAACAACCTTCCTAAAACCCCTTAAGGTGACCCTAAACGTTCCTAAATATACCCCGTATGCGAGAAGCGGGCCCAGAATACATTTAATTTATAAAAATAAAATAAAAACAAAGACACAAGGGTCTCGCGGGCCGCGACCCGGTACCCTTTGTCTTTCGCGGGGCGCGAGCCCCTTTGCTTGCTCGGCACTGCATTGCGCCACGTGTCCGGTGAATCAACAAAGCTAGGCCAATGACTGGCCAAAGCTATAACTGCCACACATGTTCTCGTGGGCTGCAAGAGCATTTGAAAGGGGTTACGCGGGCCGCGAGCCTCATTCGGATCTGCCTATAAATAGGAGTCGAGAGCTCATTTGATTCTCGTTCAAATTCTGATATTCTCTCTCAATCTCTAATAGTCTAAACTCTTGGGATATAATACCCCTAAAAAGCGAAGCTCTGCCTCGTTGTAAGTATTATAACCCTATTTGTTACCCTACACGATCGATCTAGGGCTCCGTAACGCATGTCAAGGCTCTGCCTGACTCAGTCGTTGGAGTTCTGTCTCGTGTTACACCCGATTGATATAGGACTCCGTAATGCATGTCAAGGCTCTGCCTGACTCAGTCATTGGAGTTCTGTCTCGAGTTGTACGGTTAATGTAATTTGGATTATTTTACTAACACCTGTGCATTGTTTAATTTTAATAGATAATAACCAGGAGATTCACCAGGAAGCTTTAGTATTACCTAAGTAAACAATGTGAGTACATTCTCTTTTGGCCACCTTTTTGTAATTATATTTTGTGAGTCCAAAATGTTTTACCAAAACCTCAAATGTTTTAAATAACACTTAACAGTAATTGAGTATTTGTAATTCTACAATTACTGCCGGTATATTGGGGTTTTGTATACAAAATGTGAAAGACGTTACCATTGGACAATGAGATAGCCAATGAGTAATATGACCCACAAGTCAGGTGTCGACAGTACTGAATGAGTAATTGAGTAGATATAAGAAAATGTAATTGCGGACACCCTCAATACTGTAAAGTGATAAAAAAATGTTTTGATTAAACTAGGATGCACTCGCCAGTATTTCTTACTGATAAAATCTTTTTAAAACGCGTTTCAGGTAACAAAATGTGAAAGCCAATATAAGCCAGCTGGAGAGCACTGAAGGCTTGAAAAAGTGGCTATAAAAGTTACATTTCAAAAATAAAAGTTACCTAAATAAAAAGAAGTTTTGTTTTCAATAAACTAGAGTTTATCCCTATAAATATATTGTAATGGAAACTTGGGTTTTATCCCAATTATTTGTTATAAAAAGTTTGGTGTTTAACTCTGATAAAAATATTTCTTAACTACAGTCCTGATGTATTCCGCTGCCATATTAATAAACACCGATACCACCCGCTCTAAGTATCCCGCGGCCGCCCGGTCCCGGGGCAGGGGTCGGGGGTTACGACACCTTCTTCCTCCTCTTGGTCCCCATGGTCCTCCACCGAGTCGGGAACCCAGTCTCCCCTCTCCTCTTCGACCCAAACCCTGAATCGCTTACCTTCCTCAATGATCAAAACCTCTTCTTCGCTCCTTTTGATAGAATCCGTCATCACGCACACGTAATCCGACGTTAACAGATTGTCTTCCGGCTCTCGTTGTGAGGTGTGTATCACTTTACCAAAACACCTGCCCACAGAATCGAAGGCTTCATTTCCTGACAGATGCAGAGAAAATCCGTGAATATTCAGCCACGCAAGTCTCTCGAAGGCCACCGTTTTACCCCTCCACGTTTCCAAACTCTCGAACCACCCATAACCCGGAGCACTTGATCTAAAACTATCGGACTAAAACGACGACTTGAACACTAGGAGAACATTCAGACCTCCTGAAAATTTAACAGTCGAACCACCAAAATTTGCTTCTTTCAATAGAACTTTCAACTTCCTGAGAGTCCACAAATCTTTCACCTTTCGAACTACCGCCACACCATGGAGATCGGTGTAAGCTTTTGCGAATTTTGAGACCACCACCTCCTTCATTCTGGACACTGAGTGATGCTTCCCCGACACAATACTCGCAAAAGATTTGCACTGTGAAACGAAATTATTACCTTTGCCGTTGAACTGGTCTTTGAAGTTCTGATTCCTACCATCCTTGTCTTCAAGCCTCTACGCCTTCTTCTTCTCCTCAGCATCCGGTATGTCGCTCCTCTCATCGTTCTCCAAAGAAAACCTAGCCACGTTGATGAAGAGTTTGTAGCTGCCCATCTAAACATTCCTCATCTTCAACTCTAAGTCCATCGCGTCTTTCACCCCTTTGAAGCTCGCAAACCCGAACCCCCGTTTGTCTCTTTTCCTGGCGATGTACACTCCCTCTAACGCACCAAAATGACCTAAAGCTTCCGAGACATCATTTGAACTACACCTCTCCGATAGCCTCGCGATATAAAACTTAGTAATTCTGGCGTGTACCGATGTCGAACTCCGGCCATCCATGTTTGCCGGTCTTCTGTTGGTCTTCATGTACATTTCATATGTAATCAATTTATTCATTTAATTAACTAATTTAGTTTTCACTGACATCTAAGTTAGTATAATATAATTACAATTACAATTACAATTATATTATTACGTTACATTACATTACATTTATTTATTTACATTAGAAAACAAAGCTTGTGAATAGTAACTCCAGCCACATATCACACCATGATTTGCTTCTTTTTTTCCCCTGTTTTGTATTTTGATAGTGTTTAAATATAACCGATGTTGAATTTATAATGTGTTATAGGTGCTGGTAAATTGGTTGGTTGTCTCACTGTTAATTCATTTGACAGGGGTTCAACACCCCTATTTTCCACGTGTCACCGGTGGGCCCGGTGGGGAGTATCGTGACGAAGTTGTTATCATCAAAGACAAACAACACAATATATAAATGCACAGCGGAAGCAAAGATAGATTCATTTCAACTTTAATAAAGTGTAATATTAAATATCACAAATAGTTGAAACGGATCCACAGGCGGATCAAAATAAAATAAGATATTGTTCAACAGCTTTATTGTCATCCAAGCTTGCGAGACTTATTGTGGACGCTCTAGAAGACAGCCAGCCTAGTACGTGTAGTACCTGCACTTAACCTTTTGGGAAAATACATCAGTTTACACTGGTAAATACAATTTAACTGACACATTTTGAAAAGGTTGAAAATTGATTTGAATGCACGTGGCACAAAACCTTTTTATATCTTGGGATAATTATGCAATATAATCTTGTGAACGGATTACATGTTACTTGTGCGTTCAGTAGCCCGGAGCTTGTCCGGGTTAAAGATCAATAGACACACCACAATAATGAGTTATACACTGACAGGTGTACGCCTACACCCCGTGCTCAGGTCGTGGCCATTTCGTAAAATGATGCCAGGGATATCCGGGACATGGTCATTAACCCCCCAAAGGCTTTAAGTGAACAAGACTGTTTAAACGAGCCGATCAAATTATTCAATTAACCACCCAACGATGTAAGATTTGATGCTCGATCAAGCGGTATTCTATATACCGTAACCCAAGCCCGTATAGGGAAAATAAGTTAAAAGTATTTACCTGAGTAAAGTATAAATCACAACTAGCAAGTGAAGGTAGCTTTTACTGGTTCTTCTTATTCTGGAACAAAGGTTTATAATAACCTATTAGATTTCTAACGGGTCTTTATTTAAGCTTAAGCTTAGACCGGCTAGTTTTTAAGGACGATACGGTTCAAACGCACGATTAAGCGAAGACCGGATAGAATGTGATTTAGACCCGACAAGTTTGAATACTTATATAATATGGGTATACTAAATACATTTTGGATTTTGAGACAAAAATGATAATGTTTGACCCGTTTCGGTCAATTTATGCAAACTAGTTACATAAACCGAACCGAACGCGAAAAGGGCGTCACGGGTAACCAAAAGAGTCATATGCAAGTTCCCTGAGTTAATATGCCTTAAATATGTTATAATATCAGTAAGATATCTTCTATTATGCCCAAAACGGATTTAAACACAATTTATGCCTCATAAGGGCATTTTGGTCATTTAAAAGATTATAAAAGAGTTTAATTGGAAATCTGAGTTACAGGTCTGGTTTATACAGTAAATATACTTAATTTAACATGTTATAACAGTAGGGTATGACCCATATATGAAATTTATCATCTAAAACCAAACTATGCTTCTTAGGGGTATTTTGGTAATTTCACAACGGCTAAAAAGGTCAAAACTGGAAACCTGAGTTCAAAAACTTTTACTTACTGTTATTTTATAAAAATATACTAAAAACATCAGTAGGTATCAACCTTATATGTTTAATATGGTTATAATACATACTATGCGTTAAAAACGCTTAAAAAGGCGATTTGGAGCCGTTTCCGGGTTTTTAAAAGAAGGCTGATATTTTTATAATTCCAGAATGCTCAAAATATTTTATTTATCAAATAAAATCAGTAGAAAAAGGTTTGGGGTCAAAAGGATTTATAAAACTCGTTTTATGGATTAAAAGGGCAAAATAGGTATTAACCGAATTAAACTTAGAGACCTATGTTATGCTCAGCCAAAAATTAAATAAAAATCTTTAAAAATCCCAAAATATTATATTATAATAGTGGGTAAAAATTTTGATATTAAAAAGTGGGTTTAAATAGGTTATATGCTAATTACGCCAATTAATTAACATAAAGCTTTCAAATTACGCTAATGAGCATAACTCTTATTCTAGACCTCAAACTGATATCAAATTTTAGGTGCAAGTTTATAAATCAGTAACAAATGTTTCTACTCTTTCACTTTTTCAAAAATCATGTTGTCAAAAGGGCATAATAGTCACATTTAAGCATAAATCGGAAACAAGCATATGAATCGGATAGGTATTGAACCAAGTTGTACAATCTCAGAGAGTTATACATATATGAAACCTGGTCCAAAATAAGCTCTAAGGCAGATCTCAAACATGCATGAACGGATCAGAACTGATAGTCAAAGCAAAAGTCAATTTATGCGACTTTCGGTTCCGATCCGGGTTTAAACTGAAAATTGTCGAGTTGAACATGTTGAGACATGTTCTTACATTAATTACCATGTTATTTTAATGATAAAACAGGTTGCATGTTCCCTACATTGCTAATTATGCTTAAACTTGCAAATAATCATTCTGTTGACTTTTTAAAGTATGATTTGACTCGACAATTAGCATAGTTAGATTGGGAATCTGAAAATACCCTTTTAAGGGTTTGTTACCCACATAAATACCAACTTGTAGGTACTTTCAATTCGAGAAATGACTGAGCAAATTTCGTTTAATCTCAAAGTCAAACTTAAATTACGATGGTTTGACTTTTGGTTAATTAGCTAAGCTAGAACGAAATAGAAAGGATTAGGAGTGCTTACAAGAGTCCTAATTATGCTTAGAGATCACTAGAAAGTTGGCTTGATGTCCAGAGAGCTCCAGAAGTTGTCTTGTGAATTTTTGTAAATGCAAGTGTTGAATGTTGCAAGCTTCAAGACCCTTTTATGCCAACTTTGATCTCATTAGGAGCTGCCACAAGGGTCTACTGATGTTGTAAGATGAGTCCAAGTGCCCCTAGATGCATGTAAACCCATTGGAGAGCCCCTTGTATCGATTCACAGCTGTTAAGCAACAAAAACAGGCCTGAAACTGCCAACTGCACGTTTTTTGTTCGCTGGTGACTTGTAGGCGGGCCGCGAGAGACCCTTCGCGGGCCACGTACAAGCTGGTAACCAGTCCAACAAGTTTTCAACATTTACATTTCAGTCCTTGTCCTTTGTTACGTGGTTTTGCTTATTTTTCTTGCACATTAGACCCTAAAACTTGATTTTTAAGGGCCTTGGGACTTTTACAAACATGGTAAAGTCCTTGGTTAACTTTGTGCTTACCCGAAAAGTCACGAAATTCAACGTTAACGCATTTAACCCTTCGTGCACGGTTTTGATCATAACTTTCTCATACGATAACGAAACTTGATGAAATTTTTATCACATATTCTAGTGAGTATATTTTACCATTACAAAGCTTCGGGTTTGCCAAAAGGTCACTCAGAGGTATACTTTCAACATGTTGACACTTTTAGCCCCTGTAGTTTGTAATTCCTCACTTTCTTTCATCTTTCCGCTTTGTATGATCCATGATTTAATCGTTTAAGATTATAAACACCATGTAGGGTTATTGTAGAGCCTATTTATCCATTGTTGACACTTTGAACCCTTATTTTCACATAGTTTCACTGTTTGTCAACTTTAGTCCCTCTAAAGTGCTTTTTCACATAATCAAAGCTTATGACACGTGTCAGTACATTATTGGACGTAAATTTTAGAGGTGTTACATCCTCACCCCCTTAAAAGAAATCTCGACCTCGAGATTTACTGAAACAGATGAGGGTATTTTTCTTTCATCGTGGATTCTACCTCCCATGTGTATTCGGGACCTCTACGGGCATCCCATTTAACCTTAACAATAGGCACATGCTTCCTTCGAAGCTTCTTTACCTGTCGATCCTCAATCGACAATGGTTTCTCCACAAATTTCAAGCTTTCATCAATATGTACATCCGTATGCGGTATGACTAACGATTCATCAGCGAAACACTTCTTCAAATTACAGATGTGAAAAACATTATGTATAGCACTGAGCTCTTCAGGCAAGTTTAACTTATAAGCAACTGACCCGACACGTTCGATAACCTCGAAAGGTCTTATGTATCTTGGGCTTAGCTTGCCTTTCTTACCAAATCGCATCACTCCCTTCCACGGTGATACTTTAAGCAATACTCTGTCACCTACTTCGAAGTGAAAAGATTTACGCTTTGGATCCGCATAGCTCTTCTGCCTATCCCTGGCAGCTTTCAAACGATCGCGAATCTGGAAAATCTTGTCCGTCGTTTCAAAAACCAAATCTGGTCCTGGCAATTGAACGTCTCCTACTTCCGCCCAACAAATAGGTGTTCTGCATTTTCTACCATATAATGCCTCAAAAGGCGCAGCCTTAATACTAGTATGGTAGCTATTATTATAGGAGAATTCGACTAATGGCAGATGCTTATCCCAACTGCCACCTAAATCAATCACACATGCACGAAGCATGTCTTCCAATGTTTGGATGGTACGCTCACTCTGTCCGTCTGTCTGTGGGTGGTAAGCCGTACTAAAATTCAAGCGCGTGCCCAAAGACTGTTGGAAACTTTTCCAAAAATGAGAGGTGTATCTCGTATCTCTATCCGAGATAATTGACAATGGCACACCATGCAACGCTACAATTTTATTTACGTACAATTGAGCTAACATGTCTGAGCTGTAAGTTTCCTTAATGGGTAGGAAATGTGCCGACTTCGTCAGTCTATCCACTATGACCCATATAGTATCATTTCCTTTCCTCGTCTTTGGCAACTTGGTGATGAAATCCATAGTCACCATCTCCCACTTCCATGTGGGAATTTCAGGCTGTTGTAACAAACCTGACGGCTTCTGGTGCTCAGCTTTGACTTGCGCACAAGTCAAACATTTAGCTACATGGGCAGCTACAGACTTTTTCAAACCAATCCACCAGTAGTTTGCCTTTAGATCCTGGTACATCTTATCAGCTCCGGGATGAACAGAATATTTGGAACTGTGGGCTTCTTGGAGGATAACATCCCGAAGTCCTCCATAAACTGGAACCCATATTCGTCCATTCAATCTTAGCATTCTGTCTTTGTCATGGGATAACTGCTCCTCAGTTACTTCCAGTTTTTCTTCAGGATAGTTAGCTTCCAGCACAGCTTCCTCCTGTGCAGCTAACACCCTCTCGTTCAAATTATTCCTTATTTCAATGCGCTTGGCATTGATTCTTATTGGCTTCACTCTTTCTTTTCTGCTTAGGGCGTCAACAACTACATTTGCCTTGCCTGGATGGTATTTTATCTCACAATCATAATCATTTAGAGTTTCCATCCATCGTCTTTGTCGCATGTTCAAGTCCTTCTGATTGAACAAATGTTGAAGGCTCTTGTGATCTGAATAGATCACACACTTGGTTCCATACGTAATGCCTCCATAATTTCAATGCAAATACAACGGCACCCAGCTCTAAGTCATGGATGGTGTAGTTCTTCTCGTGTACCTTTAACTGTCGTGAAGCATAGGCAATAACCTTGCCTTTCTGCATGAGTACACAGCCCATACCAGTGTGGGATGCATCACAATACACCACGAATTCTTCTATACCATCGGGCAATGTTAACACTGGTGCATTGCTCAACTTTTTCTTTAAAATGTCAAAGGATTCCTGCTGCTTAGGGCCCCAATCAAACTTAACCTTCTTACGTGTCAATGAAGTTAGGGACGCAGCAATCCTTGAAAAGTTTTCGATGAAGCGCCTATAATATCCTGCTAAACCCAGGAAGCTACGAATCTCATTAGGTGTCTTCGGCTCTTGCCAATTCATAACTGCTTCTACCTTAGCGGGATCCACTTGGATACCACGCTCACTTACCACATGTCCAAGGAATTGGACTTCTCGAAGCCAAAATTCGCACTTCGAAAATTTGGCGTAGAGTTTCTCATGATGTAGAAGTTTGAGAATACAACGAAGGTGTTTCTCGTGGTCAGCTTGGTTCTTCGAGTAAATAAGGATGTCGTCAATAAAGACAATGACGAATTTGTCCAAGTAAGGCTTACAGACGCGATTCATGAGATCCATGAATGCGGCCGGTGCATTAGTGAGCCGAAAAGGCATCACTAGGAACTCGTAATGACCATAACGAGTCCTAAATGCAGTCTTGTGCACATCTTCATCCTTGACTTTCAACTGATGATAGCCTGATCTCAAGTCGATCTTAGAGAAGTAGCTTGCCCCTTGTAACTGATCGAATAGATCGTCGATCCTGGGCAAAGGATACCTATTCTTGATAGTGACTTTATTAAGCTCACGGTAATCGATGCACAGACGCATCGATCCATCCTTCTTCTTGACAAACCAAATCGGCGCTCCCCAAGGAGACGAACTAGGTCTAATAAAACCTTTGGCTAGCAGATCATCTAATTGCGTCCTTAACTCCTTCATCTCCGTTGGTGCTAACCTATAAGGCGCTCTCGCTACAGGTGCTGCACCCGGAATGATGTCAATTCGGAATTCCACTTGCCTATCTGGTGGTAAGCCAGGTAGTTCTTCGGGGAAAACTTCAGGATATTCTGAAATGACAGGGATGTCTTCAATCTTAGGGTTTGGCTCATCAATAGTAACTTGTGCCATATAAATGACACAACCCTTCTGCAGACATCTGGATGCCTTGAGCATAGACACTTGCTCAGGCAATCCATGCTGGGTATCTCCTTGGATGGTGAGTGACTCACCAAACGGAGTTTTGACTACCACTTGCTTTCTGTTGCACACAATCTGGGCTTGGTTATGCGATAACCAATCCATGCCTATCACTATGTCAAAGCCGGCTAGCTTAAAGGGAAGTAAGGATAAAGGAAAAGAGTGATTCCTAATGGATATAACACATCCATCTAAAACAGTCGAGGCGGTTTCTATGGTTCCATCAGCTAATTCCACCTCATATTTCACACTTAAGGGTTTTACAGGCAATTTCAACAACTCACAAAACTTATTATCCACAAAAGACTTATCTGCTCCAGAATCAAACAATACTCTAGCAAAAACATCATTTACGAGAAAAGTACCTGTAATTACGTTGTCATCCTGAACAGCTTCCTTAGCGTCCATCTTGAAGACCCTCGCATTGGTCTTCTTCCCATCTTCGGTTTTCTTGGTGTTCTTTGGGCAATTAGACTTAATGTGCCCTTTTTCGTTGCAACCGTAACATGTTGCATCCTTCATCTTCTTACACTCCAAAGTCTTATGATCCGTAGATTTGCAAATCCCACAAGATCTCGTGTGAGACTGGGATTTCGACTCAAATCGACACCTCCCAAAATGGTTCTTCTTGCATGTTTTACATTTGGGCTTATCTCCCAATTGTTGCCCATCTCTCTTAGATCCCGACCCTTTCTTGTGGTCGTCATTTCCTCGGTGTTTCTTACCTGATCTTCGTGAGGTATCATCCTCACGCTTCCTTTTGTTCTCTTCTGAATTCCTGAGTGCTCTCAAGCTGACTACGTCCAAGGTAAGAGAGAGAGATAGATCAGCTGCTGATCTGAAGGTAGCAGGCCTTGATGCCTTAACACTAGCTTTAATCTCTGGGGCTAAACCCCCGATGAAACGAGCAATCCTCTTAGGTTCTGGGGTTACCAAGTATGGAACCAACCTAGATAGGGCATTGAAAGTGGTGAGGTATGCCTGGCAGTCTAAATTCTTCATCACTAAAGATAGGAAGTCTGACTCAATTCTCTCAACTTCGTGCTGCGGGCAATAATTATCTTTAATGAGAGCAACGAACTGATCCCATGATAGATTGTAGAGCGGGATCTTTCCAGCAGCTTGTATGAGAGACTTCCACCACGCCAGTGCTTCTCCTTTGAACGATTGGGATATGTATTTTACTACGTCCCTTTCAGCACAACTGCTGATGTCTACAACCGTATCCATTTCGTCCAACCAAGTCATACAATCTACTGCTCCTTTCTCCCCGGTGAAGTCCCGGGGTTTGCAAGAAACAAAGTACTTGTAAGTACAGGACTTGGTGTGTGGTTTGGCATCATACACCATCCTTTTTTAGGGAACACTGTTCTGATTTGATGAGTGTCGATCATCATCCTTCTTGAGCTCATCTTTCTTAAGTTCATCTTTCTTAGAGGGCGGTTTGCTATGAGCCTCAGAGTGAACTTTTGGCTTAGAGTGAGGAGCTGATCTGGTCCTGCTTCGAGTACCACTCGATTCACTATATTGCCTCTCGATGGCTTTGTTAACAACATTTTCCACTATTGCTTGTAACTCCGCACCAGTTACAAGTATCTTAGCATTTTCAGGGTTTTCTGCTGGACGACTGTTTAATTCTTCAGACTTAGCCATGTAGTCTTAATTGCTACATAAAGAAAATAAGGACAAGGTCTATTTAGAAGCCTAAACAGTATTATCGTTCTTGACGATTTATTAACCATGGTAAATAAGAGCCATATTAGTTAATTTGTTAAGTAATTTCATTCAGGACTTTTTATTAGTAACTTTATCCTAGAATGAAATAAAATGTTGGCGCAACAGGCCTAGTCACGTAGACAAATTTCTAAATTAAAAATTTAGATCTTAAAGGATTAAAGTTTGAATAAATAAGACAAATCAATCCTTTTCTTGGCAGGGAGTCTATAAACTACGACTGCCTTTATATGACATTAATTATAACCTGTAGGTATTTTGTCACAATCAAATATATATAAAAATAAAAATTTGGGTAATTAATAAAAAAAGGGTGACATGTGTGATTTCGCGGATCACACTAGCCAAGAATGTTAACATATTTGCAGATGTTAACAGAGATTAAATCTTTTTAAACAGGTTCTATCATATTGGCCAGGTCTTTAATATGACATTCAAGCTAGGTTTTACCTTTTTAAGATTCTTATTTATTATCAAAAAATGGTAAATCAAAATATGTTATTTTTCATTTATTCACATATTATATTCATGCATAATTTATAAATGAAAAACTTAAATTAACCATTCCAAACAAAATTAAACTAGTACGAGTTTGCCCTAAACGGGACTTTTACATAAACAACATGCCCACGCAGGGGCCAACTAACAAAACAAACCCACGCAGGGGTCAAAATAGAAAAACATGCCCACGCAGGGGCAGAACAGAAAGGAAATATACCCACACAGGGGCAGAGTACAGAAATAAATGTCCTCGCAGGGACATGATTACAACTAAAATAAATAAACTAACAAAGGATTTTAGTGATCCTTCTTGCTTTTTCCCTTGATCAAGTTCACCATCTTCTTAAACATCCCCCGGTTATGCCTACGTTCTTCCCGCAATCCATGTTGCACCTCTTGTCGCACCTCATGTATCTCATGAAGGATTTCTTGAAATTGCGGCGGCGACATTGCCGGCGCTTGAGGAGGCTGCTGATATTGCGGAGGTCGAGGAGGCGGTTGTTGATACCCATATGGTGGGTATCCATAGGTCGATTGTCCTGTAGCCCAGGGACCTCCGTAGGGACCTTCCGAACGGGGAGCGTTGAAGCTCGAAGCTATCCAGTAGGGATCCTCTGCAAAGTTGTAGCCTGTGTGGTTTAGCTGCTCGAAGGGATTGTATGCTGCAGCTCCAGTGTAAGTGGGAATTGGGTCTCCAAAACCCAATGGTGGCTGTGGCGCGACTGGCGCAGAGACTACCTCTGAGACGGGGTGTGAAGATTCTCCCATCTCTGGTTCTTCGTGGACAGGCGAGTACCGGCTGCCACTTGAATGTGGAGGGGTGCTGATGCGTATTCCCCCTCGTGCGGATATTCGCAAGGTCGTTCTCCTTCGCCTCGGGGGCGAGGGAGGCTGAAGCTGAGGTGGTGCTGCCGGCGGAGTGACCGCGACTAGTCGGGAATCCTCGGAAGGATTCTGCTGCTGCTGTGGCTGCTGCTGGTGGTGCAGGGGAGAGTTGTGCTGTGGCTGGTGCAAGGGAGAGTAGTGTGGCTGGTGCAGGGGAGAGTTATGGTAACTGGGAGTAAATGCCCAGTCATACTGCTTGAATTTCTCCTCAAAGCTATCGGGACCATTGTAAGGTGATCCCACAAACGGTGACCCATCAGAAATTTCGATGGGGTGGTTCGGAGTTCCGGATGGTGGCATTGAAGGATCGGTATCTTCATCGATGTCCATCGGGTTGCCACCAGAAAAGTGTTCTTCGGGTCCAAGTGGGTTAAAACCCATAGGCACATCAAGGTAGTCAGCAGGGT
The DNA here is from genome assembly GCA_030545235.1 of Helianthus tuberosus. Taxonomy (NCBI): domain Eukaryota; kingdom Viridiplantae; phylum Streptophyta; class Magnoliopsida; order Asterales; family Asteraceae; genus Helianthus; species Helianthus tuberosus. The sequence continues at coordinate 32,703,066 of CM060406.1, forward strand.
TGAACAGGCCCTGGAAAACAGGTGATGGGTGGTCAAAGGGTGATTGGTGTCCTTGAAGAGGTATGAAGGACTGGTGAGAGTTTTGGGGTTCATTTTGGGAATAAGGCCCAAAAGAGTGTGGGATTGATGGGGAGGTACTCAGTGATACTGAGCGCCTAGCAGGCTCAATAAAAGACCTCCAAAGATCTTGAGCATCTGAGTTATGGGGGTCCGAAGGTATTCGCCGGTGTGACGGTCTGGCCTCGTTGTCGTTTGGGGCTACATGTGCTCCATTTCCCCTTCCTCTTCCTCTCATACGTGGCGGCATGTTGACAACCTGTCAAAAACAAACAAGTGATACAACAAGAAATATATAAGACAAAGTTAGAATTAAAACCAAAAATTTGGATAGTTCCTAAGTTCTTTATCTAGACTCGAGAATCGAGGAATGTGCAATTGTGTAACTGAGATTAAACACAAAAGGCTAGTGTTTAATTCACTCAGAGTTGGCTCTGATACCAACCTGTCACACCCCTATTTTCCACGTGTCACCGGTGGGCCCGGTGGGGAGTATCGTGACGTAGTTGGTATCATCATAGACAAACAACACAATATATAAATGCACAGCGGAAGCAAAGATAGATTCATTTCAACTTTAATAAAGTGTAATATTAAATATCACAAATAGTTGAAACGGATCCACAGGCGGATCAAAATAAAATAAGATATTGTTCAACAGCTTTATTGTCATCCAAGCTTGCGAGACTTATTGTGGACGCTCTAGAAGACAGCCAGCCTAGTACGTGTAGTACCTGCACTTAACCTTTTGGGAAAATACGTCAGTTTACACTGGTAAATACAATTTAACTGACTCATTTTGAAAAGGTTGAAAATTGATTTGAATGCACGTGGCACAAAACCTTTTTATAACTTGGGATAATTATGCAATATAATCTTGTGAACGAATTACATGTTACTTGTGCGTTCAGTAGCCCGGATCTTGTCCGGGTTAAAGATCAATAGACACACCACAATAATGAGTTATACACTGACAGGTGTACGCCTACACCCCGTGCTCAGGTCGTGGCCATTTCGTAAAATGATGCCAGGGATATCCGGGACATGGTCATTAACCCCCAAAGGCTTTAAGTGAACAAGACTGTTTAAACGAGCCGATCAAATTATTCAATTAACCACCCAACGATGTAAGATTTGATGCTCAATCAAGCGGTATTCTATATACCGTAACCCAAGCCCGTATAGGGAAAATAAGTTAAAAGTATTTACCTGAGTAAAGTATAAATCACAACTAGCAAGTGAAGGTAGCTTTTACTGGTTCTTCTTATTCTGGAACAAAGGTTTATAATAACCTATTAGATTTCTAACGGGTCTTTATTTAAGCTTAAGCTTAGACCGGCTAGTTTTTAAGGACGATACGGTTCAAACGCACGATTAAGCGAAGACCGGATAGAATGTGATTTAGACCCGACAAGTTTGAATACTTGTATAATATGGGTATACTAAATAAATTTTGGATTTTGAGACAAAAATGATAATGTTTGACCCGTTTCGGTCAATTTATGCAAACTAGTTACATAAACCGAACCGAACGCGAAAAGGGCGTCACGGGTAACCAAAAGAGTCATATGCAAGTTCCCTGAGTTAATATGCCTTAAATATGTTATAATATCAGTAAGATATCTTCTATTATGCCCAAAACGGATTTAAACACAATTTATGCCTCATAAGGGCATTTTGGTCATTTAAAAGATTATAAAAGAGTTTAATTGGAAATCTGAGTTACAGGTCTGGTTTATACAGTAAATATACTTAATTTAACATGTTATAACAGTAGGGTATGACCCATATATGAAATTTATCATCTAAAACCAAACTATGCTTCTTAGGGGTATTTTGGTAATTTCACAACGGCTAAAAAGGTCAAAACTGGAAACCTGAGTTCAAAAACTTTTACTTACTGTTATTTTATAAAAATATACTAAAAAAATCAGCAGGTATCAACCTTATATGTTTAATATGGTTATAATACATACTATGCGTTAAAAACGCTTAAAAAGGCGATTTGGAGCCGTTTCCGGGTTTTTAAAAGAAGGCTGATATTTTTATAATTCCAGAATGCTCAAAATATTTTATTTATCAATGAAAATCAGTAGAAAAAGGTTTGGGGTCAAAAGGATTTATAAAACTCGTTTTATGGATTAAAAGGGCAAAATCGGTATTAACCGAATTAAACTTAGAGACCTATGTTATGCTCAGCCAAAAATTAAATAAAAATCTTTAAAAATCCCAAAATATTATATTATAATAGTGGGTAAAAATTTTGATATTAAAAAGTGGTTTTAAATAGGTTATATGCTAATTACGCTAATTAATTAACATAAAGCTTTCAAATTACGCTAATGAGCATAACTCTTATTCTAGACCTCAAACTGATATCAAATTTTAGGTGCAAGTTTATAAACCAGTAACAAATGTTTCTACTCTTTCACTTTTTCAAAAATCATGTTTTATAGTCAAAAGGGCATAATAGTCACATTTAAGCATAAATCGGAAACAAGCATATGAATCGGATAGGTATTGAACCAAGTTGTACAATCTCAGAGAGTTATACATATATGAAACCTGGTCCAAAATAAGCTCTAAGGCAGATCTCAAACATGCATGAACGGATCAGAACTGATAGTCAAAGCAAAAGTCAATTTATGCGACTTTCGGTTCCGATCCGGGTTTAAACTGAAAATTGTCGAGTTGAACATGTTGAGACATGTTCTTACATTAATTACCATGTTATTTTAATGATCAAACAGGTTGCATGTACCCTACATTGCTAATTATGCTTAAACTTGCAAATAATCATTCTGTTGACTTTTTAAAGTATGCTTTGACTCGACAATTAGCATAATTAGAGTGGGAATCTGAAAATACCCTTTTAAGGGTTTGTTACCCACATAAATACCAACTTGTAGGTACTTTCAATTCGAGAAATGACTGAGCAAATTTCGTTTAATCTCAAAGTCAAACTTAAATTACGATGGTTTGACTTTTGGTTAATTAGCTAAGCTAGAACGAAATAGAAAGGATTAGGAGTGCTTACAAGAGTCCTAATTATGCTTAGAGATCACTAGAAAGTTGGCTTGATGTCCAGAGAGCTCCAGAAGTTGTCTTGTGAATTTTTGTAAATGCAAGTGTTGAATGTTGCAAGCTTCAAGACCCTTTTATGCCAACTTTGATCTCATTAGGAGCTGCCATAAGGGTCTACTGATGTTGTAAGATGAGTCCAAGTGCCCCTAGATGCATGTAAACCCATTGGAGAGCCCCTTGTATCGATTCACAGCTGTTAAGCAACAAAAACAGGCCTGCAACTGCCAACTGCACGTTTTTTGTTCGCTGGTGACTTGTAGGCGGGCCGCGAGAGACCCTTTGTGGGTCGCGTACAAGCTGGTAACCAGCCCAACAAGTTTTCAACATTTACATTTCAGTCCTTGTCCTTTGTTACGTGGTTTTGCTTATTTTTCTTGCACATTAGACCCTAAAACTTGATTTTTAAGGGCCTTGGGACTTTTACAAACATGGTAAAGTCCTTGGTTAACTTTGTGCTTACCCGAAAAGTCACGAAATTCAACGTTAACGCATTTAACCCTTCGTGCACGGTTTTGATCATAACTTTCTCATACGATAACGAAACTTGATGAAATTTTTATCACATATTCTAGTGAGTATATTTTACCATTACAAAGCTTCGGGTTTGCCAAAAGGTCACTCAGAGGTATACTTTCAACATGTTGACACTTTTAGCCCCTGTAGTTTGTAATTCCTCACTTTCTTTCATCTTTCCGCTTTGTATGATCCATGATTTAATCGTTTAAGATTATAAACACTATGTAGGGTTATTGTAGAGCCTATTTATCCATTGTTGACACTTTGAACCCTTATTTTCACATAGTTTCACTGTTTGTCAACTTTAGTCCCTCTAAAGTGCTTTTTCACATAATCAAAGCTTATGACATGTGTCAGTACATTATTGGACGTAAATTTTAGAGGTGTTACATTTGGTGAGTCCTTTTTTTTCTTTTTTTTTTACCTTAGGTAGTAGTGCTGGACAAATGCACCTTTTAGTGGCCTTTGATAATTGGACCGCCTTTTTTATGCCTTTAACGCGTGTCACATGCTGCTTTCTCTCCCATTTTGATTTCATCATTCCCAAACCAGCTTTTCAAAACCCTTAAAAGATCCTACCTCAACCCTCTACCGATCCCTCCCACGCATCCACCCTCTTTTCACCACCGCCGCCTTGTTAAGATTTACAATTGTTATTTAATACTAGTGGGAATGCCCGCGCGTTGCAGCGGGTGTCCCAACTATACCAGATTCAATTATAATTTATATTACAAATCACAAACCATTCCGGGTTTCAAACATTTTATTCCTTTCAACGGAAAATAGCTATAGAACCTATAAGCTATGCAGTTAAAGCGGTCCAAAATTGAATAGCGGTTAAGGTCCGCTATATGATATATAGGTTATAGCGGTGGTATAGCGGCGATATAGCGGTAATTTTTATACCATGCATAATTTATGTATTTTTATATATATATAAATATATCTTTGAAAAATATTAATAGTAATATCAAAATTTATAGTAATATCATTCCATTATCAAAAACCTGTTGCAAATCAAATACTGATAGTAACTTTGAAGTATTTAATTTAAGAATTAACACAATCAAACACCGTTACTGCTATAACTGCTATAGGCCACCGCTATAGTACCGCTATAGCACCGCTATAGCGGAACCGCTATAGGCCACCGCTATTTGGACCTCTACACACCCTGAGGTCCGCTAAACGCTATTGACTGCTTAGCCTATAAGATTACAAACATGTATAGAAAGTCTAGAATACCCATACAAAGAGCCATGTTTATTAAACCATAATAAATTTTCATCAAAAACATCAAATGGGTCAATTTTGGTTCTGTTTAATCTCAAACTATTCAAATCTAAAAATGTTAACCAAAAGGAATACTGGTTTAATGGGTTGAACGTTCCCTAAAGTCTGTTTTTATGGCATGCAACCTCTTAAATCATTTTTCAAAGATTGATAATGATTCTAATAATAATGTTTCTTTTGGGCTAATGGTGGTAGGGTCTGGCATGTTTCAACCCAGGACAGATGTGTCATACCACATTACCACCTCATTAAATATAACTTGTTTCCCTCTTTATTTTAATAGTCTCTCATGGTGTAGAAACCAAACCTCCTCCTCACTCTCTAAATTCCAGCAACAATGTATCAAAATGACCCCACAAATCTTGTAGTTGTGTACATCCAAATTAAATTTCAAACCAATAACAAATGGTGTTACGTTGATTATTATATAAAATTAACATGTGATTGATCAAGAATTAACTAAATAATAAAAATGAAGGATAAGAGTTTTAGAAATACATTTCATGTGTAATACATAAATCGATGAAAAATATACATAGCTAATAAAAAGGTAAATATTCGTAACAGGTTTTGGTTAGTTAATTTACAACTTAAACATATTCAAAAAAACTTCCCAGCTCTAAAACATACTTAATAAGCTTTACAAAAAGTTACAAATAAGTTCTTCACCATGTGTATATACATGCAAAAAAAAAAAAAAAAAAAAACACATCAGTAACCTTGTTAGTCGAGAGCCACATTAAGATTTGTGGGTTCTATCTTGATTCATTAAAGCCCCTCAAAACAAAACCTTACCATCATTGTTGCCCTCATCATCGGACCTCCGCAATCACCTCATCCACCTTTCTCCTCTGTTGCCGTCATCAGCCTTCTGCGATCCTCACAACCCTTCATCATCTTTAACTGTCGGCGCCCTCCTCCGATTAAAGGCAATTGAGCACCTCCAAATGAAACCCTTCATGGATTTATTCGTGAGATTTTTGAGCAACCATCTTAAAAATGATGTGAAATTACCCTTGTGCCCATCCAGTTTCCTTGATTCGTGAAATTTGATGCACATATAACATAAGAACTTTTCTTCATCCAATTTCCAAAGTCCAAACACTCAAAAGTGTGCTGCAAATAAGCCGTCTAAAATAAGCAAATTGCAAGTACCCCCTAGAGTATATCACCCAAATTTGGACCAAAGTTGGTTCCTCGTATACAAAATCTGACCCAAAAAAGGCAAAATGAACACATACCCCATAAAAAGTTATAAGGGAAAGGAAACCTTCTATTCCGTCATCTATTCATATATGTTCATCTTCCAAATATTGTTTAGGTCCTTTTTCTGTACAGCTTCCTGATCGAATCATGGGTAAAAAATCAGATTTCCCATCTGCAACAACAACAATCCCAAAGCCAAACTCCTAGCAGAATTCAGCCATAAACCCAACTCGCACATCCTACCACTTAAATTATTTTTAGCTCATCAAAAAGAATAATGTTATAGTTTAAAGAACTTACATGCTACAAGCGGACAACATTCCATAGGAAATGGTCTCATTCATCCGTATATTCAACTACAACAAAAACTTTAGCAAAACCAAAAGCATATAGAACAATTTGCGAGTGGATTAGAAGCCTCAGTGAAGTGAAGGTGCTGAAGTTGCAACTGGATTAGAAAGAATAAAATTTAAACCCTTACCCCATCACCTACCTCCATCACGATGCTTGGCTCGCCAACACTCTACCGGTTTCCCTCGATCTCCCGACACAGAAAAAAGGGCTCTTAGTTGGTAAATTACATAAAAAAGTCACAAGATTAGTCATTGACTTTAAAACCCATGAGAAAGGTGCATTTTTGAAGGGATCATCTTCACTATCTTTTCATAAATTTGGGCAGATTAGGTTCTTACTTTGTTTAAAAGTTGATAGGATAGAATAAAACAAAATTTTTTTGTTTCAATTTCTGTACTTTTCTATAACTAATCCGCCCAAAAATTGTAGCATCCCAACATTTTATTCATAATTCTATGAGATTAGATCTTTTGTTACCTAATGTAAGAAGCTAATCAAAGCTTTTTGAAAAACAATAATGACTAAATTCATTGAAATATATTAACAAACACCTGGTGGGCATTACTGAAACATGTCGATTACCCCTAGCACATTCAATCTTTTCTTGTGAACTTGAGGTTTGTCCGATTCATGCGCGTCTACAACAGAGCGTCTACAACAGATTTCCCTATTACCCCATGTATTTAAAGCAAAAAAAAGACTTGCAGAGGTTAGTTGCGACGGTAAAGACTAAGACCATCTATTGAATATATCATTTGTGTAGCGCTAGACATACAAAAACAGAAGGGGGGCTGACCCAGTAACGTTAAACAATTCATTTGTTATTGTTTACCTGAGCGACCGTTGCATAAACGACGTGTAACAGACAGGGCCTGCTAACCCAAGAAAAACCCCACAACACAGTTCTTTGTGAGGACAAGAGCTTTTGGAAGATGGCTACAGAAGTGTGGAACAACAAATGAGACAACCTAATTGAATAACAATAACATCAATTAATATTATATCTTTAGTACTACAATATGTAAAGAGAACCCAGCTAGTAAATACTCCACTCGCCTGATTCAGAGCAACATATGCGTATCCTTTCTGGATGTTTGGCGGTAACTGGTCACCATGAATTTCCAAAGAAGCACACCACAACAAACAAAATCTGCACACCAAATAATCACACTATATACATGAATATTAAAAGAAACAAACTACTACAACAAACTAAATCCTCACTCTACACTTGTTAATTTGAATCATAAGTATGTAACAAGCGTTGTGTGAGTGAAGACGTGGACCTGGTGATGTCAACTCCGGTGAGTGTAGCCGCCACGGCGGTGGTGGTTCTACGTGAAGTCGTCGGCTTGGAAAAGAGGAAAACCCTAGGGGCGGTTTATAAAGTAAAACCCATATGAATTCGCGTCTCAATGTGACGGTACACCACACAAATTGAATGATGGTTTTATGAATCACATTAATTTCTTCAATTGGTCCACAAATTGAATGGGGGTTTCATACATTTCATCCGATTGAGTTCTCACTGGAAGATTAAATTGCTTCAATTGCTGCCATTCAACCGTCGATTTATAGATATAGATTATCATGCCAACATAAAACCCAATACAAAAGCCTCATTCAATGTTGGCCTTGTTTCTAGTATTAAAAAACTTTGTAACTGGGACACATCATTCAATAGGATAGGCTTTTGCTTTAAAGAGGGAGGCTGATCAAATGTCTAGATTGCCCCTAAAGTGTCTTAATTTTTTTTGACAATGCACAAGTTTACCCCCTCTAAAACAGCTTGTACTCTCTTGTACGTAATGCTATAAAATTTATACGTGTGTAAAATGACCAAAAGGGTAGAAAACCCACTTTCTTTAATATAGTAGTATAGATATAAATATTATGCCAATGGGCTAGTGGTGCAGTGATAAGGGAGAGACATTTTGTTCAAGTGATCTAGGTTCGATTCCTGTCACCATCATTTAGTTTCGGCGGCTCCTGGTGATGATGGGAGACTAGGCGAGTAAGCGGCGATCGCTAGTTCGATCCTTGAACTGAGCGAGTTTTAACTCACCGCACTGTCGGGCCTTCAAGCTAGTGTTCTCGGGCTTCGGCCCTAGATGAGGGTTTTCCCTGGTTCGGAGACGAGTGTATCCCGATGTGATGAATTTCGCCAGTAGCCCATTTAGAGGGTTCGTTGGGTGTTAAAAAAATATTGTATAACATATTTATATAATATATAATTGAACAAAAATATAGTAATATAGTATGTTAAGGATGAGCATGGTACCCGTTCGGTATCGAACCGATACCGAAAAAGGGGAAATTGGTATCGGTACCGAATATACTGGTTCAGAATCGGTACCATTATTTACCGGTGTTTTACCCATAAATACTGATACCGTACCGATATCAAAAAGGGGAAATGGATACCGGTACCGAATAAATCCGGTACGGTTCGGTACCAGTATACCAAATACTTATCTTCCTATACTAATAAACAAAAATCTTTTGGGACACATGTCACTTTCTCATGCCCCTTGCCATTATTTAAAAAAAAAACCTCTTTATTAAATAACAAATAATAATTTTTAACTTTATCTCCAATGATATTAAAATAAAGAAAATGTTACATATATCAATAGTGAGAAGATAATATTTTAAAACGAATTTTAAGATTAATGATGATCTTACATTATTTTGGTTAAAAAAAAGTGTTGGGATTGAACCCTACCAGAGGAACAGATAATGTAAAGCCAAAACCGGTTCAAACAGTGGATTCACAATAAGCAGACGTTTACTCTAAGCCCTCCCCTTGACAGTGGTTATCTATCTGCTGATACACTCTAAGTACTGCTCTGAAGAACAACTGATGAACCAAACACTGATGAAACAACTAAAGACTGCTAAAAGGCAAACACTGAGCTCTATCTACTGCTGTCTCTTAAGTACTGCTGAAGACCCAAGCACTGCTCATTCAAAGACTGATCACCTTTTGAAGAAAGCACTGATATTCAAGTAATCAGTGCTTAGGCTACAACAGTGGAACGTGAACAGTGTTAGACTTGTTTTGTATTTTATTATCAATCAGTTGTTAGACATCAGTAGTTTGTATAGACCAGTGTTTATACGTTGTTAGGCTGTTAGATGTCACTATCATGGTGACGTCAGCTGAGGTACATCAGTAGTTTGGTTTGCCTATAAATATGACAGTACTCTGTACTGTTATATTTGATTGTTTTGAGAGAGAGTTCTTCTCCTCAATTCAATCCTTTCATCTTGTGCAGCCAATTCTGAAGTATCAGGCTGAGGGGGAGTTTAGTCTGTAAGCTGCATTGTAACCTTTTGCTTTTGATGTAATCTTTCGACTCTATGAAAAGCAATTGTTTATCAAACTATATTCTCCTTTGATTGTGTTTACAAAGTTTGTTATTCATTTCCGCTGCACTTAAAACTGTTCATATCTATTTGATTTGTTCAAATCTCACAAACAAACACAGTCATGAAAGCCTCAGATCCTAACAATTGGTATCAGAGCTTGGACAGTCAAATTCGATCTAACAATCAATTTGACATAACAGTTCGGCTCAAAATTCATTGATACTAAGGTTGGTTGTATTTAGTTGAAAAACAGAGTATCGAGTAAATCATGTTCAAAGTGGTTAATCAAAAACTCTGTAAATCAACCAAGATGTCATATGACACACAAATTTCACACAACAAGTGAATTCATGCACATGACACTCATGGTTTCTAGATTTGAAAACAATATCTGCTAAACTATGAGATTATTTCTTACTTTCTAACTTGATTTCAATTGTTGATGTATAATCTGTGATGTTCTCATTAAATACTAAAGTATGGACCTCAGATTAACAAAACCTATGTTCATAAAAACATTGGTGTTTTGCTAACATGAAAAGAGGGAAATTAAAACTTTAGTCATTCAGATCTTATGTGTTGAAAACAGGTTGAGTTCTTCAAAAGGACAAAATCAACTATGTTAAAATACATTAAGAAAATTCACAAAAACTCAGAAGTGTGTTTGTCTCAAAACTTTTGAAGTCAAAAGGAAAGAGTATAAACATAAAACACTGATGAGTTAAAGTTTAGGGTAATAATGGTTATCAAGCAACTATGTGCGTTTATCTGTTCAGGAAAAGGTTGTTGATTCCCGTGAATGAACTCCAAAGAGGATGAGACAAATGTTCAAAAAAATTTATCCATGAGTCCTCATGATTGCAATCAACTGACAAAGAAAATGGTACCAAACAGTGGTCAAAATGTATTCAGAATGTTCTACCTACTGCTGTCAAACCACTGACCATTTTTTTTAATAAGCTCGAGTATGATATGATTACGTAATTTATTGAAGATTTACCAGATCCTTTTGATGCTGTTCTCAGAAAATCCTTTAATCATTTTTATACAAAGGATTTTCTCGAATAACTAGGATATATTGTTCATTTTTTTTTGGGAATAATATATATGAAACTTTTGCTTGTTTTTGTTGGCAATAGTTTCAGTTCCTGTCAGGATATATTACCTTATTTTTGCTGGTATTATTCTCCTCATAAGTGGGTCAAAAGGAAATGGTACATATGTCAAAATCATGTCATACTCAGGTTTGCTCCTAAACTTTTGTCAAAGGTTGATTGCTAACTATGCTTGAATTACTAAGGTATTCATGTTTTAATTGAATATTAAACGAAAATGAGTTGCCTTAGCAATAAAGTTTTCATCATCTGGGGTACTAAACCACTGTCCTTCAAAAGTGACTTGTGGCAAAACCTTGAATGAAAATTCTCAAAAACTGTTGCTGGATTACTTGTCCTTAAAATCTGTACCATTTACCCTAACCACTGTTTTATTCCATCGTCTGATCTCTAAATACTGTCCACTGCTGAAAGTTAGCCACTGATCCTTCATTATATTGACAAGCACTGATGTTCAAAATCAGTGTCCTATCCACTGATATGCTATCCACTGATAGTAAAAATCATCCACTGCCCACAATTTTTACCGTTGTAACCACTGATGCTTGATACGTCAATGGCCCTTAAAACAACTGTTCTCCAAACTTCATCCATTTCATCAGTGTTTGACACGTGGTCAGTTTTTAGCCTTCAGATCATAATAACCGCTGCTACATCAGCGATCATTTTTTTCCCTTAATAAAACCCTGCCCTAAACCCCAAACAGGGTTTTACACTGTCGAATTGAATTCCAAAATTCTCTTCTCATAGCAGTTTCCAACCCTTCTTCTCCAAAATCTTCAAAAACATTCTTCGTTCTTCTCCGCAAAAATGACAAAATTAAAGTCGAAATCAAAATCAAAACCAAAATCACCACCACCCTCCAAAGAGGTCGATCAAATGGCCGAAGAATCCAACGAAATCCCATACAAATCACCGCACAACTACGTGGGTCTCCTCACAAAACCCACAAACAACCATACTTTCGATTCCATTCTCGACACCATATCTACATCAAAGTACAAAACTTTGTTGACAGTAGACGCTCCCATATATCTGCAAACCCAGAGAGAGTTCTGGAAAAATGTTGTGCTTGAAAAACAAGATGACAAGACAGTAGCCATTAACTCCTCGATACAGGGAAAAGCAATCAAAATCACTCCGCAAACAATTTCAGAAGTCTTCAAACTCAATGATCAGAATGGTAAAACTTCTTTTGACAAAAATGAGTTAAAAGCTGATTTTCTGAAAAGGGGTTATGCAGAACAATCAAAGGTAGATACCCTACAAAAGGGTTATTTCCCATCTGCACCCAGATTTTTGTTTCACACACTTGTGAGTTGTGTTTCTAATAAAACAACATCGTTTAACGAAATACCATTGAAGATTCAATGCCTGGGCTATGCTATTTTAAACAATAAAGATTACAACTACTCCCAGGAGATCTTCAATGACATGGTAAAGAATGTTGTTAGCAAATCATTTCTTCTTTTTCCAAGATTTCTGAGCTATTACTTTAAACAAAAATTTGAAAAAGAAGATGAAAATTTGCCCAAACAAGGTGTCCATTTTCAAATAAAAAGTCTAACAATTGAAACATTTTCAAGAATGATGGCACCAATAAAATTAAAAGCAAAGGTGCCTGAGCAGACTTTAGAAACTGCCACTGATCCTCAGGCAACTTCTGCTGAGCCCACTGCTCCAGGTGATCAAAGCAGCACAACCACTGCTTTGAAACCCACACCTGACATCACCAAAAAGACCAAAAGAAAAACATCCAGAAAACCCACCAAACCCAAAACAAAAGCAACTCTGGAAGATGAGATCCCAGAGCAACTGCATGTGACAACACAAAAGTCACCACAAACCACTGCTGCTACTTCCTCACAGCAGTTGGAAGAAAGATCTCAACCCATGCCTAAAACTCCTCCTGCATCCTCACAAAAGGATCAGGTTGTAATCACAGGGACACCAAATTATGAAGCTCTAGATCCACTTGGCTCTATCTTCCACAGTCCTGATCCCAAGGACATGTCTCTTTCAACACCTATACCCTCACCAATCATAATGCCACAATCCATGCTACCCTTGTTGCATGCAGCTGCTATAGCTCAGACACAAACCAGTTCCTCTCTATCACCTGTCACTGAGAGTATACCCCCACAAGTGACTGGGTCTGATGCTACTACTCCTGCTATCCCAGCAACAATTGAGGAGGTTACACCCCCTGAGTTACAAGTAACTCTCGGTGGTAGTTCAAGTGGAGCAGCAACTACAACTGGTGGATCAACAGATCTTCAGTTGGACAGTTGTTTCATAAGTAAGACTCCCTTGAAGGCAATTTCTTCCATGGCAACTTCGGTAACCACCAGTGAGTTGGATCTAACCACCGGTACCATCAAAGGTTTATCGAGTGCTGAAGAAAGAAGTCCCCAGTACCAAGAACAAGGGGCATCAATGGGTGATTTTTGGGACTCTGTTCCTAAGTCACACATTGATATAACCACTGCTGGTGGGGATTCAGATGATCCTACTAAAGTAGGTGATGATTCAAAATATCAGGAATTGACGGACAGAGTTGAAAAACTTGAAGAATCAGTTGCTGAAATAAAGAATATGGTGCAAGAGATTTTAAAAGCTAAAAAAGCACAAGCCACTACTGTTCCTGCTCAAGCACCTGCACAACATGCATTTGCTGCAAATGAGCTTTGGAATATTTTCCAACCCATGCTTGAAAAACAGCAACATATGGCTGATAAAAAGCATGCTATTCAAGTACAAATGCTGACCAACATGGTGGAATCAAGGTTTAAAGACACTCAAGCAGATATCAAGGCTATAAAGGCTAGCATTCAAAGTGCCTCTGGCAAAGTTCCTTCTTCCATATCATTTCTTGTTAACCCCCCTTCAGATAATGCCAAAAAGGGGGAGAATATCAAGCTGTTGGAAAAAATGAAGAAAATGGGAATAGAACATGGCCTTTGTATTGAACCTGAAAAAGAAAAAGAAAAGGAAAGACAGGTCTCAAAACTTGTTAGTCAAACAGCTGATACACCAGTAGTTACAAAAACTGCTGACAGTAGCCAAACAGCTGCCATGTCATCAACACACACACCTTCAACACACACCACTCTACCACACACCACCAAAACTACTACTCTACCACCATCATCTACAATCACACCATCACCACTGCCTCCTGTCATAAAACAGAAGACAACAGATGTTACAACAGCTGTTGTAATGACAGCAGCGGTTGAAGCACCAGTTGTTTCAACAGTTGTTTGTCAGACACTCTCCATCATTCAAACCACTGATCCACCCAAAACATCATCAGCCTCTCCTACATTAAAAAGTAGAAGGGTTTTTATTCCTGATGATGAGTCACCACCACCATCACCACCATCACCACCATCAAAAACCCCTGCTCAAAAGCAGAAGACATCTGCTGATACATCAGCAGTTGTAATGACAGCAGCGGTTGAAACACCAGTTGTTTCAACCACTGTTAGTCAAACATCCACCACTTAACTCATCATTCCTACACCACAACCTCCAAAGCCTCACAAAAGAAAAAGAGAAACAACACAGGCTACTGATGAAAAGTATGATCCTGTTGCTGCTAAATATCCATTGGAATTAGAAGCTGTGAAAAATGAGAAGAAACAATTTTACACTGAAGATGATCCTTCAATAAGGAAATTTCCTTCTCTCATAGGTTTCATAATTCCAGAAAACATGGATGAATATCTCGAAATAAAAGCAAGACAAGCAAGGATAAGAGCCAAAGTTGAATGCAAGGATCAAGGTGATGAAGCCATTTTGGAAAGAAGGGAATTCCTGCTCAACAAAGTTAAACAAATAGAAGAATATGCAAGTGATCTGAACAAAGAAATGTCAAGCTTATCCCCTGAAGCAGATCAACGAAATGAATTAAGAAAAGAATATCTTGCATACATAATGAAAGAAAAGTTCTATCCTGCTGAAGAAAAAGAATTCAAAGACTGGCCAATAGTTGCACTAAAGCATGAGGCTAACAGAATTGAAAAGATTAAACTTGATCCACGGAAGAAAAGACAGCTCCAAATTGGAACAAATATAAGAAATTCATAGCTGATCTTATTTCCGAGCATAAAAGAAAGAAGCAGGAGTTGGTGGATGGAAAGGTGGATACTGCGGATGCCATAGCAAAATGGTCAAAGCAGCAAACTGATGAAGCTTATGAAAGGCTTGAGAAACAGAGGATGAAAGTTTCCAACACTCCTAAAAAGTCTGACTACAAAAGGCTAAAGGAGCAGGTCAAGACATTTGAAACCCAAATCAGTACAGCAGAAGCCTTTGTTACAAAGTTGAGAAAAGAAAGGAAGGAAAAGCTGACTATTGGTGAAGGAAAACATAAAGAAGATGACCTGATTAAAGAAGCTACCAAGAAATTGGCTTCAGATAAAGAAAATTTAGCAAAACTACAAGACCTTACCAAAAAGGTCAAAGTAGTAAGCCAAAAATCATCAGCAGATGTCACAAACAGTGAGCTAACTGACAAAGAAGTTGAAGCAGACATAGCTGTAGCAAATGAGATTATTGAAAAAGCTTTCACACGAATTTCTGAAGCTCATGATACTGCTCTACACTTCTTCTCTAGGCCAAACACTTTAAGTTCATCAGTAAATAAACCTCTCCCAAGAAACCCATTTGGTTTTAAAATACTAAAGTGGCTCTCTGATCAAAAGACCCACGTATTGACTCTGATCAGAATCAATGGTGAAGTGAGGCATATATCAAGGAATCAAGCACTAGGCCTGAGTGTTGAAGATCTACAAGATCTCCTTGAGCTTTCACTGTGCAGGGATGAGGCTGATTCAAGTTCCAAAGATTTTGAGGAAGAATTTAAAAGAAAAGCAAAGGAACTTCTGATGAAGAATAAAAATCCAGAATAATGAAGGGTTTTTGGCATTATCTGTTCCAGGGGGAGATTGTTGGGATTGAACCCTACCAGAGGAACAGATAATGTAAAGCCAAAACCGGTTCAAACAGTGGATTCACAATAAGCAGACGTTTACTCTAAGCCCTCCCCTTGACAGTGGTTATCTATCTGCTGATACACTCTAAGTACTGCTCTGAAGAACAACTGATGAACCAAACACTGATGAAACAACTAAAGACTGCTAAAAGGCAAACACTGAGCTCTATCTACTGCTGTCTCTTAAGTACTGCTGAAGACCCAAGCACTGCTCATTCAAAGACTGATCACCTTTTGAAGAAAGCACTGATATTCAAGTAATCAGTGCTTAGGCTACAACAGTGGAACGTGAACAGTGTTAGACTTGTTTTGTATTTTATTATCAATCAGTTGTTAGACATCAGTAGTTTGTATAGACCAGTGTTTATACGTTGTTAGGCTGTTAGATGTCACTATCATGGTGACGTCAGCTGAGGTACATCAGTAGTTTGGTTTGCCTATAAATATGACAGTACTCTGTACTGTTATATTTGATTGTTTTGAGAGAGAGTTCTTCTCCTCAATTCAATCCTTTCATCTTGTGCAGCCAATTCTGAAGTATCAGGCTGAGGGGGAGTTTAGTCTGTAAGCTGCATTGTAACCTTTTGCTTTTGATGTAATCTTTCGACTCTATGAAAAGCAATTGTTTATCAAACTATATTCTCCTTTGATTGTGTTTACAAAGTTTGTTATTCATTTCCGCTGCACTTAAAACTGTTCATATCTATTTGATTTGTTCAAATCTCACAAACAAACACAGTCATGAAAGCCTCAGATCCTAACAAAAAGATATATCTAAAAACAAGTTTTGGCATGTGTCGATATTATTAATTAATTTAAATTAGTTAGAAAAACAAATTCACACATATTTAGTTTATATATACATCTAGGTTAATTAATAGCATAGTTTTTATCATATGTTTCTAACATATTTTATTATATTTTTTTTTTTCTATTATAGTTGGGGGAAGATACACCTTAAAACCACAAACACTTGCGAAACATACCCTAAAGTATCCTCAAATTTTTTAACATTAAATAAATTAAATAATTAAATACCAAATAAACATAAATCAAATTCAGATAAATAAAATAGATTACAAAATAAAAAAATCCAACTAAAAAATAAATTATAGAACATAATACAAAATAAAAATAAGCTATTCCTCGTCTAAATCTTCAAGATACGATAGATCTTGAATTGAAATATGTGCCACAATATCATGCGAAGTCGGAAATGCGTATGTGGATCCATAATCTCACCAAGGGCATCATTGTTCAAAACAGGTTGAACTAAAGGATCCCTTATGTGGACTTGTGAGAATGTATGCCCGACGTCCTTAAGAATCATGTTGTGCAATATCATACACGCATACATCGTTCTCCTAATCTTCTCTACATTCATGGCTCGTATGGGTCGACTAAGTATGCCTCATTTGACAACTGCAACCATTTTTTATAGACATGTCTATTTGAGTTATGTTTGATCTCTAGGGGGTCAAATAGTTAAAAATTCTTATTTTTTTCAACTATTTATGAATATTTCATTTATGTAATTATTATTTTTTAAATATGTTGTATGCTTTTCCGGCTTATCAATACCTATTTAGTAATTTATTAATGAAACCCGTGTAATACACGGGGTTTTAACCTAGTTCCTATATTATTTAAAGATTACATTACAAAACGTTAAAATAAATTAAATATTATAACTTTTTATGACTTGTTGGCAGGTTGTTAGGTTTTGATTGGATGGGCTAAATAGAACACAATCATATCAAATACATCAACCCTAATACATGCATATTTTAAAATTGTGTAATCTAAACATACTCATTTGAATCATTGTATATTAACTCTACAACATTTATCAAGTTTGATGTACAGTGCCAACTTAGGTTTTCAGGTTTTATATGACCGGCATCTTTATCTTTTATCTTTTTATTACATGGGTTTCCACCGGCTACTTCACACAACTAGAAACTAAAATATCAGCACCGTCAATTGTTGTAGTGAGCGATTAAGTTCAGTTCCATCTTCGATTTGGATTCCAAAAAAAGAAACAATTAACAAAAGATGTGTTGGTTCAATGGTACCATTATTACATTCTGCTGGTAAAGCTCCTTGAACGACAAAACTCGTGCCGAAGATTGTTGCGATTAAACGGAGGTTCGCAATGGACCTTCAAGAAGTTTGTACAGATGCCTTGGATGCAAGTGACCGTCTGGTGGCGACGGAGGACGACTGCAAGTGTGCTAGTGACGTAGTGGTGGCGAATTGGCGGTGGGGGAAGGAGTGGATGGGGCAGAAATGCATTGCGTAATAATTAGGTATTTTGAGAGTCGCATTTGCATTTGGGCTTCCACAGCATCATTAATGGGTCTTCAAAATTTAGAAGAGGTTTATTCTATTGCGATTTACTTAAAAAACCAGCTAAGTTAATAGTGCTTTTTATTCATTAGCCTTTCTTTGCAGTTTGGCACCTAAAAGGAACCATTAACTCCATAATATTTAGCAATTATTTATGTTAAAATTTAATTTCTCTTACCTTTCGGTATAAATTTCATTGAAAGTGGATTTGTATTCACAATAAAATACTTTTATGGTATAGTAAGGTATAACAAGTGCCAGTACAACACCGATGCGCTACAAACATAATCGATATTATCAAAACTGGTACCGGTGTTCGATTGATATAAAATGAGCGCCAATATGTTTTTTTTGGCATATGATGACTTTATATTTGGGTTTTATGCTATACAGAGTGCCGGTGCATTGTACCAATACCATAATGAATCGAGCCGATACCAACCGAATTCACGTTACGTGTTTTGTTTTTCTTTCGGTTGTTATTGTCACGGCCCCCGTCCCGGTTTTACCCGTTTCAGGAGCCGCGGGACAGAAACCCCGTGGTATTTATTTAAGTTGGCAGCGGAATTTTTAACAGGATCATTAAAACTTGAAAATGCCCGATTAATTTATTTCATAATTAGGGATAAACCCTGTAATTTACAATAAAGGCGATTTCACTGGGAAACCCCTAATTTACAAAAAAACATGTTTCTTTATTTAATCAAGCCACTTCTTCAAGGGTGTAGTGCTACGTAACACTTTTTCCTGGATCACAGCAGATCACCTGAAACATGTTTTAAAAAGGTTTTATCAGCAGGGAAATACTGGTGAGTCATTCAAGTTACACAAAACGACACATTGTTATAATATACAGTATTAAGGGTGATTACATTGTTTATATCAACCAATTACCCCAAATCGGTATTTGTCACTCGACTGTATCTGTGACTATTGTCAGATCACCCATTGGCTAACTCGTTGTCCAATGGTGACGGGAAACAAGTAATGTATACAAAACCCCACATACCGGCAGTGATTGAAGATTACAAAGACTTAATCCCTGTAATTATAACTTTGAAAACTTTTAGGGTTTTGTAAAGCAGATTAATAAAAAGAGAATGACTCACATTGCAGATTTAAACGGGCAGAGTTTAGCCTACTGATTAGCCTTGTAACCTAATTTAAATAACAATGCACACGAAAACTAGGTTAGCCACGTCTGTTACTAGCCTGTCGCGTAGCGCGACGGGTCTACTTCTAGCATAGGGTAGCCACGTCTGTTACTAGCCTGTGTGAGTCGACCGTTCGTTAAAATTTGATTTCCACGTAAAACTGTAAGGATATTACTGACTAGGGAATACCCCCCCTGAGTTTTAGGGGCCCTGATCCTGATTCCGATTGTTCTGAAAATTTTAGGGGTCATGCAATATCACTTGGGGGTCTCAATTAAGGTTTCCTATTGGGTAAAATAAGATAAGAAATGGTAATTTTAATGAGAGTTGTTACATCCTCCCCACCTTAATAAAAATCTCGTCCTCGAGATTTACTGGAACAAGTAGGGATATTTCCGCTTCATCTCTAATTCCAGCTCCCAAGTGTACTCAGGTCCTCTCTTCGAATCCCACTTGACTTTGACCAGTACGAGTCTTTTGTGTTTGAGAAACTTGACCTTTCTGTCTTCTATCTGCAGTGGTTTCTCAACAAATTTTAACTTTTCATTTACCTCTACATCTTGAAGAGGTACTACCAGGGATTCGTCAGATAAACATTTCTTGAGGTTGGATACATGAAACACGTCATGCACCCCAGCTAGCTCTTCTGGTAGTTGTAAACGATAAGCAACTGGTCCTATTCGTTGGATTATTGGGAATGGTCCTACGTACCTTGGACTTAGCTTTCCATTCTTTCCGAACCGTACTACTCCTTTCCAAGGAGAAACTTTCAAGAGTACCTTATCTCCGGCTTGAAATTCTAGCGGCTTGCGTCTATTATCTGCATAACTTTTCTGACGATCACGGGCCGTTTTCAGTCTTTCCTTGATTTGAGTGATCTTGTCGGTGGTTTCTTGCACGATTTCAGGACCTGATAACTGATTTTCTCCTCTTTCTGCCCAGTAAACTGGAGTTCTGCATTTTCGTCCATACAGTGCTTCGATGGGGCAGCTTCAATGCTTGCATGATAACTATTATTATAGGAGAATTCGATTAAGGGTAGGTGGTCATCCCAGTTTCCACCAAAAATCAGACATGCCCTGAGCATATCTTCCAAGGTCTGGATCATCCTTTCACTTTGTCCGTCTGTTTGAGGATGATATGCAGTGCTCAAGTTTAGTTTAGTCCCCATGGCTTCTTGGAAACTTGTCCAAAAATGCGAAGTGAAACGACTATCTCTATCCGATACAATAGAGAATGGAACTCCATGTAAGGATACTACTTCATCTACGTATAACTTTGATAACCTTTCCATGCTAAAGGTTTCTTTCATGGGTAGAAAATGAGCTGATTTGGTTAATCGATCCACAATTACCGAAATCGCATCATTACCTTTTCTGGTTTTGGGCAACTTAGTAACAAAATCCATTGTTATAAGTTCTCATTTCCATACAGGCATTTCTAATTGTTGAAGTAGTCCTGAAGGTTTCTTGTGTTCTGCCTTAACTTGTGAACAAGTAAGACACTTAGATACATATCTAGCTATGTCCTTTTTCATTCCTATCCACCATAAATTATTCCTTAAATCTTGGTACATCTTATTATTTCCCGGGTGCATGGTATACCTAGATTTATGGGCTTCCTCTAAGATCTTATTTCTTAAGTTGCCTTGTTTAGGAACCCAAATTCTTCTTTTGTGGAATTTCCAAATTCCATCAGCTCATTGCTCTAATTCCTTTATTCTTCCTTTCATTCCTTCAGCATCATCCTTGATTGATGTGGCTTGAACATTTTTCAGTTGTTCCATTAGGTCTAATTGTAAACTTAATCTAAGAGCACGCACTCGTCGTTGTCTTTCATGATACTTACGACTTAAAGCATGTGCAACTACGTTTCCCTTTCCTTCGTGATATTGAATATCACAGTCGTAGTCACTTAGAATTTCCATCCATCTTCTTTGTCTCATGTTCAATTCTTTGTGCCCAAATATGTATTTTAAACTCTTATGATCTGTATAGCCAGTAAACTTACTTCCATACAGATAGTGTCTCCAAATCTTAAGGGCAAAAATTATTAACCATAATTCTAAGTCATGCGTCGTATAGTTTTCCTCGTGCTTTTTCAATTGCCTTGAAGCATACGCAATTACCTTCTTGCGTTGCATTAACACACATCCTAATCCTAGCTTAGAAGCATCACAGTATACTTCAAAATCTTCTGTTCCTTCTGGTAAGGCAAGGATTGGGGTGTTGGTTAACCTTTGTTTTAAAATTCTAAAGGCCTCTTCTTGCTTAGGTCCCCATTCAAACTTAACTGTTTTACAGGTTAGCTTAGTTAATGGTACAGCTATCTTAGAAAAATCCTTAATAAAGCGCCTATAGTACCCAGCTAATCCTAGAAAACTTCTAACTTCCGTAGCTGATTGGGGGACCTTCCAATTGGTGATTGCTTATATTTTAGCAGGATCTACGTGAATACCTTCGTAATTCACCATGTGACCTAAAAATTGCACCTCCTGTAGCCAAAATTCACACTTCGAGAATTTGGCGTAAAGCTTTTCTTTTCTTAACAAAGTTAAGAGTGCATGCAGGTGCTCACAATGCTCGTCCTGACTTTTGGAGTAAATAAGTATATCGTCGATAAAGACAATTACAAATTTATCCAAGTATGGTTTACAGACCCTATTCATCATGTCCATAAATGCTGCAGGAGCATTTGTTAGTCCAAAGGGCATGACTGTAAACTCGTAATGACCATACCTAGTTCTGAAAGCAGTTTTAGGTATGTCTTCTTCTTGCAGCTTCAACTGATGATATCCGGAGCATAAATCTATCTTAGAAAAATATTTAGCTCCTTGGAGTTGATCAAAGAGATCATCAATTCTAGGTAATGGGTATTGATTCTTAATTGTAACCTTATTCAGTTCCCTATAATCGATACACATTCGCATCGAACCATCCTTTTTCTTTACGAACAACACTGGTGCTCCCCAAGGGGATGAACTAGGTTGTATGAATACTTTACTAAACAATTCATCTAATTGCTTTTTCAGTTCTAACATTTCGGTGGGTGCTAGACGATAGGGTGCCTTTGCTACTGGTGTAGTTCCAGGAAGCAAACGAATTCTAAATTCTACCTCCCTATCTGGTGGTAATCCTGGTAGTTCTTCTGGAAATACATCCGAGTATTCTGATACTACAGGAATTTCCTTAAGTTCCTTACCCTTAGTGCTAATGATTACCGAAATCATATACACTACTCCTTGCTTTCGTTCATAACTAGCAACTTTCATTACTGAAATGAACTTCATGGGTTTTCGCGGCTTATCTCCTGTAACCATGATTACTTCTCCTGTGGGTGCACGAATTTCTATGGAGTTCTTATCACAAAGGATTCGAGCATGGTTGGCTACTAACCAATCCATTCCTAATACGACATCGAATCCAACTAATTTCATGGGTAATAGGTTTGCAGAAAATTTATAACCTGAAAGTTCTATATTTCCTTTTTGCAAAATCGTGTCTATATTAACAGAGTTCCCGTCTGCCGTTTCTACTATAAAAACTTGCCTAAGTTTTGTTAAGGGTAGCTTAAGAGCTTGGCAGAATGAAGTATTTATAAAACTTTGGTTTGCACCAGAGTCAAATAATACTCTCGCATAAACGTTGTGAACTAGGAACGTACCAGCTATTACGTCAGGAATCAATTCAGCTTCCTGCGTAGTAAATTGGAAGGCTCTTACGTTTTTCTTGGTAGTTCCTTCTGTCGGTTTAGCCTTGTTATCCGCTGGTTTGACCAACTTAGGGCATTCTGGTTTGAAATGCCCAGCTTCTCCACAGTTATAGCAGACCCTTGTTTTCTTTCTGCAATCTTCCTCACGATGTCCTATAGCTTTGCAGAAGTTGCAGGGTTCATTACATTTTCCAAAATGTTTCTTTTTGCAGTTTCTGCAGAACGGCGGAGTGGAAGATTGCCCAGTTCCTCTTTTCTTGAAATTGCTATTATTACCCACACGAAATCCTTGGGTAATTTTCTGAGCCAATTCTTTCTTCCTATTTTCTTCTCGCGTACGCACCAGTCCGTCTGTCAAAGTGTTGGCTAATTCCACCGCATCATCGATCGTGCGGGGTCTCGTAGCTTTGACAATATCACGGATCTCTCTAATTAAACCCCAGATGTAGCGAGAAATAAGTACCGGCTCTGGCGAAGCCAAAGTAGGCACAATTCGAGCATATTCGAAAAACTTCGAAGTATACCCTCGACAATCAACATTCACCATTCGGTGGCTCAGAAATTTGTTCGCCATCTGCTCTTTTTCATATTCTGGGCAGAATTTTCTTTCCACCAGGCGCTTAAAATCCTCCCAACTCATGGCATAGGCCAGGTCACTTCCCTTGGCTTGTAATACCGCATTCCACCATTCTAATGCTTCTTCCTTAAAAAGGTGAGAAACAAACATGACTTTATCCTCCTCGGCACATTTACTTATTTTAATTACTGCCTTGGTTTTCTCCAACCAACGCAGCGCCGCAGTCGCCCCTTCATTACCTGCAAATTCAACGAGTTTACAGGCAAGAAATTCCTTGTAAGTGCAACCAGGCGTTGCAGCTTTCATTCTTTTGAGAATTGGGGCTTGCAGTACCTCATTATCATTATTATTAATGTTACCGCCTCCATTTACGCTATTACTGAAATTGTCTTCATGAGTACGTTTTCTAGGAATAATTTGTTGAGGTTCAACTGGATTTCGTGCAGCAACAATAATTGTTGGAATAGCATTGGCTATTCCTTGAGCAACGATGTTCTCGATATCTTGCCTATTGAGGAAGTGGTCTTCATTATTTTTTTTCAGATTGGTTAACCTCGTTAACGGGTTCATTACCAACGTGTTCCATCTGGTAATTAATATATATAAGTGATTAGCAAAATCTAAATAACAATAAAACACACTAAACAATCACACATAACCATGTCAACACATATAGCCAAAATTGTCGATTTTCGACTTCCATTTTTATATATATTATAGTATGCATCCGTACACACCGGTTATGTTACACAAGTTTTATTTTTAGTTATTTTACACAATTATATTTTTATATTATTATTATTAAACACGCATTCACACAACCACATACGATCCCGTCAGCTGGCACTTTAGAAACGACGTTCTCTCTCGTCGTATTTCCAGGATATCCTCTCCCCTACTTCCCGGATTCTATTTCCAGCGTCCACCAATTCCTCGCCATAGTGGCGGAGTTCAGCCAAGTTCTCGGAGCTCATAGGTGGGTGTAGTGGAGGCTCCGGGTCAAACTGGGGGAAAAAGGTATTAGGGTTATTGAGGAGATTCTGAAACTGCCAGTCGGTGGTCCACCACTCTTCTAGCTCTGCTGGTAGAGGTTGGGAGTGGATAATAGGATCTGGGATATCAAGCTCTAAATCAACTGGAAGTTGTGCTTCCGCTGGGTAGTTAAATAGGTTTGCATCGACAGGTCCGATGAGGTCACTAAGTGCCAGTTTATGATCCAACTCTTCCCAAGATGGCATTTCCTGGTCTTTCCTGGAACTTTCTCCGATCTCTATTCCCTTACTTTTATCTTTGGGATCCTCCGTCTTTATAACTTTCCGTGTCGCTGGTTTCTTCCTGCGCACACGCCTCCAACCCACTAATCTTCTTTTCTTTCTCGGTTTGGGTTTCTCCGGAGGTTGGGCTTGGAATTCCATAGTTTCTCATCCACGTCGGTCAAATAATCGGTAAAGTCTCTGGAAACTTCCACATTCACAGAATAGAGATTGAGATTCTGAAGAGCTTCAGACAACTCATTCATGCTGTTTAGCATATATGAAGAAAACACACAAAATTCTAGGTTAAAATTTTGTAAGTTAAATTTTCACTGGCTAATATTTAGTACCACCATTCAAGTATGATTGTTCAAACAGAAAAATGGCAAACATTGCGACTTTTGTATATATATGTTTATTACAAATTACGACTGAAATTTAATATATACTAGTGATTATGCATCCGTAAATTATTTTAGTCTAGCTATGTTATAGGAGTATTATTCTCAACATTCGTTTAGGTAAAGTTTATCCTGTCTCTTTCTTCTACTAGGTTGTTATCTAATGGATGAAGTTCTTTTAGAGTTTCTGGCTCGTATGTGACATAGGTGCTGGTACTGGTTTGGCGATTCAACTATAAGTTAACATTTACTGCTGTAGTGGCTAACATGTAGAGATTTTCCCATTGTTCATCTAATTCATCTTCCCATGGCGGGTTATTACCTATTTCCTGAGTCTCCTTATTAATTATCACTCCTTTTGTTTGTGACTTCCTTATTTTCTCTTGACTTTTTCTAATAATACAACTTCTTTTCTTAATGGTAAGTGGTTTCTCAAACTGTGCCTTACGAACAAATATTCATTCCTCAGTATCTGCTGAGTATCTTGAGGAATTTGATTGAAATGAAGTTTCCTTATCTTTTGATGAACTATCTAATTGACGATAGATGTCCGAAATTCTTTGCTTACCCATACTGTAAACTAACAATTAGTTAAATAACACAAAAACACATAATCACAAAATGACAATCAGAAAATTAAGTATTTCTAAATACTTAATTGGCTTAAATCAGTGGCTCTGATACCACTTTTTTCTGTCACGGCCCCCGTCCCGGTTTTACCCGTTTCAGGAGCTGCGGGACAGAAACCCCGTGGTATTTATTTAAGTTGGCAGCGGAATTTTTAACAGGATCATTAAAACTTGAAAATGCCCGATTAATTTATTTCATAATTAGGGATAAACCCTGTAATTTACAATAAAGGTGATTTCACTGGGAAACCCCTATTTTACAAAAAAAACATGTTTCTTTATTTAATCAAGCCACTTCTTCAAGGGTGTAGTGCTACACAGCACTTTTTCCTGGATCACAACAGATCACCTGAAACATTTTTTAAAAAGGTTTTATCAGTAGGGAAATACTAGCGAGTCATTCAAGTTACACAAAACGACACATTGTTATAATATACAGTATTAAGGGTGATTACATTGCTTATATCAACCAATTACCCCAAATCGGTATTTGTCACTCGACTGTATCTGTGACTATGGTCAGATCACCCATTGGCTAACTCGTTGTCCAATGGTGACGGGAAACAAGTAATGTATACAAAACCCCACATACCGGCAGTAATTGAAGATTACAAAGACTTAATCCCTGTAATTATAACTTTGAAAACTTTTAGGGTTTTGTAAAGCAGTTTAATAAAAAGAGAATGACTCACATTGCAGATTTAAACGGGCAGAGTTTAGCCTACTGATTAGCCTTGTAACCTAATTTAAATAACAATGCACACGAAAACTAGGTTAGTAACTTAATTCAACATTTACGATAACTCACGAGATTAAAACCCTCACGACGAATGACAAAGTGCAATACTTAAACATCCATCGAATTTACGACGAATGACAAAGTATAGCCCGAGTTCAGGCAGCACTTAAACATCCATCGGATAGTTTTCATCGATCGGACATTAAATTGTAGCAGTGATCGAGTTATTACCCTGTTATCGCGGCAGAATTTCGTGGTTGTGTGTGTTATGTAGTAATCAGACGATATCTCAGTGTACGAATTGAATTTTAACGTCGAACCAACGCCAAATTTCAAGTGCCAAAGCCTGGGATTTATACTGGAAAAACGGCGCGCCCGCGTGGCGCGAGGGCCTGTCGCGTGGCGCGACAGGTCTACTTCTAGCATAGGGTAGCCACGTCTGTTACTAGCCTGTGTGAGTCGACCGTTCGTTAAAATTCGATTTCCACGTAAAACTGTAAGGATATTACCGACTAGGGAATACCCCCCCTGAGTTTTAAGGGCCCTGATCCTGATTCCGATTGTTCTGAAAATTTTAGGGGCCATGCAGTGTCACTTGGGGGTCTCAATTAGGGTTTCCTATTGGGTAAAATAAGATAAGAAATGGTAATTTTAATGAGAGTTGTTATAGTTATACCGAGCTTCGGTACCGTATTAATCCCGTTACAAAACGAAACAAATCGATAATGTTCGAATTCCCCACCGCATAGCGCGGGGAAATACCCTAGTTGTTATAATTGATGAATTGGTTAGCACCATGTCATGGAGTTACTTATTCAACTCGCGTGCAGCCTTAGAACATAGTCTAAGTAAGCCTAGCCGACTTAGTGTCGTTAGGTTTTGGTTATGAAAGTTGGATCACAAGGAAATGGCTTGTAATACCTGAACACAAGAAACAAGAGAAAATCTTTGTATTATGCAAAGAGAGCTTACAAGAGTAATGATGTTTACAAGTATGGGGGGTGCCTCAAATGAGCTCCCATGATCCCTATTTATAGTAGTTGAAAGGCCATCTAGAGTATTCTTGATCTAGAATACTCTTTACAAAATATTAAGCCTAAATATCTAGATATTTCATACATAATATCATGATATTTCACTAAGTCTCTAGAATGTTCTTGACATGTTTTTATGGTTGTTTATCCAGCCATTTCCAGCAGATTCTAGAGTCTTCTTTGCTGGAAGTTTATGTATATTGTGTCCCTTATGTTGCTGGAGGAGTACAGGCTGTTTCGGAACCTTCTAGGCAGCTCCAAACCCGACTAGATGGCCCTGGAAATGTCTAGAATCTTGAAATTCTGAGCTGAATTTATGCGGGGCGTGACAACCAGTCTTCTTTTTTACTTTTTGTTTTTTTCCAGAAAGTTTTGAATATTTTCACTTTAGCCACTCAATTGCTACACCAATTCAACTAAAGTTTTGATTTTGTTTATACTAAAATTTTGACCTTTTTAGCCTCACCCTTTCAATTTTCAATACTAATAGTTACGCTCCTTAACATTTTAAAAACTTTCTAATATGCCATTTTGACCCTTTCAAGTTTTATGTGCTTATTTTTATGTACATATTGATATAAAATCAAGTTAGTTTACAATTCAACGTAAATTTTTTCTTATGTCAAATATAATACATTTTCATTAAATAGTATAAATTCGAGTTATTTTACGTTTCATGAGTCATGTCAAATATAATACATTTCGGTGTTTATTTATATTGACGATTTTAGTTGGTATACGCTATGATGTTTATGTACTTGTAGGTGTAAATTAAAATTGGTTTATGTCTCGACGTAATGATATTTTGACCCTCTCGAGTTTTACGTGCTTATTTTTATGTATCTTTCGCTATAAATTCAAGTTGGTTTACGTTTTAACGTAATTTATTTCGATGATTAGTCATGTCAAATATAATACATTTTTTGTGCTTAATTTTATAAACATTTTTAGTTACTATACTTTTGATCGATAAACAATTATAAAAGAAAAAATCAGTATGTTCAAATCACGTTAAAAAAACCCGACCCCGCAACGCGGGGAATCAATTCTAGTTTATCTAAATTATTTAACTTATACTTTACTCTTATAAATCAATATATTTATGTATATTAAGTTTGTATATTTATAACCTTATAAGCCATCTACAACTTCACATATAAATATACATTCTATAAAGATAACATGATTTTCAATAAAATTTTCAAAGAAAAATAATTAAAATGCATGCAACACATCCTTTTATATTTTTGAAAGTCATTTCCCACAAATCTTAACCTCAAACACAATATATAGAGAGAGAAAGAGACACGGTAACATATTCTTATTATTTATATAATATTAAAGATAAAGGTCGGTGATGACCTTTGTCTTTAAGTCCTCAACTTTTATAAATATGTACATTTAGCCCCTATACATTTATCTTCTTTCAATTTTCATATATTACAATTCTAATCCCTATACTTTTACCTTTTAACCCCTTTATTTTTAGTTCTTTCACTTTACACTCTCTAGGTAACTTAAGCATTCACTTTTAACTTTTGGTAATTGACAACTTTGATCTGCCAACTTTTTCTACTTAATAGCTTAACGTCTCATTTTATTTTAATTGCTTTTACAACTTTAGACCATAGCGTCACACATTAATATATTTTTTTATCTATGTCTAACCATATTAATGTCTAAATTACTTTTACGATTTTACACGGTTGTCTAAAATATTGTTACAACTTTACACTACAATGAGTGAGCCATATATATATATATATATATATATATATATAAACGTGTAATGCACGTGCGGGCATCACATGTTAATTTCATCATTGTACATTGTAACCACAATGCTTATATAGATTACACTGAGTTTGATCGGATACGTCAAACACGTGTTTTATGTGGTTAACGCATCACATAATGTGTCGTCAGCTATAAACAGCTAAGGTGCCACCGACGTAACACGCTGTTTATCGTAGTTTTAACGTACATGTTGTTTTAAAATTCACGTTTTAACGTAAATGACTCACGTTTTGATATAAACTTTTTCTCAAGCAAGTCTGGTAAAAAATAATACGTTTCATACATATTTTGTGTACGTTCGTAAACTGTATTTGAAAGCAAGTCGAGTCAAATATAATACGTTTCATTCGAAGGAGATGTATTTTTTTAAGTAAAGAGTCGGGTCAAATATACAGTATAAACAGTGGCGGACCCAGGATTTTTTTCCACTAGGGTCCCATTTTCGCTGTTTAGATTTTTTACAACTAAACATTAGAATTTTCGGGTCAATTGTTGGCCGGGGCAGGGCGAGAAACATAATAAAGTACAATATTAGCTAAAACTATATGATCCTTACTCATTAGAAAACACACAGTAAACAAAAGATGTCATTGAAATGGAAGAAAAAAAAAACATCACAAATATTTTAAGTTGTTCCTACGAAAATCAAACGGATATAACTCAGCCAAACTTATCTTTTAAATATTAGACGCACTAAAATTATCATCCGAACTCAAGTTACTACACGTAAGTAATTCGATTGTTACCTCACCAAAATGTTCACTAAACTCTTGTATTTGCATATTTCAATCACATTAATAAGGATTAAATAATATTGGCATGATGTTCCTAGTAATGATAGCCATGATGGCAGCAATTAATCCTCCTAGAATTATTCAAAAATGCCAAACCATGTAAAGTGGGTTGCTAAAAAAGAGGGTTGCTAAAAAAGAAACCAAACACGCTAAAGAGAAGGGTCGAACTTGAGACCTATTTGTTTGGGGAGAAGGGATTTACCGGCACACCAAGTTTATTTTTAAATGCTATGGGGTCCAACCAACGAATTATTTTTATGGGGTCCATAAAAAAATTAATATACCGGTTCTACTAATTTTTTAGAAAACATTGGGGTCCGTGGACCCCGATCCATCGTATGTGGGTCCGCCCCTGAGTATAAATACGGGTTATTTTAACTTTCGAAGCCGCCGCAACACGCGACGGGTCAAAATCCTAGTTAGGTATTATTTTGAAACCCAGACCAGATCATCTCTTCATCACCGGTTATTATAAATTCAAATTAACTAACCCACAAAACCACCAATAAAAGTAAAAGATAATTAAATATCATTTCCCACAAACCTTAACCTCAAACACAATATATGGATAAGCACGTAAATGAACCGAACACTATCTGTGGATAAACATGTAAATGAACCGAACATCATAAACAATTTGTGAATTGTTATACGAGAAATTTATTTCGTTAATAACCGAACAAACATGATTTTTTTTGTTCATTTAATTAAGGGTTATTGGATTTTATCACCCCCAACTACTGGCCACTGGCCGTTGCCACCCGCAACTAACACTTTGACACCCGGCACCCCCAACTTGACTTTTTGTTTGTGCTGGCACCACCCAGTTAAATCTTCACTAACTGGGTTTGTTTTTAATCCGACGTGGCACAGACGTGGCACAAACTTGATTACGTAGACATATTATGTGGCGAATACGTGGCATATTATGTCCATATAAAGTTATATATCTGGTATTTCTTACAAACATACCTCCCACAGCACACCACCCCTTTCTCCATTGCCACCACCGTGCTACCACTGCCACCATCAGTCGACCCACCCCTTTCTCTCTTTACCACCGCCACTCTCAACCTCCATTGCTACCACCTTGCTACCACCGCCACCATCAGCCTCCACTGCCACCATCAGATTTGTCGAAATTTTGTTGAAATCGACTCAGATCTGCTGGTTGTTGTTGAAATTTTGTTGAAATTGACGACATCCCGTCATCGGAAAGTCATGTGGCGGCGGATCTAGGGGTGATTGTTGAGATTTTGTTGAAATCGACTCACATCACCACCGTCTACGGCCGATGAAGACGATGCTATGTCATCGATGACGAAGAAGAGGACGATGAAGACGACGTTGATGTCATCGATAACGAAGAAGAAGACGATTCTACATCCTCCGGCGCCGGTGAAGTCGCCGTTGCAGGTATCGCCGAGTTGGATGAGGTTCAAAACGTCAATGTTTGACTTAAGAAGCTGATAATGATCCGACGGTCGACGATGCTTGTGTGGTCGACGATGCTTGTGTGATCGGATCAAATCGAACTCGGATTGTAAGTTGTGAGACCATACTTCTCGGATCGTGATGGTTTTATCGATACAGTTTGACATTATTATTGTTTGGATTTTTTTATTGTATTTAACGCATACAACACCACTACGGCACTACCGGTTTGAATTGGTTGATATGTGTTTGATGACTGGAAAAGAGCTTAGCAGGGTTTTATAAGTGGGATATAACACATAAGCGCCACGTAATCATGTACACATCAGCAAAATTGTGCCACGTCGGACAAAAAACTAACCAAGTTAGAGCAGATTTAACTGGGTGGTGCCAGTGCAAACAAAAAGTCAAGTTGGGGGTGCCGGGTGTCAAAGTGTTAGTTGCGGGTGGCAAGGGCCAAAGGCCAATAGTTGGGGGTGATAAAATCCAATAACTCTTTAATTAAATGACTAAACATTTTGTTCATTCATTAATGTTCGTAAACGTCCCTTTGTGTTCGTTTAATTACGTATGTTTATATCATTTCTTTACGCTTGTTTACGTTCTTTTAAATTTAAATAAATACATAAGTAGTTATATAAATACAGAAAATGCTTTCTAATTACTTATACCAGAAAGGGTGTCGAGGGATGCGGTAGAAAAACACAATACACTAACACAAACACTGGTAAAGTGCATAATCATGAAATGATATATAATCACGTAACATGTTAATTGTTTATAATAAAGTAAAAACTATAGCAATACCATGAACAACTAAATGAAGGAACATGAACATTAAATAAATGAACATTTGTTCCTGTTCGTGTTCGATAACAGTTAAATAAACAGACGTGAACATAAACATGAACATGTTCGTCTTTAGACCATGCGTAGTCGTTAGCCCAATAATGCCCCCACCCTGGGGCGTTTTCTGCCATGTGGCAGTCCAGTCAGCATGGGGCATTATTGTGCGTTATTGCAAAAGTGCCGTAGTGAGAATAATGCCCAATAACGCCCATCCAATCATTACACAATTATTTATTTTTTTAAATTTAAAACGTAAAATACTTCATTAAATTAAATAAAATTACAATACTAAAAAATTACATTGCAAAATTTTAAGTTTTATAAAAGATCCAAATCAGGCATTTAATAAACAAAACTTTAGGGACTAATATAACATTTTTGAAACTTGAAATATTAAAGATATTGAAGTCTAAAACCACAGGGGCCTAATGTGACAACTGAGGAAACTTTTAAAACAACCACCCACCTCCATCCTTCTTCTTCCCGTGACACCTGCAAACCCAAAAAATCAGGCTAAAATTCCGGCAAACCCATAAAATCCGGCAAACTCAAACCCCAAAATTCCATCTCTCTCTTTAAACCACATGCTCTTATCTGATTGGCCAAAGATTTGCCATTTCGGCGTGTTTCAAAAAACGCCAAGCTCTTTTTTTCGCGAATAATGCCGAAAAACGCCTAGGGGGCGGTCGCGGGGCGTGTTCGGGCGTGTTGTGGCAATATTTTTGAAAAAAAAAACTCCCGATTACACGTGGTCTTATTTACAGGCCTACTCAAGGATTCGGGCCACTTGATGGTCGTTGGTCTCCCTGTCCACAAAGGCGTCACTACCTCTCATTGGGATGATCAAAGTTTTCTTTAAGGCTTACTCATGTGGGATAGAGAAAGAGACACGGTAACATATTCTTATTCTTATTAGGTATTATTTTGAAAACCGGATCATCTCTTCATCACCGGTTATTATAAATTCAAATTAACTAACCCACAAAACCACCAATAAAAGTAATAATTAATTAAATATTATTAAGCATATTGTAATGTTGACTGTTGACCATATGAAGACGAAACGATCTCGAGGAAGATCTTGGTATCTCACCCGCCTTGCTTATTGTATTTTGTTTGCCTTCATGGAGCTTAGAGCTGTTCTTGAAGGCAGAGTCAGACTTACCTTATAGTGAGGGGTAGCACCCGCTACCACTTAACTTATAGTGTGTAAAATTTTTGTTTTATTTTCCGTTTTCTGTATTACGCTACCCCGAGTCTAAAAATATTTTTTACTGATTTTTTTTTTCTAGATTCACCCCCACTTGAAGTCTTGAACAATAGCATAGTCTGAAGGGAACAATCGTTTAACCACATGACACTCTCCACGTCATGTAATAATTTCTGATAGCGATGCTGTGTCCAACATAGTTATTAACTTAAAAGGGAGCATTACAATCATATAATTCAAAAGCAAGTTGATTAAAAATATATTTTATATTCATTCAATTCAAATTCAAAAAGAATAAAATAGCAAAAATGACAAACAGAAAAACGAGTCAAGACATTTTATAAAATACTAAAAATAATACTATTTGTTTAAAAAAATGGTAAGCTAAAATAGTGAACTTTGAAAATTTATTCCTTATACTCAATAATTTTTGGCAAATTACATTTTTCGTCCTTTACGCTTACAATATTTTTCAGTGAACGTCCTTTAGCTTTAAAAATGTCAGGATTCATCGTTTATGTTTCAAAAACCTTACATTGTCTGTCATTTGGCCTTAACCCGTTTTATTTTTAACGTTAAATGGTGTCACGTGAACCTCAAGTGAGGGCAAAACAACCATTTTACTTTCTTAAGGACTATTTGTGTAATTAACTTGAACTTTTGAACCAAGTTTTACTCATTACTCCCCTCTAAACTCACACTCTCACTCTTATTTTTTGCATTTCGGTTCAGGATTTGATAATGGCTTTAGAAAGGTATCCTCTAAGCACGAAAGAGAAAAAAAACTCTTCATGGCATCATTCTTTCTTTCGGCTTATTGGAAAGCGAGGAATAGTGTGGTTTTTCTTCTTAAGATGCGTCCATATTCAAGATAAAATCGCTAGGGTTTCTTTAGATTAAAAATAGATCGTCTCTTGTAAACGTGCCATGAATAGATCTGTGTAATTTCCACTTGTAAGTCTTTATCTTCTAACGTCTTGCTAATGTTTAACCAAAGTTGCGGTTTAAAATCATAAATAAATGAATATTGATTGGTGAGTTGTCTCTATCCATTAATATGACATTATGTCATTACTTTTGAACAACATAATACTCAATGTTTTAAAAACCGGTTCAAATCGGGCAGTTGTACCGGTTGAACCATCCGGTAGAACCAGTTAAACTGTCCGGTACATCCGACTGAACCGCCCTATACATCCAGTTAAACTGTTTCTGTGGTATGACATAAAAACTGGATTTTAAAACACTGATAACACTATAGAGAAAAGTACAAAGAGACTTGATTGAAATTTATGAAAGTAAAAGGTGTTAAAGCGTAAAGAGAGAAACAGGAAAATGAAGTACCAACTTTTATCCTCCTGCAATGTGCTTCAACCGACAATGATTCTTTCAAACTCTCCAAAACTCATCAATATATTTTAATTTCTCAATCAAGTTATTGTTACTTGACAGTCTGACACTGTAGATATGATCAAAGCAGGATATTTATCTGTTTCAAATCAAAAAAATGTTTGTGTCATCGTTTACTCGGTGTTTCTCTTTTCAAATTTCGCAGATGCTGGAGGTTTTGATTCTTTATTACAGCAGCTACCGGAATTGGGGGTTTTCAGAAAGATTTTTGACTCAAGAATTGAGCTGAATGTTATGGATTATGGTGCAAAAGGGGATGGTATTGAAGATGACACGAAGGTGAGTGAGTTAGCAGTAACAGTGGTTTTAGTTCACCAGGTGTTTGTGGAAATGCCATAGAGGGTTTTCTATGTTTTACCCACAAAAAGCTCACTTGAAATCAGGTCGTTTGTAAAGGGGCTGGGCCGAGCTAGCTTGGTTTGTAAAAAGGACCAGTGCCTGAGTCATGGTTAGCCGGCTTGTTGGCTCGCTCGTTTGACCAGTTTAAATTAGACTTTAATATATAAAAATTATTAGTGTTAATTTTGTTTTTCGTCACGTGGTTTGTTGAAATTAACCATTACAGTTCATTAGTTGAAAAATTGCCAAAAACAGTCCGTGTACTTTCACTTTTGTACTAATCCCATCCAATCCACCGTTAAGTTATTAGTGAGTTTAGTCATTTCATTAAAAACTTAACGGTGGATTGAATTGGGCTAGTGAGTTGGACTGTAGTTGTTACAAAAGTGAAGTACAGAGACTGTTTTGGCAATTTTTAAACTAATGGACTGTAATGGTTATTTTCAACAAAACACAGAGACTTTTTTGAGACGAAAAACGTAATTAACTCAAATTATTATAACCTAAATAGCATTGTAGAAACTTATTTATGAACCTTTGAATGTGTATTTTGAACAATTGCAGTTTGTTACTTTATTTAGTAACTTTATTGAACTTATTTGATGAGTTATGCAGTTTACATATTGAATCTATTTATAAATCCTGCCAAAAAATATTATGTTTATTCAAAATTTAAAACATTGTAAATGAGAGCTCAATATTTCAGCTCATTAAGATAAACGAGCCGGCTATTTATAAAATTTGCCATAAAAATATTACTTTTGTTAAACATTGAAAAGTAAATGAGAGCTCGAAGTTTTAGCTGGTTAAGACAAACGAGTCGAGCTGGTTCGTTTAACTTCGAGCCCGAG
This sequence comes from Helianthus tuberosus, assembly GCA_030545235.1. Classification (NCBI taxonomy): domain Eukaryota; kingdom Viridiplantae; phylum Streptophyta; class Magnoliopsida; order Asterales; family Asteraceae; genus Helianthus; species Helianthus tuberosus. The sequence continues at coordinate 32,739,593 of CM060406.1, forward strand.
CTGAAATTGGCTCGACTCGGCTCGTTTACAGCTGTAGCCGTAAGCTCTCATGAAGAACACAAGTTGTTAGCACTTTCTGATTTCATTGTATGCTTTATGTTTTCATGAAACTGTAACTGAAGTTTCTCATGGGACCTGTGAATAGATTTGAATTATGAATGTAAACATCTGTTCTACAAAGGGAATCATCTGTTCACATAACCATGTTTCCGAGCAGGTCTTCGCAGATGTTTGGGACATGGCATGTTCTTCAAAGGTGGAATCAAGAATCATAATCCCCGATGAATGTTACTGTCTTGTTAAACCAATTAGTCTCGGAGGACATTGCCACTCGAAAGTGACTTTAGTGGTATGAAAAACATCAACCGCTTTATGTACTATTATTATTGTTATTATTCCATAATGCACACTATCTTCTTAATCAAATTGTTGTTTTCAACCTGCATAGATCTCTGGATCCATTGTTGCTCCTAGCGATCCCGATGTTTGGGATAATAAGGATACACATAAGTGGCTATATTTCCATAGTGTGGATCACCTTACAGTTGAAGGGGGTGGAACCATTGATGGAATGGGGCAACGATGGTGGGCTACTTCTTGCAAAACGGACCCGAAAAATGTATTTCTTGTTGCATACATGCTTCTTCGTTGATCATTCCATCTGTATCATATAATTCATAGGGGTGCAAACGAGCCGAGCCGAGCCCGAGCTTTGCTTCTTCGGTGCGAGCTTTGACTTCAAAGCTCGAGCTTGGCTCGTTGGTAGTTTCTCAAGCTCGAGCTCCGCTCATTTATTATCTATTAATTAATATACGAAATAAAAATAATATAAATAATAGAGTAATCGACTCGTTTAGGCTCGTGAGCTTGATAAGTGAAGCTCAGGCTCGGGATTGTTTACTAAACAAGCTTATTTTTAGGTTTGGCTCGGCTTGTAAACAAGTTTAAATAAGCTTGGCTCGGCTCGTGTACTAGACAACCTTAAAAAAGGGGTAAATGTTATTAAATATTAATAAAAACTAATATTACACTAAGGCTTGATAAAGGATCGACAAGCCTGACGAGCTTCACATGCCAGGCTCGAGCTCGGGCTCGATAAATAAACGAGCTTTAGTTTAGGCTCAAGCTCGGCTCGGCTTGGCTTGGCTCGTTTGCACCCCTAGTATTAAAAGCTAATATCTATCTTATTATTATTATCTGTTTTTGTAACCTTTTACAGCCTTGCAGGCATGCTCCAACGGTCAGTACTGATGGTGAAGCAACAGGCTTAGTTTATAGAATTATGTGATGTAATATATTAGATTACTATGCAGGCTATAACCTTTCACAGATGCAACAATTTGGTAGTCAAGAATCTCATGATTGTGAATGGTCAACAAATGCAAATGTCATTCACTACATGTGACACGGTTGCAGTGTCACATGTGAGTGTTTTTTCTCCTGCTAGCAGCCCTAATACTGATGGTATCCACATAAGCGAATCCACGAATGTTGAAATCAAAGACACTACTGTTCGAACAGGTTAGCTATATCGATCAAAACAATTCAAGAATGTTAGATATGAAAATTTTCTTTGAAATTAAGGTTATTAACCGAATGTTCGGTTCACTTGCTTCAGGTGATGACTGCATATCTATAGTCAGTAATTCTTCGAAAGTTCAGGTGAGGAGGATTGTCTGCGGTCCAGGCCATGGGATAAGGTAAAAAAATTGTCATTATTTTCTTAATCATGAGAATATGTAGATGTAATTGCTAATATAGATCGTATAACTTAGAAGTGGCAAGTTATACAATATCTAGCCCAAAGGGGAATGGGCCGAACAAGTTGAAAGTTTCTCAAAAGTCTATTTGTAGTGCTTACAATCTCCTACATTGTTTTAGTAGAGTAAAGTACACAGATGGTCCTTGTGGTTTACCAAAATTTTGGATTTGGTCCCTAACGTTCCAAAAGTACACAGATGGTCCTGTGGTTTGCACTTTGTAAAGCATTTAGTCCCCAGGTTTTTCCAATAGTACATGGATGGTCCCTGTGGTTTGCACTTTCCAACTCATTTAGTCCCTTACTTAGACATAGTAAAACAACCTTTAGATTTGTTGGTTGGGGACTAAATGCGTTACAAAGTGTAAACCACAGGGACCATCTGTGTACTTTTGGAAAGTTAGGGACCAAATCCAAAATTTTGGTAAACAACAGGGACCATCAGTGTACTTTACTCGTTTTAGTAAAAAACTTAGGTAATGATTGTAATAATAATATTCTTATATTGCTATTGTACTCTTCATTATATACGTAAATTTCTAAATGGATAAATAAGTGTTGAGTCAACTGAACCCACGCCTTTTGGGCCCTCGCTAGAAATGAATGCTTTCAACCTGTAACCATTTGACCCGTTACCCGACCCACCTGACCGGCTGACCCTGCCATCTTGTCACCTCTAGTATAATTTCATTAATATTAAAATATTTACTTTGGAAATTGGAAGTATCGGAAGCCTGGGAAAGTCGGACACCTGCGATCAAGTGTATGATGTGAGTGTTCAGGGGGCGTTTCTGTCCAACACTGAAAATGGCCTCAGGATCAAAACATGGCAGGTACTATTCACATTTGATATGAATCGGTCGATTTGGGCCGTTATTGTAACTGATCATGTGGGTAAAATGAAGAAAAAAAAGAAGAAAATTAGCTAAAGAGAAAGCATACAAAATTGATTAAACGGGCTAGTGTATTTTTAAAATGCATGCAATTTCTTACATTTTTTAATTCCAGAAAAATGTATATTTTTAAAACGCTATTTATTTATAGAAAAGAAATTGGACAGAAGGGTGTTTTCAATCAACCTAACCCGACGTGTACAATAATTTACCCGTTACACGTTTAACTGTTTAGTTATCATATCATCTAAATCCTTCATTGTCTGCGCTAGGGAGGTAGTGGTTTTGTCCGTAATGTTACATTTGAGGATGTCTGGATGCAAAACGTATCGCATCCAATCATAATCGATCAATATTATTGTGATTCAGACAAGCCATGTCCAAACAAGGTACAATTGATCTTATTTGTTTTAGCCATATATCTGTCATTTTAAAACGAGTAAATTGCCATTTTCGTCCCTGAGATTTGGCCAGTTTTGCGACTTTCGTCCAAAGGTTTCTTTTTCCGCATCTGGATCCAAAAGGTTTGAAATCTTGTCATTTTCATCCGGCTTGTTAACTCCATCCATTTTTCTCCGTTAAGTTAGGGGTATTTCTGTCTTTTTTGCTAACTCTAAGGGCAATTCGGTCTTTTTCACTTTATGTAAAAAGACTGAATACCCCTGAAAAAGATCGAATTGCCCTTTAAGTTAACAAAAAAAGACAGAAATACCGCTGATTTAACAGAGAAAAATGGATGGAGGTAACAAGCCAGATGGGAATGACAAGATTTCAAACCTTTTGGATCCAGATGCGGAAAAACAAACCTTTGGATGAAAGTCGCAAACTGGCCAAACCTCAGGAACGAAAATGGCATTTTACTCTTTTAAAACAATAGATGTGATTTTCTAATGAAAGTTGGAACTTTTATAAAATTGCAGACTTCTGCTGTAAATGTGGAGAACATATCTTTTGTGAATATTGGAGGAACTTCAGCTACAAAGGATGCCATAGTATTTGCTTGTAGTGATGTTTCCCCTTGTGAAGGGGTATATTTGGAAGATGTTGAAATTGTATCAGCATTTGGGGGTGTTACAACCTCATTTTGTTGGCAAGTCAATGGGTCAACTACAGGCTATGTATACCCCCCTATTTGTTATTCAACTTGTAAAAGCTTCATTAAGCAGACTATTTCGTCTGCCACTAATCTTCAAGCAATCTAATCAACATCATTTAACTTGTACATTATACTACAACGAAAGTTGTACAGTGTCTGATCTACTTCTTTTTGCACCTTTATTTGTAGCCTAAGTTTTAGGGTGCTAACGATATATTTTGACGGGTCTTGATGACACTTTTGGATTGAACGGCTAACTATGGTTTTGGAAAACGATAAGCCAAACCGGACAAGTTGGTTGTGTCGCTGGATCAGCCAAAACAATTCAGTTTTGGTAGGTTGACGGTTTGATCAGTTAATTAATTAATTTTTTTTCCAAAATCATTAGAACTTTTAAAAATAGTAAAGGTCGTTCGTCAACAGAATACATATACGCAAATGCATATTATAAAAAATAAATTAATTTTTAGGGTTAAACCCATGGTTTCGTTTACATGGCAGGTTTAAGTTTTTTTTTTTTTTTGGTAAAGGGTTACCCCGGTGAATATTATACCAACCAAAACCAAACAAAACAAGTGAAGGCAGTATACCCATCAGTTCTCAAGTATGACATGCCATACTCAAAGTCACCAACTCAACACCCACAACGGAAAACAAAAAAACACATACTAGACTAGATGACACTACATCACCAAACAAAATACACACACTAAAACTCTTAGCCGCAGTCATCATCAGGAACCAGGCAGGTTTAAGTTTCAAACTGTCGGTTAAAAATTAAAACATGAACGAATTGTCAAACCGTCAAAGCGGCTAATTTGCTTAGGTTTGGACGGTTTACAAAGTGTTAACGATTTAAAAACACCCTACTAAGTTAAGAGATACTCGTGTATTTATAAACGCCCTACTAAGTTAGAGAAACTCGTGTAGCCACTGGCTCTTTTACGTATGAGTTGTGTAGGTGGCCTGTTTTACGTACGACTTGTGTAGGTGGCAAAACGAGTGATTTTTAGGACGGGTGAAACTGTTTGGGTCGGGTTGTCGGATTGAATACACACGAACATGTATTTTCCTTTACTTGGAATTAACTAAATTAATAATCTAATAGATATGATTTTAGACACAACTAAATAATGATCCAGAAGAAATACAGTTCATCCTCTACAAAATCTGCATAAATTGCAGTACATTGGGCAAGAACATCCAACTATAATGCTACCGAACGCCAGGCTTAGGGCAGCCATTAGCTAAAGGCAACTGCAGATTCTCCACAGTCCTAAATGTCCGTTTAACCATCTTGTCAACATACAAAGTCCCCGCTAGATGATCACACTCGTGCTGTAAAATTCGGGCCTGCCAGCCCGAAGCACTCACCTTTATAGGCTGACCGTACCGGTCCAAGCCCGTTACCTCCACGTCTAGAAACCTCTCAACCATTGCTCTATATCCATCAACACTGCAGCAAAATCACATCACTCGTCAAAACGGGCGGGACCAGCCCAATCCACAAACCATTTTAATAATTTTTTCAACAAAACGATTTAGAATGTTGCAAGCAATGATCACACACCTCAAACAGCCTTCAAAAAACAGTGCTGATTTGTTCCCCTTCTTTTGAAGATTCGGGTTTATAATCACCTAAAAATCCAAGACATTTATAAGCATTTTCAGTTATTTTATCCAAAGATAAAAACATGGCCGTAAATGAGTCAAGCTACTCGTGAACTACTCGAGATCGGCCCGTTAAGCTCGACTCGATTCGAGCTTTTAACGGGCCGATCTCGAGTAAAAAAATAGGACATAAAAACTTGCCAAAAGATCAAAAGAACGTCTGTCTTGAGCCTTAATCTCTTCCTTTGGTGCATACCCAATGTACTCTTCAGTGTCCTCCAGCACAATAATCTAAAACGGGTCGGGTCAACCCACCAACATAAATTCATATTAAATCCACAAACAACTAAAATTAAATATTTTAAATAAAAAATAAAACTAACTTTTAAAGGAATACCAATTTGGGGAGCAGCAAGGCCAACCCCAGGTGCTCCCCTCATAACCTTCACCATATCATCAATAATCTTCTGAACCCGCTCCGACCCGATTTCCTCGGGCCGTACTTCTCGGGTCGGTTCATGAAGAACCGGGTCACCAGCCTGGACAATCTCGGGCAATTCTGTAGCTTTCTTTTTCTCACCCAGCCCAAGAAACCAACCGGCCCGAACCGGGCCGGTTGAAGAACTCCAAAACCGGTCTTTGTTTTTCGTGATAAACTCGGGTTTTATAATTGGTTTGTATTGGCATCGGGTAACTGAAACCGGTGTGTGAACTGGTATGGAGTGTCTTCCAGTGAGTGGTAGCTGTTGAATTCCTATCATCCTTTGAAGATTTGCTCACCTGATTGTGGATAAAATGTTTTGGTATTTGGGTTGTTGGGTTGGGCCTTAAGAAACTGGGCTGGGCCTAGGTTAGGCCCAGTAGTTACGGGTCACTGTTGAAGTTTGTGAAAAACAAAACAAGTACAAAGGGGATGAATGTCGTACGATGGATGAATGGAATCCGTGTTTGTGTAATGTGGGACACCGTCCAATTCCGTAACTTTAGCAACAAGCTAATTAATGTGTTTGCTTGTATTTTTATGCTTAGACAATAATTTTCTTCGAGAAAATGAGTTAACTGAGCATTCACATTAGATTCCTTATATTAGTCACCTTCATATAACACATGGAAATTTTTTAAGGTTTTAATCAAATTTGACATTACGTCTCATTCCCCAAAATCGGATATAGTTTAGGGACTCACTTCTCATTCTTTGTATCTACTAACTCGCTATTCATTTCTTATATCTATCATTCTTTGTATCTACTTCTCATTCTTTATTCTAATTTTAATGTTTTTCTCTTTCTTCCACTTAAAAAAAAATACAAGTGATCACTTGTATTTTTTTTAAGTGGAAGAAAGAGAAAAACATTAAAATTAGAATAAAGATATTATTTATTTGAAAAATAATAGATATAGGGTATGGGATGTATGAGATTTTTCGAAGATCGAATAATTTTAGGAATAAATGTGTGTTTTAGATGAATTATATAGATGTGGATAAAGAACAGATTCTGAATGCTCTAATGTTGATTTATTAGTTTTACTTGCATAAACATGTGTGGTTGCATCAACATAGAACCAATTTAAAGCGTATAACCAACTTAGATATCATACTTAAAGCAAGGGATAAAATGTTTATGCGTTTCTAACAGTTTTCTATTTAAAATTATATGCGTGTTGAACGTTCTTAACATGCATTTTAAAGGAAAAAGTTACGAAAATAAGCAATCGTTGACAAACTTATTGCCAAAATACACATTTACTTTCGGGGCATTTTTTGCCCTCAAGTTTACCGGTTTAACTTAACTGGCGTTTGACTATTTTGGTGATTTTAAAAGTCTTTATTTTAGCAATTTTCCAATATTTAAACCTTTTTTTATAAAAAGTCTACCCCTTATTCTTAGGGTGGTGGTCACATGATGGATAGATATCTTACATGTTATCCCCCTTTTTTAGCCACACTCTTTGCTACAAGTTGTCCTTTGAGACTTGATTGCTCACCTATAAATATACAAGAAAAGTCCACAAGGTTGTGTGTTAAAGCACAACAAATCTGAAAATGAAAAAGTACACCAACACATCTCCTACACATGGTGAAATCAACAGAAAGAAACCACAAGTACGAGTTCAAGATGAAGGACCAAAGGCGAATTTAAAGAAGGTGGTGCCGCCAACAAAGGTGGTGGACACACCGGAAAAGGTGGTAGCGGAGAAGAGTAAGCCGCCAATGGTGGCGGACATAGATCAGAGTGCAGAAGAGTTCATCATGAAGTTTAGAAACCAGTTGATGATTCAAAGGATGGAGTCCATTGATAACTATCATAAAATGTTAGCTCGTGGGACATGATGTACGTATTACATAACGCTATAATATATAATATTAGTGTATGATGATGGATGATTGTATTTGTATTGTTATTTGTTATATATTGTTTTGTAACTATGTATCACCTTTATCTTTTTAACAAATACATGTAAACCAAAAGCTAATATGATATATTGTTTTGTAACTATGTATCACCGTTATTTTTTTTAAACAAAATACATGTAAACCAAAAGCTAATATGATATGGAGTCTGGAAAGAATGAATTTCATTGTGTAAGGAAGTAAAACTATTTAATTCTTTAGATCTTTCATTTTTGAAATTAATTTTACAGATCCTTTCGAAACTGATGTAGCTAGCGGACATAGCCGGGGAACACCACGCTGCCCCTAGAAACACGGCAAATCGTAACTCCATAGTCCATAATTGGAGCTGTCATAGTGTCAAAGATCATGGAAGAACCTAAACAATCAAAACTATACGAAAAAAATCCAAAAAAACTTATAATCAACCTCCTATATATACCTCTTCATTATTTTTAGATTTTTTTTCTTTTGAAACAATTGTGAGTGTTTCAATAATTTTTTGTTGAACGGGCAAACTTTTATTATAACAAGACCCTAACTAGCAAGAAACTAGTCAGAAAACAACAAAAAAACCACCAAAACTCAAAACACGTGATACGACCCCGAACTACAAAACCTGATAGATCCTACCCAAAAAACCCAAAGGAAAAAAATACAACCTACGTATAGAGACTCTAGAGACACATAAAACTACACGAAAAAAAATGGAGCTCCAAATCATACTAATCGAGAACAAACTCCCATGGACTGACTCGAAAATCCGCTGCACTATACCATAGAGACAACACGATCTAATCATCATTAATTTATATACTTCAAGCTCCATCATAAACTCTTGATAGCAAAACCCTGTGTGTCATTTTTATCTATATACCGTCCCTCTAAAACATCATGTAAAAGAATGCTATCCTTTTCCTTCACATTTGTTCTCTATATTTTTAGATCCACAGGGAAAAGTTTATTTGTTCCATAGACGCAACTGTGTAATAGAAAACGGGCCTTGAATTTTCCCACTATGATCTTTGTCATGCCATATATTCTATGTGTCTGAATCTTTGTCTTTTGTTGAACCAACATAGTCTAGCCACACATTGACAAAGTTGGACTCAACTCTCAAGAGCATCTATACCACCTTTAGAAACTTTGACATGCATATCTATAGATCCTCCTATCACGTGAGAAGAAGCTTGTCAAAACTCAGGCATGTTGAAACCATGGGCTCTGAAGACACACCCACATCCACTTGAGTCGTCCCCCTCAATCCACTTAAACTGGGAGTGTGAAGATAAGTAACCAATTGAATGTGATCCTCATTTTGGTTATCATCCAGATCCAATTTCTAATAAATCTCTTGGTCTCTATAAACTTCACCTTCCTTAGATTCATCTTCGGTTTAATCTCCTCATCTGGTTGTGTCTCTTCATAAAAAGAATCAACATTCTCAACATCATTAGTAATACGTTTATCGGCCAACAACATTTTGTAGCTTTTCATAATCACTTTGAGCCACAACTTCAATATTTTCTTGTAAACCAAATGGATCTAAACCCATATCGTCATCTTACACTTGGTTATTACACAAATCCAAATTATTAGTGCTATCAAAACATAACTCTATCCTACCATCTGAATCCGGTTCAAACTCTAAATCATCCATTGCTTCATCAATTTTAAAAATACTTAATGTAAATTCTTTTACACGAACCATTGACTTCAACATCCACAACTCCGAGATACATTGTAAATGTGTAGTTAGAACACACACAAGGCGCCGTTCCAACGTTTTTGGATGCCCTAAGCTGATACAAAAAATGAGGCCCATTTTCTGTAAAAAAAAATCATTTTACTTTGGATGCAGTTCATATCTGAAAAGCACGTTAAACTAATTTGCATCTATCTAAAGAAAAGATATAAACAAGAATCGGTTTATGCATAAAAAGTAGAAATCAACGTGATGGAAAGAACTGGCATCATTTTGTTTCGCATCCAAGCTCAAATATAATTCTTGATGAATCTTTATTTTTGTTCTATAAGATGCTATCAAACTGAAACAACACATATCATATGCTACTGATGTTCTTTGGTCTTCACAATTACACTTTCTCAAATATTAACAAGAAATAGCAATTTAAATAGTAATGATAAATCACCAATTTGTTATAACAAATAACTAATATTTCATATAGCAATTGGCAAATGTAAAAAGAAATATAACAAAAAAAAACAAGTTTAATACCTGGCTGCCAATGTTGTAGTCTCACAAGCCACTTATCAATATAAAAAGGTCAGCAAATAATTGAAGTCAAGAGCATCAAGAAGCTAGAATCAGTCTTGCAAGTCGGTTAGCAATGTTGTAGAAATCGGAAGCCATAATCAGTCTTCTCTGGCAACTCACGAATCGTGTGTCAGGAAGACAAGAAGTCAAGAAGCCAAAATCAGAATGATGAATCAGTTTCCAAATATTCCATTGAGTGATTATCGTTAATGACGAATGAGTTTCCAAGATAACTATCGAACTTTTCAAACGATTGCGTTCCCAAAATTTGATTTTTCCTATTCCCTCGCTGCCTAGCATCGCCTATAATTTCTCCAAATCTCCTTAATTACTCTATTGTCGCCTAGCAACTCATTTTTTGGGCCTTATTTGTTCAATTTCAACCCAAATCCAATACACATACACACAACTTTTTATCAAAATTGGAGGCCCTATATTTTGGAGGCCCTAGGCCTTTGCCTAGTTTATATAGCCCATTGGGCCGGCCCTGCCACAAGCTAAGTTATTCTCCCTGTCTTCATCCATGAACTGAACATCACCTCTTAATCCTGCAACTTTTTTTTATAGTTATTCACATACATTGCTATGAGAGGCAACCGTCGATTTCTCTCCATACGATTATATCATTTACCACAAACTTCTTATGTATAGGTTGGAATTCCTAAACAAATAACACATCCATGAACCACTAATGTACCAAACCAAATCACACTGTAAAACACAACATTTAGTATATGGAATCATATGGGCCTCTTTAATTTTAATCATCATCTTACATGAAGAATTTCTCACCCCAAGTATGCCTCACTCTTCAAATTTTACTTTCTTCCTAACCGTATCATCTATTGCAACTATATCTTTTGGACTCACTTAGTTGTCACTACCTCTGGTAAGCATATTCAATCTTTTGTTGAATCAGAACTTGTTCCCAACATAATGTTTTTTAGGACTAACATCCATGATTTGTTCTTCGTTTCCTTTTACTATCATCTCTTACAAATCTAGCAATACACACATACATATGATAGAATTCGAACCACACCCCATGTAGTTTTTCTTCCAATTTTAACATCATCCACTCGTTTGAATCAAACGAATCCAAATCGCCGACTTACATTTGGTAGCTTAGAAGAGTTGAAAACATCGGTCACCACTCCATATTCTTCACACCGTTTCTTAAGAATACGTGGTGCGTTGGTCTTCAGTAAATTCTCTTCCGAAGGCCGAGCAAAAATACGTGAGTGTTTCAAGATGTCTCTATCACCACCTCCACCACCATCTTTGAATGCGATCAGTAGATATATTTATCACATAGCAATTAGAACTCGAATTTTAATAGATAAAGATGAATGTTTGTGTCCAAGACAAGAGAAGCTCGTTTAAACAGAGTAGCGCCCATTAGGCCTGTCAATGATGGATATGGATTGGATCTGATCCGATCCAATAATGATCCAACTTAAATGGATCATGATCCGATCCATGATCAAACATAATGGATCATGATCCGATCCATATTCAAATAATTTTAAATGGATGGATCACTATCCGGATCGATCCATATTAAAAAAATATAATAAAAAAACTAAAAAAATATAAAAAAATCCAAAAAAAAAAAAAAAAATTGTAAAAAAATCAAAAAAGAAAATAAAAAAAAATTCTAAAATAAAAAAATATTCTTAAAAAATTCTTAAAAATAAAAAAAATTCTAAAAAATAAAAAATTAAAATAAAATAGAAAAATCTATAAATTCTATAGCAATGAATGAGATTCTATATGTAAAGTTCCTATATATACAATTGTATATCATACTAGAAACCATCAACTCCGTAACAAAAATGTAACTAAACAAAAATAAAAACCCGGTTGGGTATAAACATGAAATTTGTAGGTTTTTAATTTCCAACTTAATTTTTAGGTTTATAAACATGAACTTTAATAATAATATAAAACTGTAATTTAACAAGATTACATGCTACTAGGAACTAGAATAATCAAAGTGCATACATTTCTAAAACCCAGTATTAGGTATTCGTAAAACCTGATGCGGGTATTCCTAAAACCCGGGTACGGGAATTATTAAACTTGGGTATACAAAAAACTAGGTAATTAATCGGGTATAAAAAACATGGGTTCAGGTACTTAGCTGAAATACCATACTCGAACCCTACCTACCCTACGGATAGAGTCGCGTTTGGGTTTAAATCCTTGATTCTGAACTTGAAGATTCTGATGATTGAATCAAGGGCCAGGAATGCTTCAACCCTCTCAGCAATCCCAGGAAGCTCAGCTAGCCGTGCAAAGTTCGTCACTGCAAACAAAAAAGAAAAATAAGTTAGAATCAACATAATGCATAAAAAAGGATATTCGAGGATCCTATATCCTACCCTTCAGAATCCACTTTTTGGGTAAAGAATCCCCATTAGGGATTGAATCCCTCTCACGAAGAAAAATTGATTCTTCTAAGTGGAATCGTTTTGGGTGGTTTTATGGATCAGAATCGGTTGATGGGGCTTCGATTTGAACAAGAACCGACTGGAACCATGGGTGACCAGGGAGTATAGGTATGCAAGCTCTGAAAGACCGAACTCAAGCTCCTCTTTCTCTAGGATCTCTTCAATGGTGAAGAGTTCCCTCCATAACATCGACATTGCTTGGCTAGAGCTCATGCCGGTTAGGGTAAAGAATCGTTGAGTAAGATCGGGAAACGGGTATGAAAACCTTAAGATGAAGGGGAATGCCGAAAAATAGAACCAAGTACGAGAAATCGCATCACTGCGAGCAGAGGGGTCAAATGGTCTGAAGATGGTTCCCGGGGGAAACATGGTGCAAGGTTTTGGACTTCTGGGTCGGTAAACTTGCAAATTTCTGATGAGTTCATCAGCAAATTTTAGGACTTGACTTCATCATCATTATCGGGGCTTACTCCAGGAGAAGATCACGTACCCATTTTCGCAATGGATTCGGAGAAGAAACAGAAAACATAGTAGAAAATAAAGAAGAAAGGGAGAGAAGGATACCTGAACAATAATCGTCAAAGTGAAGATATAAATCGGATCTCTTGATCTTTAAAAGAAAAGGGAGTTATCTGGTCCCTAATTATCGCAATGATGGTTATAGTCTGCCAAGTCCCATCGCTAGCTTATGACGGCTAGTTTGAAATTAAAGACAATATGACAGTTGTGATTAACTATCACATCCGCCATATTGGGGGCATTTGTGAAGGCCTAAGTTTTATTTATTGTGGATCCCATATTCTGGATAAATTATCCTTAATGTGTAATACAGGACCTCAGAGGATCAAGGATCCTTAATGTTTACTATGGTTACTAATGATTGTTCTCGATATTTTCTTATGTTTATACGCATGTACACTAAGTGGTGGACTGAGTCTAAGCTGGAATCTCGCTAAGAAGTAGTTACAAAGCTGCACGTGCTTATTCCACAATGGTTATGGGGAGAAGACGTGGGTCTAGCATGATTTTCGCACTTTATTGTTATCTTTATTTTCAATGGGGTTGATCAAGTCATATATCGAATATACACACATATGTACACATGTACACACATACACACTAAGCATAGAGAACACTTTTCGGCAATCACACATTCATCATTGTGCCAAGCTTGATCAACTTCTGAAGTTGTATTTGATTTTGTTAGCTAATATACTTGGTGGTTGATAGTTTTCACCACCCGAGGTTTTTATGTTGGCGATCTACTAGTGATCAAGGGCTTTTCCTCATACAAATCCTTGTGTTTCATCTACATTTCAAGTTTTGTATTCATTATATTCATACAAACACTACAGATTTGGTTACATTAACCTTAGATTGATTTTTGACCAAAACAATTTGGCGCCCACCATGGGGCAAGTGGTGCTCCATTTCTAAAAATTTCTATCAGTTTTTAGCCTATTTTCACCAATACCATAACCCTATGGCCTCTCAAGAAAAATCTGTGTAACGCCCCAAGAATCGAATTATTAAGTTTGCTAGTATGTTACTATGTTTAAAAGAATGCCTAGCAAAACAAGTAAGGAATGAGTTGGGTGTCAATTGTGATCAAGTAACAAATTTGAAGGGGCCAAGATTGCAAAAAAGGGGAAACTTGAATTTAATTAAAACAAAAACCCGACACACACACTGGGTGTGTGCGTGTAAACGATCAGGGGGAAAGGAAAAGGGGTGCAAACCCTAATCCATGAAAAATTGGCAAATTGAAAGAGCAATTCAAGTTTAAATTCGTGCATGAACCAAGATTTTTGATCACCCAAGTGTTCTTCACACCAAGTAAGTTAAATTTTATGTTTTGATGATGTTTGACGAAGTGGGTTATGATGAATCCGTGAATTTGGTTGAAATTAGAATGACTATTTGTTAACCCTATCATGTCGAAGTTGAATCATGGTTAAATTTTAGTTATTTGAATGATTTAGAATGAAACCCATTGCATGAATGTGAAGATGATGATCATGATGAACTTGTAGATGTTATATTGTGATTTTGTGATGTATAAGGTCTTATATGATAAATTGTGATAGATAAACTTGATGTGGAATCGATGATTATGAGATCTTGTTTGAATATGATGGTTCATGAGATGAAATTGGGAAGAACATGCTTAAAACACTTGTACATTATGCTTAGAAAGTGGTATGCACACCAAGTGTTTGATGAAATGCTTAGGTGAAAATGATAAGTAAATTGTATGCTAACAATGGATAAAAATATGTAGAACGCAATAATGATGTAATAGATAATAGATTTGCATAAGGAATGTGTTTTAGATCGATTACAAGTGGGATTAAGTGTTTGATTATAACTGGTAAACGATCACGTACTAAACATGAAGCGTGTGAACTCACGAGCAAGTAAAGATGGTAGAATTATGTAAATGGACTAACTTTGAATGTGATGGTTAATTCGTAGGATCATGAAGAATTAGCATGTGTAGGAATGGCTATGTGATTATGTGCATATAACTAAGTGATCATGTGGTTGAATGAGTATTGCATTATGAGTATACCATATGCTTGTCGAATTGACTAATGAAAGCCGAATGTGAAATGTAAATTGATATGATCGTTCATATGTATAATTTTATTTGCTAACAAGAATGTTGATGCAATGAAATGAAAGTATAGGGATCATGTCAAGATGGACGAAAGCATGAAAGGCTAACGGGTCAGGAGGACATGAGGAAGCGAACGTAAATACAGATGCGTAAGGTAAGTAATTTCCCGGACTCCCTCTTTAGTAGTAAAAGAGATTATTTGTATGATAATTGTTAGAAGTTATGTTGAAATGTGTTTTTGATGATGATATCTAGTAGTAGTATTAAGTAAGCGGTTTCCGGAATCACTTCTTAGTTTGTTTAAGTAAGGTAGCGTTCTAGTTAATTAAGCATAATGATTGAAGTAAAGTATGGAATTGGTGGTATGAAATCGATGATTTTCGCTAAGTAGACCGAACGGGTCAAAATGAGGTCTTATTGTTACAGCAGAATGATGCCTAAGTAACGGCTACGATATTCTAACCGGGTTGTCACACCCCCAACCGATGGCGGAAACATCGGGGCGCGACACTAGGCGAACTAGATTGCTCAAGAGAATTCATTACAATTATTAAGTGGCAATAATTAAAAGGTTAATTATCCCATACCAATCAACAAACATTCCACAAACAATTATTACAGACAACGTGTTCTCAAAAGCAAAATAAGTCTGACAACCTAGATTTCTATTAGTGGAGTTTCTAGACTGCCTATCTTGGTTTCCAGCATAGCATAATCATCAACCTGTCACATACGTTAAAATAAAGTCAATACATAAAATGTAAAGGTGAGTACACAAGTTTGCATAGATAATAGTCTAGAAAGCGTTTACGCATAACCAACATGTAACACGTAGAGATGTGAAGCAAGTAAGCTATCGACAATGATAAAAGCAATACCAACATGACTACGAGTTGTAGAATGCGCGACACATGTCCACCACTGTGAACACGTGAAGTAATAACCTTAACAATCCCTGAATAAATAGGTGCTGAGTCCAAACTATAGTACTATCGTTGCTAAGGGTGGCAAGCAGTAATCACTATGTAAACATAACATACAAGCATTCATCGAATCACGTATAACATGCAAGAGCGGTTAGCGTTTGTAAAGCATTTAGTATTGTGCGTGTTGTGTTTTGATATAGAACGTATGTAACACCCAAAAGTGCGTTAAGCGAAAAAGGGTTCGAGTATACTCACAGTGCGTGTTTATCAAGTAAACACAGTCGGTTGGATTGAAGGGAGCGCGCCGAGTTAGCCTGAGCATGGGAACAGAAACGTAAGCGTTGAACAGTGTGCAACAGAAGGTCAGATGGTGATCCGAATGAGTGGGTATAACCCATCCGAACGGATGGTCATCTGGACGCATGGTCATCCGAGCGGATGGCCATTCGGACGGATGGCCTTTCGAGTGAGTTGTGTTTGTTTTGTAAAATTGTTAAAGTTTGAAGTTAATTCAAAACGTTGAAATATTGGAAGTTATGAGGGACAGGTCATCCGATCGGATGGCCACTAGAGTGGGCGATCTGTTATTTGAAAGTTTGTAAAGTTTTCTAAGTAAAAGTTTTGCGTTAACGGAGACGGCGTGATGACGTGTCAAACAACGGAAACATACCAGATTCAGTTCATTCGATCGGATGGGAATCACCCCCTCTGGTCAGACGACTGTTCTTGGTAAAATCTCATGTTTGACCCGTTAATCGGTCATCTCTCCGGTGGAAATCCGTTTCCAAGTCGGCTCTCGACTAAGGAACGAGTAGAGAGTCTGAATGAACTTAAATTCCATCGGTTTCGAGTAGAATAGTGAGGAAAAGTTGAAAATAGATGAAAATGTTGAAATCTTGCAAAACGTAGTTGGAAAGTTGTGGAAATCTCTCAGATCTGAACCAATCTTGATGAGATGGTGCGTCACAACAGCTTGCATAAGCAAAATGAGTGAGGAACACCTTCAAGAGGTTCAAACCAGTGATTTCATAGAAAAATTGAAGTGTTTGAGTGATTTTGGTGAAGAGGATGATGTAGAAGTAATTAGTGATGAAGGTTGTACAAGATTTGAGGAGAAATACTTACGAAATAGCCTTGAATCGAGAGTAAAAGTGAATGAGAGCGACTTGAGTGCGTGTGGTCGGATGGAAGCGTCAAATCAGAGAAATGAGATGTACGGGTAGTATTTATAGGCGAGTGAGAGAGAGTAAGTCGGTGTGAGGTGGCAGTGGTCGGATGGCTTGTCGGTCGAATTGCCATTCGGTCGATTGTCCATTCGATCAGCTGAGTTGCGTTTTGTTAGTTTTCCAACTTTGTTTCGTTTGTTAAGCGTTGCGTTGCGTTTAATCGAGTTGTGAGTGAGCGTTTGAGTGTATAAGCTTAGCGTTTGAGAGTAACAATCCATATAATAAGCACACACAAGTAATCAAGTAAACAGGTAAACACACATATTTCACATAATTAAATAAAAGACAAATCCGCGTTTCGAGTTTGCATTGAGTCGCGTTGTGATAATAAGCGATCGCATGCATTTAGTCTATATGAGCGATGTAACATGCGATAAAATGCGTTTAATGCGTTCAAGTAGTAAGCGTTATAAACAACGTTTAAGTGCGTTTTGAATAAGCGTTGAAATCATGTGTTGAAAAATATAGTTTAAACCCATTTGCGTTAATCGGAATCTCGAGAGTACAAGCGATTACGAAAAGGATAACAACGGTAAGTAATGACCCGAAGAGTCGGGTTGTTACAGCCTCCCCTACTTTAAGGAATTTTGTCCCGAAATTAAGGTGCAGGCGTAACAAAGAGTTGTGGGTATTTAGCCTTCATATCACTTTCGAGTTCCCAAGTGAACTCGGCGCCGCGTTTGCCATCCCAGCGAACCTTCACTATAGGAATGCGAGAGTGTCGAAGTTTCTTGGTCTCTCGATCCATGATTTCTACTGGCTTTTCCACTAAGTGTAGGGTTTCGTTAACTTGCAAATCTTCAAGAGGTACGTGAAGATTTTCTTCAGCTAGGCTTTTCTTGAGGTTCGAGACGTGGAAGGTCGGATGTACGTTGTTGAGTTCTTCCGGTAATTCGAGTCGATAGGCCACTTTGCCAATCCTTTCCAGAATTTTAAAGGGACCCACGTATTGTGGCGCTAGCTTTCCTTTCTTGCCGAATCGGATCACCCCCTTCCAAGGTGAGAACTTTAGGAGTACGTGATCACCAACTTCGAACTCAAGGGGCTTTCGGCGTTTATCGGCGTAGCTCTTCTGACGACTCTGAGCTTTCAAGAGGTTGTCTCCTATCTGGAGGATCTTGTCACTCGTTTCTTATAATAACTCAGGACCGATAATTTGTGCATCTCCGATCTCGTGCCATACAATAGGTGATCGACATTTTCTTCCATATAATGCCTCAAAGGGTGCCATTTGAATACTAGTGTGATAACTGTTATTGTACGAGAATTCTA
The DNA here is from genome assembly GCA_030545235.1 of Helianthus tuberosus. NCBI lineage: Eukaryota > Viridiplantae > Streptophyta > Magnoliopsida > Asterales > Asteraceae > Helianthus > Helianthus tuberosus. The sequence continues at coordinate 32,758,119 of CM060406.1, forward strand.
CTAAAGGTAAATGCGAATCCCAATTACCACCAAAATCTATAACGCACGAACGAAGCATGTCTTCAAGGGTGCGGATCGTGCGCTCAGTCTAACCGTCGGTCTGGGGATGGAAAGCTGTACTGAGATTAAGAGTCGTACCGAGGGCAGACTGGAAAGTCTCCTAGAGACGTGAGGTAAATTGACCATCACGGTCAGAGATGATGTCACGAGGTGTCCCATGTCGACAAATGACTTAGTCGATATAGATTCGTGCTAATCATTCAACCTTATAGTCTTCTCGTATCGGTAGAAAGTGAGCGGATTTCGTAAGACGATCAACGACAACCCAAATGCTATCGTGACCTGATGGCGTGCGAGGGATTTTCGTAATGAAATCCATATCTATACTCTTCCATTTCCACATCGGGATTTTGGGTTGTTCGAGTAAGCCAGAGGGTCGTTGGTGTTCTGCCTTAACTTTCGAGCAAGTTAGGCACTTCGAAACATAGAGAGCGATATCTTTCTTCATGCCCGGCCACTAGTACGTGGAGCGAAGGTCCTGGTACATCTTATCGGCACCGGGGTGAATGGAATATCGTGACTTGTGGGCTTAAGTCATCAATATCTCATGGAGATTATGATGACTAGAAATCCAAACGCGGTTGAGATAGTGAAAAATACCATTCGGTTTATTCACTAATTGATTTTTGGTTCCAAGTATTCTTTCTTCCTTCAGGGTGTTCTCTAGAAAACAAGCGTGTTGAGCATTGCGAATGAGAGCTTCGAGGTTATGCTGGGCTTGAACATTACGAACACTATGTAAGTAGCTTCGTCGGCGAAGAGCGTCGGCCACGACATTCGCTTTGCCAGGATGGTAGCGAATCTCGCAGTCGTAGTCGTTTAGCAACTCTACCCATCGTCGCTGACGCATATTAAGCTCTTTCTGGTTTAAGATGTGTTGTAGACTCTTATGGTCGGTGGAGACCGTACACTTGGTACCATAAAGGTAGTGTCGCCAAATCTTCAACGCAAAAATAACTGCACCGAGTTCGAGATCATGGGTTGTGTAGTTCTTCTCGTGGACTTTGAGTTGTCAAGACGCATACGCGATAACCTTGACCCGTTGCATAAGAACACAACCAAGACCTAGGTTAGAGGCATCACAATAAACAACAAAGTCGTCGTTTCCATCGGGTAGCGCGAGTACAGGAGCGTTGAAAAGCATACGCTTTAGAGTTTGAAAGGCATATTCTTGTTCGGTTCCCCAAACGAAAGGCTTGTCTTTATGCATCAGAGAGGTGAGAGGAACGACGATTTTAGAGAAATCAGCGATAAATCGACGATAATAACCCGCCAATCCGAGAAAAGAACAAACTTCAGACGGAGTTTTCGGTGTAATCCAACTTTTAACTGCTTCGATCTTCACCGGGTCGACGTGAATACCTTGACTATTAACAATGTGACCGAGGAATTGTACCTCCTTGAGCCAAAATTCACACTTGGAGAACTTGGCATAGAGGCGATTCCCTTGGAGAAGCTCGAGAACTAAGCGAAGATGTTGCGCGTGCTCAGCTTTCGACTTTGAATAGATAAGAATGTCGTCGATAAACATAATAACGAAGCGATCAAGGAAGGGTTTACACACACGGTTCATCAAATCCATGAAGACCGCGGGTGCGTTTGTGAGATCAAAAGGCATGACCACAACTTCATAATGGCCATAGCGGGTACGAAAAGTGGTTTTAGGAATATCTTGTTCCTGAATACACAACTGATGATAACCAGAACGTAGATCGATCTTAGAGAAACATGTAGTGCCTTGCAATTGATCAAATAAATCGTCGATTTGAGGTAGAGGGTAGTGATTCTTGATAGTAAGCTTGTTGAGTTCCCAATAATCGATGCACATTCGGAACGATCCATCCTTCTTTTTCATGAAAAGGACAGGTGCGCCCCATGGAGATGTGCTAGGGCGTATGAAGCTTTTATCAAGTAACTCCTGGGGTTGACTAGAGAGTTCACGCATTTCAGATGGTGCGAGGCGATAAGGGGCTTTAGCAACAGGGTTTGCTCCAGGAATGAGGTCAATACGGAAATCGATATCACGGGTAGGGGGTGGACCAGGTAAATCGTCAGGAAAGACATTAGGAAAATCACGAATCACAAATACCTTTTCCATTGGCTTCTTTTCCTCCTCCGCTACTACAATGTGAGCTAAGAAAGCCAAGTATTCCTTGCGGAGATACTTTCTTGCTTGGATACAAGATATCAACTTTAATTCCTTCGAGGATACTTCGCCATAGACACAAAGTTGATCACTGTTTAAAAGAGAGAGACAGATCATCTTTTCGAAACAAACGACTTCAGCATGATTTTCACGAAGAAAATCTATGTCTACTATGACATCGAAACTACCAAGATGCATCGGAATAAGGTCGATCGGGAAAACGTGATTGTTGAGTTCAAGAGTACAATCACGGAGAACGGAACTGACGGTGACGGTTCTTCCGGTGGCAATTTCTACGTCGAATGTTGTTGGGAGATTAGCGCGTTTACGTTTTAGGAGCTTTTCGAATTCAAATGACACAAAACAGTTATCGACTCCAGTATCAAATAAACAAGAAACATAATCACCGTTAACGAGGAACGTACCATTGACAACATTGTTGTCAGTCTGAGCCTGGCAGACGTTGATATTGAATGTTCTTCCGCGGGCTACTAGTTGTGGCCGCTGCTACTGTTGTTGCTGCGGCTGCTGTTGCTGCTGTTCAGTGCTTGTTGTTGTTGCTGCTGCTCTTGTTTCCCAACGCGATTTGGCAGACATTGGCAAAGTGGTTTGGATCACCACATGCCTAACAAGCACGTGCATTTGCAGCTGGTGCAGGGAGAGCTTGATTAACTTGAGGAGCGCGGTGTTGAGCTGGCAGTGGTACATGAGCTTGAAGAGCTTATTGGCGAGGGCAAGTGCGATGGTTTGCTGTGAAGTGTCCATAGAGGTTGAAGCGAGCACAGAAACGACAAGCTATCCCAGCTAGGTGATGATAGGTGCACGTAGGGCACAGAGGACGAGTTCCGGTATACTCACGCTTAGACGGAGGTGCGTCAGGAGCAGTAGCCTGTTGAGGCTGAGAGTTGGATGGTGCAGTAACCACGATGTTGTTCTTGCTGTTGTTTATCCTCTTACGATCACGGCGATTAGACTTAGAAGCTTGAGAGTCTGGCATGGCAGTTGCTTGGTGGAGACTCTTGGTTGTGGTTTTGAAAACTCCAGCTTGAACTCGCTTATCATTGAGTTCAGCGGCGAGTTGGTAGGTTTCCTCGATGGTAGTAGGTTTAGCTGCCTGAACAAAATCAGCTACACAGTCTGGAAGAGCTCGAATGTATTTCTTGATTGTCATCTCAGGTGTTACCACCTGACTAGGACAGATAATACTGAGCTGCTTGAAGCAAGCAGTGAGACCAGTGTTGTCACCTCCTTCTTGCTTGATACCCCAAAACTCATTCTCCAGCTTCTAGAGTTCATGTGGGGGACAAAATTCTTTCATCATGACTTCCTTCAGTTCCTCCCATGAGAGACCATAAGCTGCATCATTTCTGCGCCTATTGCGCTCAGCAGTCCACCAATCCAGTGCCCTAGACTGGAAGACTCAAGTAGCATTCACAGTGCGGAGGTTGTCTAGGCATCCACTTTGATGAAGGGTGACTTCAATTGAATCAAACCACTGGAACATAGCACTGGGTCCGTCTTCACTAGTGAAGTCTTTAGGACCACATGCCTTGAATTGCTTAAAGCTGAAATGTGCTTTTGTAGAGTCACTATTGGATTCAACAGAGGATTTGCTGCTGACCTCGTTAATCTCACTGACGATCTGAGGTATGACTTTAGCCATTTCCTTGGCTACCAGTGAAGCGATACGCTTGTCAGCATGGTTTCGTCAAGCAGCACGTTGCGTGTGGGAACCAAATGACGACATTGTCTGTAGCAGACATCATCATATGATTTAGGCGGGATTTGATTATATCGGGTTTAGTTTGAAAAGTTTAGCGTCTAACCACCATACTTAATTTTATTATTAGATAAAGCTAAGGAACACGTCGGTACATAAGCACATAGTCACGTAGGCACATAAACCACATAGGCACATAAGCACATAAGCACGTAGGAGCACATAATCCATGTAAGCACATATTTTGCATGTATTGACCTACATATTTTGCACGTATTCACCTATCTTTCAAAGTTGTGTAGCGCGTTCGAGAGTTGCGAGCGATAGTGAGTAGCGTAGCGTGTAGTATAGCGAGTGGTACAGTGTGCGAGAGTTCTTAGTTTGTTCGAGATTAGTTAGCGTTTAAGATTGCGAAAATCGGTGCAGGTTGTGCGCGTTTCGTAAAGTGGAGAGCGGAAAGCGTAAAAATCTCCAAAGTCGAAACACATAAACATATAATCATACAAACACAGAAAATCGATAAAGCGTAAAATCGGTGATTGCAGGCTTGAATTGAAAACAGAGCGTCCTGGGTGTTAGACATTGACTACCCAGAGTGATTCGACTATCCACAACGAGTTCGAGTACATGCTTTGGCGTAATAGACTGTGCTCTCGCCGAATATGGCGAACGACACACATCCTTCCGGTTACTATGTGACTCAAGTTATTGGAATCCATCGAGACTTTGGTGAGAGTTTTGTAAAATCAAAGTAGAGTGGAACAAGTCATTAAGATGCAGGTTTCGCCCCTAACTTAACAGCCTTGCTCCTAAGTTGTGGTTAAACAGCCACGAGGTGGAGATGGAGATCTCTGTCGAGGTATGGATGTCACTTGTCGCAACCCCCGCCCCCTATCTGTCCCGAGAACGGGCAGCCGCGAGACCAATATCAGTGGTATCGGTGCTTATCATTATTTGGCAGCGGAAATTACATCAGGACCGTAGTTAGGAAATATTTTATCAGAGTAAATACCACATTTTTATAATATTAAACATATTGGGATAAAACCCAAGTTTTTATTACAAACTGATTTATAGAGATAATCTCCATTTTATTGAATAAAATATCTTCTTTTATTTAGGTAACTTTTATAGCCACTTTTCCCAAGCCTTCAGTGTTGTCCAGCTGGCTTGTAGTTGGTTTTCACATTTTGTTACCTGAAACGCGTTTAAAAACATTTTGTCAGTGGGAAATACTGGTGAGTGAATCCCAGTTTAATCAAGAAGAGTTTTACAAATTTACAGTATTGAGAGCGATTACAATGTTTACATCTACACAATTACTCATTCAGTACTGTAAATCCTTACTGGTAGGTCATATTACCCATTGGCTAACTCTTTGTCCAATGGTAACGTTTTCTACGTTTTTTATACAAAACCCCAACATACCTGCAGTAATTGAAGAATTACAAAGACTCAATCCCAGCTAATCACATTGTAAAATATTTAAGGTTTTGTAAAATAGTTTGCAAAAAGGTTCACAAAAAGGAGATTACTCACATTGCTGTCTTAGGGTTTTCCTTAAGGGTTTCCTGGTGATTAACTATTAATTACACAAATGCACACGCATTAGTATAATAACCCAATATTTATATTAATGATACCTTCCCTGAGACGGCATTCCAATGACTACGTCGGGCAGAACCACGACAGCCATTACGGAACCCTGGATCAATCGAGCAGCGTATCTAATACGTAATCGGGGTTATGATACTTACAACGAGGCAGAACTTCATGAATTCGGGGGGTATAATACCCGAAAATTGTGTTTGCTATGTAGAAATTCGAGAGAGAGAAAGATTTGTGAGCGAATTCGACTGAACAGCCGATGCCCTTAATTTATAGGGCCTGATTTCATGTCCCTCGCGGCCAGCAAAGGATGTAGCCAAGGGCTACGCGGCCCGCGACTTAGGGTAAGTAGGCCCTAGCTGATCCGGGTCAGCACTATAGGCTCGACACATTGCACGACACGTGGCAGCACCGGGTTGCGCCTCATGTCCCTTCGCTCGCGGCCCGCGTAAGACCACGGTAGGGTCTTCGCGGCCCGCCACAGCCATAAAAATCTGGATTTTAATTAAATTTAATAAAAATAAAGGTATTCGGGGCCTGTTTTCGTATACGAGGTGTATTTTAGGATGTATTGGGATATTTTAATTATTTTTAGGGTGTCGAAAATTTTAGGAGGGTTGTTATATTCTCCCCACCTTGTTTTAGAACTCGTCCTCGAGGTCTACTGGAATAGGTGCGGGTATTTTCTTTGCATCTCTGATTCAAGCTCCCATGTGTATTCTGGTGCTCTTTTGGAGTCCCATTTCACTTTGACCAGAACTAATCTCTTGTGTTTGAGGTTATTGACCTTTCTGTCTTTAATCTGTAGGGGTCTTTCTACAAATTTCAACTGCTCATTTACCTCTATATCCTTAAGAGGTACTATCAGTGATTCATCAGCTAAGCATTTCTTGAGACTAGATACATGAAATACATCATGTATTCCTGCCATTTCATCTGGCAGTTGTAGCTGATAGGCTACAGGTCCTATTCGTCTAATAATCTCAAAAGGTCCAACATACCTGGGGCTTAACTTTCCACTCTTGATGAATCTGACTACTCCTTTCCAAGGAGAAACTTTCAATAACACTTTGTCACCTACCTGAAATTCTAATGGCTTTCGCCTGTTATCAGCATAATTCTTTTGTAGATCACGTGCTGCTTTCAGTCGTTGCTTGACTTGAATGATTATGTCGGTTGTTTCTTGCACTAATTCAGGTCCAGATAGTTGCTTTTCCTCAATTTCTGCCCAACAGACTGGTGTTTGGCACTTTCGTCTATAGAGTGCTTCGAAGGGTGCAGCATTGATACTTGTATGATAACTGTTATTATAAGAAAACTCTATTAATGGCAAGTGATCGTCCCAATTACCTCCGAAATCAATTACACAAGATCTAAGCATATCCTCCATTGTCTGAATTATCCTTTCGCTTTGTCCGTCCGTTTGAGGATGATAAGTTGTGCTTAGATTCAACTTGGTTCCCATTGCTTTTTGGAAACTTGTCCAAAAATGAGAGGTAAAACGGCTATCTCTGTCAGAAACAATTGATAAAGGAATTCCATGTAATGAAACTATTTCATTTACATATAACTTATCTAACTGTTCTATACTGAATGTTTCCTTCATTGGTAGAAAATGAGATGACTTAGTTAGCCTGTCTACAATCACCCAGATTGTATCATTACCTTTCCATGTTTTGGGTAATTTGGTAACAAAATCCATTGTTATCAATTCCCATTTCCATACTGGCATTTCTAACTGTTGTAGCAATCCTGAGGGTTTCTGATGTTCAGCTTTAACTTGTGAACAGGTTAAACACTTAGAAACATAAGCTGCTATATCTTTCTTCATTCCTATCCTCTAAAAATTCTTTCTTAAATCCTGATACATCTTATCACTTCCAGGATGCATCGTATATTTAGACTTATGGGCTTCTTCTAATATACGATGGCGTAGGTTTCCTAATTTAGGTATCCACATTCTTTTCTTATAGAATCTCCAAATTCCATCTGTTCCTTGTTCTAATTCCTTAATCATTCCTTTTAATTTCTCAGTATCGTCCTTGATTGCTGATTCTTGTGCTTTCTTAATCTGTTCATTTAAATCTACTTGTAGATTTAATTTAAGAGAACGCACTCTTTTTGGCTTTTCATGATACTTTCGACCTAAAGCATCGGCTACTACATTAGCTTTTCCTGCATTATATTGGATATTACAATCATAATCACTAAGTATCTCCATCCAGCATCTTTGTCTCATATTTAACTACTTTTGCCCGAAAACATACCTCAAACTTTTATGATATGTGAAAATGGTAAACTTACTACCGTAAAGGTAATGTCTCCAAATCTTAAGGGCAAAAATTATAGCTCCTAGTTCTAAATCATGAGTGGAATAATTCTCTTCATGATTCTTAAGTTGTCTAAATGCATAAGCTATAACCTTTTAACGTTGCATCAGCACACATCCATAACCTAACTTAGAAGCGTCACAATAGACTACAAAGTCTTCAGTTCCTTCCTTCTGGTAACGCTAGTATGGATGCGTTGGTTAACCTTTGCTTAAGAATTCTAAAGGCTTCTTCTTGTTTTGGTCCCCATTCAAACTTAACAGATTTACAAGTTAGCTTAGAATGACTATTCTAGAAAAATCTCGAATAAATCTTCTATAATAACCGGCCAATCCTAAGAAACTTCTAATCTCAGTTGGTGACTCAGGTGTTTTCCATTTGGTAATTGCCTCGATCTTGGTGGGATCCACATGAATTCCTTCACGATCAACTAAATGTCCAAGAAACTGTACCTGTTTTAACCAAAACTTGCACTTTGTAAACTTAGCATAAAGCTTTTCTTTTCTTAATAGACTTAGAATTGCGTGCAGATGCGCCGCATGTTCCTCTTTATTCTTAGGGTAAATGAGAATATCATCTATAAAGACAATTATGAATTTATCCAAATATGGCTTACATATTCGGTTCATCATGTCCATAAATGCAACTAGGGCATTGGTTAAACCAAATGGCATGACAGTAAATTCATAATGACCATACCTTGTTCTAAAAGCGGTCTTAGGAATGTCCTCTTCCCGTACCTTTAATTGATGATATCCTGAGCGTAAATCGATCTTTGAGAAAAATCGAGCTCCTTGCAACTGATCGAACAGATCATCGATTCTTGGTAATGGATACCGATTTTTAATCGTGACCTTGTTTAATTCACGATAATCAATGCACATACGCATTGACCCGTCTTTCTTTTTGACGAATAAAATCGGCGCTCCCCATGGCGATGAGCTTGGCTGTATGAATCCTTTCTCTAACAATTTGTCTACCTGCTTTTTCAGTTCTTGCATTTCTGCGGGTGCCAAACGGTAAGGTGCTTTGGCAATTGGTGTTGTTCCTGGTAGTAAATGGATTCTGAATTCGACTTCTCTGTCTGGCGGTAGTCCTGGTAATTCTTCTGGAAACACATCTGAAAACTGAGATACTACAAAAATATCTTTTAATTCTTTTCTTTTAGTGTTAATGATTATAGAAATCAAATACACTAATATCCTTTTCTTACATAACTTGCTGTTTTCATCACAGAGATGAATTTTGTACATCTAGACGGCTTATCTTCTTTAATTGTGATCTTTTCACCCTTTGGTGAATTTACTTGGATTGACTTTTGATCACATAGAATACTGCCTTTATTGGCTATTAACCAATTCATTCCTAATACAACATCAAATCCTGCCAGTTTAATTGGATAAAGATTTGCAATAAACTTTTGATTTAAAAATTCTATTCTTGCTCCTTGTAGGATTTCAGAAATCTTAATGGTTTCTCCATTAGCTGTCTCTACTAGACATTCTTGTGGGAGTTTAGTTAATGGTTGATTGAGAAGTTTGCTAAATGAAGTATTAATAAAACTTTGGTTCGCACCAGAGTTAAATAATACTTTAGCAAAAACATCATTAACTAGAAACGTACCGGCGATCACGTCCGGATCATCTTTGCTTCTTCTGTAGTCAGAACAAATGCTCTAGCATTTTTGGTATTCTTGTTGTTTGTAGCTGGAGCTAGTTTCGGACAGTTTGGCTTGATATGGCCTTGTTCTCCGCAGTTGTAGCATATCCTGTTGTTAGGTTTCTTCCTGCAGTCTTCTTCCTTGTGTCCAGATATTTTGTAGAAATTGCAATATATAGAGCATCTTCCAAAATTCTTTCTTTTGTAATACTTGCAGTAAGGAGCATAAGTAGAACCTACATTTTTCCCACGGTTGGAATTTCCAGAGCGAAATTCTTGTGTAAGCCTTTGAGCTAGGTTCCTCCTTTGGTCCTCTTCTCGTGGACGCACTAACTCATCAGTCAAGGTATTTGCTAGTTCTACAGCTTCTTCTATGGTTTGAGGTCTAGCTGCCTTGACTGCATGCCTAATCTCACTGATTAATCCCCAGATATAACGGGATATTAAGACTGGTTCTGGTGAAGCAAGGGTTGGCACTATTCTAGCATATTCGAAGAATAGCGCAGTGTAACCTTTACTATCCACTCCAGTCATTCTAAGGTTTAGAAACTTATTTGCTATTTGTTCCTTTTCATTGGGAGGGCAGAATTTCCTTTCTACCATTTCTTAAATTCCTCCCATTCAATATTGTAAATCCTGTCACTTCCCTTGGATTGGAGGATAGTGTTCCACCATTCTAAAGCTGAGTTCTTAAACAAGTTGGAGGCAAACATTATCTTATCTTCTTCCGCACACTTGCTTATTTTTAAGAATGCCTCAGTCTTTTCTATCCAGCGTAAAGCTGCAACAGCCCCTTCATTGCCCGAGAATTCCATTGGTTTACAAGACCAGAATTCCTTATAAGAACAACCATAGGACATGGTTCTTCTTCTTTTAGGAATGGGCACTTGAAGTTTGGGTCCATTGTTCACGCTGTGTTCAGGTTCAGTAGGTCGTTTACTGCTATGATTACTTTTATTAATTTCAGCGTCTCTCACAGCTTGGATGATATTGGGCATAGCATTTATGATTCCTTGTGCCACGATATGTTGGATGGCACTGTTATCCACTTGGTTTCCATTGTTATTGTTATTCAGATTATCGTTATTCTGGTTTTCCGGGTTATTATTCGGGTTCTCTTGATTCACTTGGTCGGCCATCTGAATTTTAAACATTTACTAGATATTAATATCATAAAATAATATTTAATGCAAACAATAACACAACACGCATATTGATCAAAATCGTCGAACATTGCGACTTACTTTTTCTTATAGTATGCATCCATATATATTACAATACAACTGAAATTGAAATTACACTACTATTAGGCATCCGTAGTTATTATCTAGATTTTTTTTAAACATGCACACATATTATATATTATTATTATTATTATTATTATTATTATTATTATTACTACTACTACCACCATTACCGATATGGGTTCATCCAGAACTCCATATTACGCTCGTCATACTTCCAGATGAGTCGTTCTCCGATCTGTCTCATTCTTTCACTACCTTCTAAAATCTCCTCACCAAAGGTTCGGAGTTCTTGCACATTCTCTGCACTCATTGGGGGTGCAGGTGCTGGTACTGAGTTTGGGAACTTGGGCATGGGTTCTTGGTAAGGGAAAGGATTCTCTAGAATTTCCCTAATGTATTGGTCACTATCATAGTAGGGATCTAGAGGGTTCAAGTCTGGGTAGGCTGCTAGATTCGACATGGGTTCGTCTTCTGGTATTGGGTAACGTTCCCCATAATCCCTATTGTCGTCCAACCATGGGTCATAGTCTGGGTCTAAGGGATTGGGTGCTGGTATTCTGGGTATCTCGGCTGGGTCCATGTCAGGCATTGGGATTTGGTTTTCTGGGTTGTTTTCAATTTCCATTGGCTGTGTGGGAAACAGTGGTAAGGGCTGGGGTGCTATGAGTTGCTCCAGGTTAGGGTCTGCAGTTGTAGTTGCTAAGATATGGAAGTTTGCTAGACTCCTGTTGAGCATATCCTGGGTATGAGCATCGGTTTCTCTCTTAATGGCTGCTAAGGCACACTGTTGTTGTAACTTTTTCATCCTCTTTCTACGTTGATGCGCACCTCTGCTGAACCATCCTCTTTTCTTAGGATACCACCTTCCGTCGCAACCCCCGCCCCCTATCTGTCTCGGGAATGGGCGGCCGCGAGACCAGTATTAGTGATATCCGTGCTTATCATTATTTGGCAGCGGAAATTACATCAGGACCGTAGTTAGGAAATATTTTATCAGAGTAAATACCACATTTTTATAATATTAAACATATTGGGATAAAACCCAAGTTTTCATTACAAACTGATTTATAGAGATAATCTCCATTGATTTAATTTTGTTACTGGCACTTGAACACGGGGCCGTGTTCAGCGCCCAGTAACACAAAATTTTTGCTTTTTCACACCTTTTTACACATTCAATCAACCTAAAAACTTATTTTTGGGACACATTGAGGACAATGTGTAATTTAAGTGGGGGGGGGGGGGGGCGCTAAAACCTTGAATCTTGCAAGTCCTAAATACAAGCCTTACACAAAACTCTATTGGAACCGCTAATCACCCCAATTTTTTTTTTTTTCAAAAAAAATTTTCATTTTTTTTACTTGTCTAGGTTTAACTTGGGAATTTCAAGTTCTAAAAAGGTTATATTTTTACGAATTTACAACCGATAGCGTCGTGATAAAAAGAACCAACATAAGAAAATTATGAAAATGCATGACAAGCTTAGTTAAAATTTAATTATATATACTTGATCACATAAAAACCCATTCCCACAAAAGTGAGTTTTGAGCCTTTATTGAGCATACAAATATATATCTTTAAACTAAATGCTCATTTTTCGTTTCTTGTGTGAATAGCCGCTTGGTTCTTACGACTCTAGAACTTGCCACGACGATACATTCCTAGTCCTTACCAACTTAAACCCGAGTAAGTAAATGATGGAGGCATTAGGACTAACCCTTTTTATTTCTACACCATTATTTTTTTACCACCTACCCAAAAATCCCCCTAGTTAGCCCCTTTGAGCCTAAACCTTTTCATTTCATAACCCTCTTTCACCCACCAAAGCCTTTTTCATTTTTAACCCTTTGTTTTAGTAACAAGTTCGGTTTCTCATATGACTTTCAAAAAAAATATATATAGTTGATTATGAAGCAAAAGCAAATAAACAAACAAGTTTATCAAAAATGTCTTTGTTTGAAAAATAGCTTCATAAAAATAAAAGTTGAAAAATAGAAAGTCTTATGAAAACCGACACTTGTTACGCTTTTCGCCCTTTTTCTACTAACCACTAACCACTAACCCAACCACCTACCTTTAACCCAAGCCTAACCCTTCACCCAAAAAGTCCTTTTGATATTTACAAAGGTATATAAGTTAAAAAGGAGGAGGATTGATTGCTTGTCAAGCCTATGGTAGGAGTAAGTTCCATGCCGCTCTTGAGTGATCCACAAAAATACATTTTCGGCCGAGTGTTGAGTGATCCCCGTGAGGTATGTGAACTTGTATATAAATAGAATTTTAAAGAGGCATGTTATGCCCTAATAAATAATTTATCTTATGAAAAGTTTTAAATAAATCATGACGAATAGGATTGTAAATAAATAAAAATAAAACTAAATAAAGAATCTTGGAAATCCCGACACTCTATGACAAGCCCAAAAACCTTCTTTTCTACCCATTCCATTTGGGAGTGTAATAGCCACATATTAAAGAGTTTTGCTTGAGGACAAGCAAAGATTCAAGTGTGGGGGTATTTGATGTGTGCAAAATGCAACATATAAATTACATCAATTGTGGCATAAAACTAACCCTTTTTTAGTACTAATGTTGGAAAAAGTGTGCTTTTGTCTTCCTTTTGTATTTTCAGGATTAAATGAGCTCAAATTAACAAAAGAAGCAAAAAGACATCAAAATCTAACATAAATACAAGAAAAGGAACAAGACGTGACATGCCCGACCCCACGACAGCATCTTCCAAAGCAAAACAAGAAGACAGAAGACTGAACACGCCCCGTGCTCAGCCAGCACGGGGGCGTGCCCAAGTGTCAGCAGAGAAGACAAAGTGGTAGAAGCTTCTATTGCCCACCACGGGGCCGTGCTCAGCGAACACGGGGCCGTGGTCAACTATAAGATTCGCACAATCCAGGCAAATCTTCATAGTACAAAGATTCTTCTGCACACGGGGTCGTGCTCAGCGGACACGGGGGCGTGGTCAACTAATAAGACAAGCTGCATTAAATGAAGAAAGAGAAGGATGTGGACACGGGGCCGTGCCCGAGCTTCTGTTCAGCCTATAAATAGGAGTGCTTGGCTCAAGCTCAAACCATCCCTTGGCACACCACCTCTCTAACACTTCATCCACCACCCACCACCACCATAACACCATCATCCACCACCATCATCCATTGTCCATCGTAGAGTGTGTGAGTCGTCTCGGGATCCAAGATTGATCGTAAGAGTTCTTGACAATCAAAGCCATGTTTGTCTAAGTCTCTTACAGCACTTGGTGAAGACAAGTGTCTAGTGTAATACTTTTTATTTCTAATATTTTCGCACTTTTTGCTTGGTTTTGTATTAATGACTAGTTTCTTATGTTGAAGGTGATTCTTCTTTATCGTTTGTCCGTGGTGTCTTGACATTATTTTACTGTCTATATAAAATAAAAGATTTTCACCATTCATATCTCCACGGTCTATATAGAGGTATGTTGGTTACCTGGTCGGGGGTTAAGGGAACGGTTTGGTAAGAGTCTTGCCATTGTTCAGCGTTTAGAGGTCCTGCAATGGACCTGGGTCAAATTTAGTAGGACCTCCTTCAATACTTCAAGCTATTGGATGGTGGGGATTGTAGGTCCGGCTAGGGGAGGATCTAGTCGCCTACTCCTTGTGTACAAACCAACCCGGTTGTGCGGAATCCAACCGGGAAAGCAAACCGAGATAAAACACGACAAGAACACGAGATACAAGACCCGAAGATTCAAAGTTTAACACACTTGTATATTAAAGATAAGAGTACGAGTACAAGATGATACAAGATCCGATTAAACACAAACACACTGAAACTTCTCTCTCGGTTCTCTCCGGTTCACACACTTGTGCGCTGCCTTGTCTTGTTTGTTGCCTTGTGTCTGCCGAAATCACAAGTGATTTCGGTATTATATATGTTGCTTGATTGGGCTGGCTATGGCCCAAAGTTGGTCAAAGCCCAAGTACAACAAAAAGGCCCAAACCCTTTACGTAAAATACATGCAGGTTGTTGTTTTGTAAGGTTTAGTCAACATAGTGACATCATCATGACATCATCATGATGATGTCATGATGATGTGGCTGCGGGAACTGGCTCGCGGCGCTCCGTGCTTCGCGTGTCGAACTCTGGGACGCACGACGGAGGAATGTCGTGACGTCGGGCTTGAGCCGAACCTAACCGGGTCGAACCGAACCAAGTCGCGTCGAGTCGAGTCGCGTCCACATATATGTATCAACAAACTCCACCTTGGACGCTACTCGCGAGATTCGCCTTTCTTGTCTTCTAAGTCGGAGGATCTTCAATGTCTTCACGTATTGAAAGCAGAAAGTGTATCAACAAACTCCCCGTTTCATGTAGGAAGTGTGTTGACAAACTCCCCCTTAACATAAGCTCCCCCTTGAGTTATGCTCGTGAACGACTTGATCTTTACAACTTGAAATCCTTGTGGTGTTGATGATGGTCAGCGGCAACTCGATCATCTTCATCATTTGAGTGTCTTCACGTCGTGTCTTCATTCCAAAGCTTGTCATCGACCATGTTCTCCTTGCCTTTAGAATCTGCACATGCAAGAAATCTAAATGCGTAATGAGAACAACTGCTTGGAATATAGTAACATAAACAAACGACACACGTGTGACCATTGTTTAATCAAACACCGTCCGACAGTTTGAAAGTTTAAAATACTTTATCCATTTCAAATTTTAACTTTCAACACTTTGCAAATTTCGACCGTTTATGAAGATTTAGTCATTTTCGGTTTTCGTTCAGGTTTCAGGTAACGAAGACTCGAGATCCAACATCGTACGATCGAAAATAAGATAGAAATAAAATCTTTTTGGCTTTTATTGAATATTTCAAATGTAAAGACTGAAAGCAGTAAATAAATATATACAAAGATGCAGAAACTGAAAGCATTAAATAAATATTTACAGACATTCTTTTTGCGAGTTTCGTGGGTAAGAGAATCATATCAGTGTACGGTCAGGCCAAAACGCTCCTTTTGTTCAATTAGTTAACATTTAGATAAGCATCCTATAACGATTATCGGTATTGTTGTCCACTTAAGCTCAACTTATCAGATGTAATCATGGCGAGGGGATACGTTAAGGTATGATTTATACTTACCGACCGGTGTTCATCCACATCACGACACATTCCCGTATCAAGGTATGCACGAGGGTTCATCTTACCGGTGAGTATACCGATTATCATCTGTTTGACCGTATATGATGTGAGAAACTCACTTATTTTGATTTGAAAACAAGCCCTATGTGATAGAATCACTTATTGATGAGGAACTTGATTTTCATATGCATGAGGGCACAGGAGCAAGTCCGTGAACAGGTCAGTACTTTCGTACAGCAGAGAGACGAACTTGACTCCCGGATAAATGTGATATATTATCACTTATTTGTTTGGACATGTGATTGTTGATCACTTATTGAGGTCGAATGCAATATGTACACGTATGTATGGTATCATGGAAGATCTAGACTTACGTCCCCGTTATTTTTCGGTAAAAGATACAACCATGATACCCAGATGATAAGCAGCATAAAGACCGAATATCTCAGAACCTCGGCAATCTCTCAAACGAAATTTCGGTACTAAGACCATATGCCAATGAATGGTTCCCACCTGGTCTTCAGTCGGATTTAAGTTTATATCACCCTGCACACTTTAAAATGATTGTGAGCCTACCGATACATCTTATATAGAGCTGCTTATCGTTTTGCATTTAAGGTTTAAAGAGGTTTGGACAGACCACTGATGTACTATCATTTTCTCTTTTGCTCGCCAGGAAACTCATTTTTGCTTTTATATTGTTTTTGTGTTTTTGAAATTTTTCGATGTTTTTGGATTTTCAAATTTTGGATTTACTCCCCCTAAAATCAATAAACTAAGACAAATTTTAAAACACAAAGGTATTTACAAAAATGATTTTCCGATGTTGGTTTTACTCTTGCTTGACCTTAATGCCGTTTACCAATAATAAATAGTCAAATCTTGATTTGTCAAATGCTTTGGTAAAAAGGTCGGCACGTTGGTCATCGGTGTGGACGTAAGCAACATCGATTAGCCTTTTCTCAAAGCAATCACGTATGAAGTGATACTTAATTTCGATGTGCTTAGTCTTTGAATGCTGCACAGGATTTCTAGTGATCTGTAAGGCAGCAGAATTATCAACATAAATAGGAGTAGTTAGGAATTCAAAACCGTAGTCGCGCATTTGTTGTTGGATCCATAGGACTTGGGAGCAACAACTTGAGGCAGCAATGTATTCAGCTTCGCATGTTGATGTAGCGACGCACGTCTGCTTCTTGCACTGCCATGTGACTAGGCGATTTCCCAAAAACTGACATCCAGCCGTTGTGGATTTTCCGTCGATTTTGCATCCGCCAAAATCAGAATCACTGAATGCGATCAAGTCAAAATTATTATCCCTAGGGTACCAAAGACCGGTGTCAGGGTAACCCTTCAAATAACGAAAAATCCTTTTTACAGCTGCAAGATGTGAGGCCTTCGGGTTGACTTGATATCTGGCAAGCAGGCACGTTGGGTACATTATATCTGGTCTTGATGCTGTGAGGTACATAAGAGATCCGATCATCGCGCGGTAGTATGAGGGGCTAACAGCTTCACCCTTCAAGTCTGGAGTAATTCCGTGATTTTGCGGCAATGGGGTACCGATGGGCGTTGCATCAGACATCTGGAACCGGCTCAAGATGTCACCAACATATTTAGTCTGATGGATGAATATCCCAGACTCGGTTTGTTGTACTTGTAGGCCCAAAAAGAAAGTCATTTCCCCCATAACACTCATCTCGAATTTATCCTGCATGATGCGCTCGAAATTCCTACACAAAACATCATTAGTAGAACCAAATATAATATCATCAACGTATACCTCTACCAGTAGAAGATCTCCATCTTGTTCTTTGATGAAAATAGTACAATCGATAAGACCTCTGCGAAATCCATTCTCCAGCAAATAATTAGATAAGGTTGCATACCAAGCTCGCGGTGCTTGATGAAGACCATAGAGAGCTTTGTTGAGCAACCAAACCCGATCGGGATGGATAGGATCTTCAAAACCTGGAGGCTGTTCGACGTACACCTCTTCTTCCACCACACCATGTAAGAATGCACTTTTCACGTCCATCTGGTATACCTTGAAACCTTTGAATGAGGCATAAGCCAGAAAGATCCGAATTGCTTCTAGACGTGCAACAGGTGCATACACTTCGTTGTAGTCGATCCCTTCTATCTGACGAAAACCTTGAACGACTAGCCTTGCTTTGTTTCGAATAACGACTCCACGGTCATCCTTTTTGCATTTAAACACCCAACGGGTACCAATCTTCTTGTAACCAGCAGGTTTCTCTACGAGTTTCCAGACACCAAGCTTCTAGAATTGTTGCAGTTCTTCCTGCATTGCTTCAACCCATGAGTTATCTTTCAAAGCTTCTTTCCAAGTTCTTGGCTCTTCCTGTGAGACATAACACGCGAAAGACCAATCATTTTGTTGACCAGATTCTCGGATAGTTGCATACAAGCCTGCATTGTTGTTGTTTCGCAACATGTTTCTTGTTTGAACGCCACTTTGTACATTTCCGATGATGTTTTGTTGAGGATGGGTATTATGAATCCTTGTTTCTGGATTATCTTGAACTGGAATATTTGTACCCAGATTGTTGAGATTGAGATCAACAATCAATTCAAGTCCCGGAATTGACGAAGAGGATGATGCAGTAGCTTCAGCTGTTCTAGGGACATCCACTGGAGGAGTACCCTCTGAAATACCATGAACTGCTGTTGGAGCTTCTTGATCTGCATCTAAAAATTCATCATCCTCTGAAGATTCGTTCAATTCGGAAGCATCGTGAAAATCCTCATTGTCGAGAGCATTTTTGTTCACTGAAGAAGGTTCTTGATTAACAATAATTGGACGAACCAACGGTGAATCTGTTGCATTGTCACTCTCGAAAAACATCCTTGCCGCAGCATTTTCTTCAACTGCTTCAACATTGATCGAATTGAAAAAGTCATCGTACTCAAACATCCAAGGCTGACCAGGATTTCTAACTGGCAAAGTGTGCCTTTGTACTCTGACTTCAGACCATTCCTCGACCCTTTTAGTCTCTAGATTCCAGACTCTTAAGTTCGGGGTGGAATACCCAAGAAAGTATCCTTCAATGGCTCTTGCCCCAAACTTTCCATTAGGATCGATTATTGTGCACGGAGCTCCAAACGGTTCAAGATATGACAAATCTGGTTTCCGTTTGTTAATAAGCTCAAAGCAGGTCTTGTTGTGCCTTTTGACTGTAAGGACTCGGTTCAACGTGTAACATGCAGAGGACACAGCTTCAGTCCAGAAAGGAATCGGTAACTGTGACTCTACCAACATTGTCCTAGCAGTCTCGATCAATGTGCGGTTCTTACGTTCAGCGACGCCATTCTGTTGAGGAGTATAAGCCGCACTAAATTCATGAAGAATACCTTTTGAAGTGCAAAACTCCGCCATGGCATGATTTTTGAATTCAGTACCATTGTCGCTACGTATCCGCCTAACCTTCAAGTTATAAAGATTCTCAATCTGAATGATCAAGTTTTTGATAATACCGAAGGTTTCACTCTTATGTGCCATGAACGCCACCCACGGAAATCTTGAATAATCATCAGTTATCACGAGGCAATATTGATCATTCCTAATGCTTTTGTGCTTGACAGGACCGAACAAATCCATGTGCAAACGTTCAAGAGGAACGGCCACCGTGTTGATTTTCTTTGTAGGGTGTCGCTTCTTCGTTTGTTTTCCTTTCTGGAACGAGACACAGGCGTCTTGAAGATGGAAGTTTTTAAGAGGAACACCATTCACCAATTCATTTGACACCAAATGATTCATTTTGCGTAAGTGAATGTGACCCATTCGTCTGTGCCAAGAGATTGTGTCTTTTTCTGTGGCTTTAGAAACGAAACAAGTTGCTTGTGCAGACGTTGTGATAGCTTGGCTCATATCAAGGACATACAAATCATTTATCCTTGGAGCCGACAAGAGAATCCATTCTTTCGGAATTTTGAAGCCGGGTTTCAGCACATAACATCCATTTGCATCAAAGTGTACTGAGAACTGCTTATCACAAATTTGAGAAACACTAAGAAGATTGTGATCAAGTTGTTGTACGAAGTTGATCTTATCAAAGCTAACAACCCCGTTGGAAATCATTCCTTCACCCGTAATATATCCGCCTTTATCTCCAGCAAAAGCAACATAACCTCCTCTAATAGATTTGACGTCGTAGAGAAGCTTCATGTCGCCTGTCATGTGCCTGGATGCCCCACTATCAACAATCCAATGACTACTGACAGTTCCTCCTGGAACACCCTGCACATGAACTCACATAATTAGTTGGTGATGGGGACCCAAGCCATTGTGGTCTTGGGTCTTCCATTTTCATCAACAACAATAACTTCTATTCTTTGATGATTTGAAAATTGTGATGGTCCCCCTGATTCAATAACAGTTTTTGGTTTCCAGGTCTGTTTTGTTATACCAGTTTGTTTGTTTGAAATTTTAACTTCGTGATTGTTTGAAGTTTTTGAAAACTTTGAACTTTCTGGTTTAACTGAAACAGATTGTTTTTGAACCACTTCATTTTTAAGTGCCTTTTCAACCACCTTGACTTGTTGGCGTTTCTGTTTCTTTTCCCTTTCTTTTACAAGTCGGGGATCTTGTTTTACAGAAACAGATCGCCTTTGGTGATTGTGTTCACGGGGATCATCTTCTTTGGCTTTCAACTTATGAAGATACGGACAGTTTCGAATTATGTGTCCAATGGTACCACATTCAAAACATGATCTTCGTTCAACAAACCCCGAAGTATCATGTGATCGTCTTGCCGATGATGAACTTTGTGATCCCGAGGTACTAGGTTTTGAACTATTTGGTTCATTTCTTTTCAACACAGTTGCTTTCTTGACAAAATCTAAGTTAGATTGGTTCTCAAACGTTGCAATTTTGTCCGTTCCCTTAGATTTCACAAAGTTCACATTCTTCTTCTTCTTCTGATTCGGCTTCCTTTGACCTTGGGCCGGTAATTTTCCTTTTGGCTTGGTATGGTTTTGCTGTTTTTGCACTGTTGGTAATTTCTGATTGCCAAATTGTTTTCTAACTTCAGCCTTTGGGATAGGAGGGCACTGTGTTACTGTAACACGTGATCCTGTCTTTCCCAAAAACTTACTTGTTGAATTTTCAAAGACTTTACTGATTAATGATTGATTTACATTCTTAATAGGAAAATCTTTGTCTGAGTAAATTTTATCATCACCAACAAGAGTGTACAGCAAATCCACACTCTCCGACCCTTTTTCAGACGAGGACTCGATTGCAACAGTCTTAGCGGGTTTTGCAGGAGGATCACACAGAATATGATTCTCAAGAGGTATGTCCTCTTCGTTTATCACCGCATCAGACTTTGCTGAATCAGTATCATCAGATTCATCATCAGAAGAATCAGCATCCTCAATCACAACTGGAGGATCCTGATTCTGTTCAGCAGTTACAAATGTATCTGCTGACACATCTGAATCGGATGATACTTCTTTCTTGTATCCGAGCCCTGTGGCAAATTCCTCAACGTCCAAAGGAACAGATGGCTCAAAGTGAGTCCTATACTCCTCATCAGGCATGGCATCATAATTGTTTCTCACGGGTGGTGGACATTTCTTATAACCTATGCATGTGACATCCCGTTTCTCTTTCTGAACGTCAATGATGTGATCCAACACATAGCTAGAGCTCAAATAACTGTCTAACTTGAGTCGGATCGCCTCACTTTCAGTTTTAACACAAGCCATTTCCTTTTGCATTACCTCAAGACGAGTTATATACAAATTAATGTCAGTTTGTTTTCTGGAAACCATTTTTGTCAGCTCTGTTTTATCTTTCTTTAACGTTTCAATCATTGACTTAAATTCCTTTTCATGGTTTTCATAAAACATGTTGGCTTCTGTGCACTTGGAAAGATCAACGGTCAACTTCTGGTTGTGAATGAATGTCACATCATATTTCTCTTGCAAAGCCTCGTGTTTGCTTTGCAATTCACACCACTTATCATTCAAAGAAACATGTTTGTCTTGCAAGTCAAACAAACTAGCTTGTAAAGCATCATGTTTGCCTTGCAACTCAGACATGTTTGCCTCTAAATCAGCACATCTAACATGCAATCTATCACAATTATCACAGATATCAGCAGTGGGTTCATCGACACATACCTGACTTGATGAACTGTCGACATTAGCCATAAAGGCTGAATGGAGAGAAGATGAAGAATAAGCAGCTTGATCCACCAAAATAGATCTTCTTTGAATTCCTGCTGCAGCTTCTTCCAATAGCTCATCAATATCTGCATTAACTGACGCAGTTGATGTCTCATCCACCTGATCATTGCCTGAAGTGGAGGTTTCTTCATCTGAGCTTCCACTATAACCAGAACTGTCTTCATCCTCAGAAGATTCATCACCATTGGTGGAAGATTCTCCACCACTGGCGTGATTTAAATCCTTAACGACTTCAGCAAAACACGCTGTTCCATCTGGAGCATCATTTCCCAACTGGATTGACCAATCACAGCCTTCATCTACTTGAACCACAAGTGCCTGGTTGGCATTAGATGGTCCTGCTTGGCCTTGGTTGTTGACAGGTACCAACGTACGAACATTGTTCCTGTTCTGGTTCTGCTGGTTGCCTTGATTTCTGAAGGGATTTTGGTTCCCATGTTGAGATGGCCTTGTACATTCACGTTTGAAATGACCACGTTCACCACAATTGAAGCACTTGACAGCCTGCTTATCAAACCCATACTTGGTGTCTTTCTTGCTCTCCAAGCTGGTTCTGCCTGTTCTTTCCATGAAATCCTTTGCTCGCCTAACAGCACTGGCAAAGGCCCACTTGATGTCCATCATCTCCATCTCTTCTTTATCAATCTGCTGATAGTCTTCTTGTGTCAGATTAATGTTACCAATCTGACCTTCCACTAATCCACAGTATGCGCTCACCAAAGTGTTTAGCAGCTCCATGTGTTCCTTAGCTACTTCCACACTTACTTTAGAAAAGCTTGAGGTGTCGAGCCGTACTGTATTTGGCTTTGATTGTTGACCAGCAGATGATGTGCTTCCATAACAAGCTTGCTGTTGAGGAGGAAGTGGATTCCCGTACATGTCTGTTGGTACGGTAGATTGAGGAGGAAGTGGATTCCCATACATGTCTGTTGTTCCGGGAGATCGAACTGGTAAAGGATTTCCGAACATATCAGTTGGTCTGAGAGGTCGTTGCTGTTGTGGTGCTGATTGAGGGACTGGTTCCAGCAGATTTCCATACATGTCTGTTTTTGGAGGCACCGGAACTTGGATAGTATTGCCATACATGTCTGTGCTAGTCACAAAGGCTGTTTGAATTGGAGCGTGTGAAGACGGTTTTGTAGAAGTACTAGAAGTTCCAAAATACATTTCAGGATTTTGAGGCACGGGAATTCTTTTTGCCTTCAGAGTTTCTTCCTGATTCTTGTTTTCCAGGATTTGAACAAAGTCGTTGAAGCTCGTTGTAGCTAAAGTACCATTGTACTTCATGATTTCCAAGAAAGTATTCCATTGAGGTGGCAACGCATCTGCAAACCTTTTCACAATCTCTGCAGGAGTTGTAACAACCCCAAAATTGGTCAATTCAGTCAACAAATGATTAGATTGACTTGTCAAATCACCTAGCGACTCATTCTCCATACAAGTAAAACCATCAAACTCTTTCTTTAGCAATTCTTTTCTCAATTGACGTGTCGCTTCATTTCCCACGCCCCTTGTCTTCAATGCGTCCCACAACCTCTTTGTCGTCTTGTAACTGACAAATTGATGATAAATGTCTTTACTTAACGCTTGAGTAAGGATGGCATATGCCTTCTTTTCCAAATCATAGACCTTCTTCTGATCTTCCGTAAGATCTGCAAACGTAGCAACAGATGATGCAGCAACCTCTATTGTTTGATCGAAATCTGTAATGAACCGCAACCACAATTCTGTATTTTGACCAAGAACGTATGTATGAAATCTATCAATCCATCCTGGATATTCATATAAGTGCATCAACTTTGGAGGCCGATTCAAACTTCCAGTTTCGCTCTCGCTTAAGAGAATGCTTTGAACACTTGGAATTTGATTTGATACAAATGCCCATTGACCGGTAGAAATTGCATTAGCTTGAGAAGATACCGGTGCGGAAGATGACGGAGTACCAAAATACATATCTGTATTTACCAGAGTATTCCACCTTGGATTCATTTTTGATCAAAAATAATAAAACCTGAAAATCACACCTCAAACAAACAGTTAAATCACTTATACAAATTTTTTTTTTTTTGTTAAATTCGCTGGTCTTATTAAGTTCGCTGGTTATGTTGCTGAATATCGCTGCCTATTCTCGCTATTACGACGATCAGTAAAATCGCCAAAAAACCGTAATAATCTCGCTGAGGACGATTACACGGTTACCAAAGTCGCCTTTGGATTTGAGTTCGCCGGGTCAGGCAATTTCCCTGGTTACTGAAATCAAATTCGCTGAAAAAGTCTGCGAGTCTGTTAAAAAAAAAACGCCTAGATCCAAATTCGCTGGTCCAGATGGATCTTGGGCTTGTGAATGACGAAACAGGCCTAACAATATGTTTTGATCCGTCGAAAATTTTGAAAAGTTTCTGATTAGTTGAAAAAGAAGATTTAGAAGGTGGGAACAGTCTGACACAAGTACCCCTTTGTCAACTGCACAATGCTGCTTCACCAACCGAGATGATTATCCTTACCAACTTGATCTATAATAACAATATTATAATCAAAACCCAAATTTCAAAGCATAAACAACTTTGAAAATATATCTCGAAGATCAAACATGTAATTTTATCAAAAACCAATTTGAACAAAGATGAACATCAAGAATATTCTGGAAAACCTTTGATATTTCAAACACAAACTTTTGCTAAACTGTAATCAAAACCAACAAAATAAACATGCAAACATGAACATAACAAAGTTTTGATAAACACACTCAGCAAAAACCCGGTTTTTCAGAAAATCAGACTTTTAAAAACTTGAAGAACAACATGAAAAACACTCGGTTTTAACAAGGAGAAGAGCCAAGGCTCTGATACCACTTGTAGGTCCGGCTAGGGGAGGATCTAGTCGCCTACTCCTTGTGTACAAACCAACCCGGTTGTGCGGAATCCAACCGGGAAAGCAAACCGAGATAAAACACGACAAGAACACGAGATACAAGACCCGAAGATTCAAAGTTTAACACACTTGTATATTAAAGATAAGAGTACGAGTACAAGATGATACAAGATCCGATTAAACACAAACACACTGAAACTTCTCTCTCGGTTCTCTCCGGTTCACACACTTGTGCGCTGCCTTGTCTTGTTTGTTGCCTTGTGTCTGCCGAAATCACAAGTGATTTCGGTATTATATATGTTGCTTGATTGGGCTGGCTATGGCCCAAAGTTGGTCAAAGCCCAAGTACAACAAAAAGGCGCAAACCCTTTACGTAAAATACATGCTGGTTGTTGTTTTGTAAGGTTTAGTCAACATAGTGACATCATCATGACATCATCATGATGATGTCATGATGATATGGCTGCGGGAACTGGCTCGCGGCGCTCCGTGCTTCGCGTGTCGAACTCTGGGACGCACGACGGAGGAATGTCGTGACGTCGGGCTTGAGCCGAACCTAACCGGGTCGAACCGAACCAAGTCGCGTCGAGTCGAGTCGCGTCCACATATATGTATCAACAGGGATCCAAACTCTTTGACCCCCTCATAAGCTAACTACTATTAATACTATAACCCGGCTATTTAGGACTGTATCCCTGCTGACTCAGACTACTTAGTCGAGGGTAACGTCACCTCTAAAAGAGGGGCCTACCATAATTTGCATTAATAACTTAATTCATTATCTTTCAATAATCCGACCCTTTAGGATTGTATCCTTGCTGACTCAAACTACTGGGTTGAGGGTAACGTCACCTTCAAAAGAGGGGCCTACTACAATAACTAAGATAATCTATTAAATAAGTGCAAAAGTGCGGAAATAATCAAAGGTTACACTATACACGAGTCGGAACCAAGTGATTCATCTTGTCTATCTTTTTTTTCTTTTATTTTTATTTTTCAGCATTTTTATTAGTTTTTATTTTTCTTAGCTTAAAAACATTTTTCTAAACTTTTTGATTTGATTAGACGTTGAGGATAAAACGGTACTAAAAGCTCTTGTGTCCTTGGATGACCTCGGTATCTTACCAACACTATACTACGCTCACGATGGGTGCACTTGCCCATATGTGTGTTTAGTGTTAGTAAATATCGTGTTTTATAAATTTAAAACTTGGCTAAAGAAAGTGTAAAATGGCTTAAAATATACTTAAACCTATATATACACTTAACGCACATCAGTTATGATACTTACAACGAGGCAGAACTTCGTTAATTCGGGGGGTATAATACCCGAAAATTATGTTTGCTATGTAGAAATTCGAGAGAGAGAAAGATTTGTGAGCGAATTCGACTGAACAGCCGATGCCCTCATTTTATAGGGCCTGATTTCATGTCCCTCGCGGCCCGCGAAGGATGTAGCCAAGGGCTATGCGGCCCGCGACGTAGGGTAAGTAGGCCCTAGCTGATCCGGGTCAGCACTATAGGCTCGACACATTGTACGATACGTGGCAGCACCGGGCTGCGCCTCATGTCCCTTCGCTCGCGGCCCGCGTAAGACCAGGGTAGGGTCTTCGCGGCCCGCCACAGCCATAAAAATCTAGATTTTAATTAAATTTAATAAAAATAAAGGTATTCGGGGTCTGTTTTCGTATACGGGGTGTATTTTTGGATGTATTGGGATATTTTAATTATTTTTAGGGTGTCGAAAATTTTAGGAGGGTTGTTATATTACTCCTAACTCAACAGAGGTTCTCGTGCTGAGAGTAAAAATACGTGTACAATGAGCGATCTTATCGAGAGTTCCTAGTTTCCACACCTATTCTCGACACCATCACGCGTATGTGTCATGCGAGTGTTTTCAAAAACGTGTGTGTTGTGTTAGCCTTAGGAAACGGAAAAGTAACATTGTCACCCTTAGGAAAGGCTTATTCGTACGAAGCTGTAATATGTGAGTTCGCACGAAGATGTAGTTTTCGCGAGTTCGAATGAGAGTATCAAAAGTGAGTTCATACGAAACCCCTACCGGGTTCACGCGAATGGTCTGTTGGTACTTAGACTATAGACTAGGCCAATCTTACAACTCGACCTAATTCCCTATAGTTATGGCTCTGATACCAATCTGTCACACCCCAACCGATGGCGGAAACATCGGGGCGCGACACTAGGCGAACCAGATTGTTACAGACATCGTGTTCTCAAAAGCAAAACAAGTCCGACAACCTAGATTTCTATTAGTGGATTTTCTAGAGTCCCTATCTTGGTTTCCAGCATAGCATAATCATCAACCTGTCACATACGTTAAAATAAAGTCAATACATAAAATGTAAAGGTGAGTACACAGGTTTGCATAGATAATAGTATAGAAAGCGTTTACGCATAACCAGCATGTAACACGTAAAGATGTGAAGCAAGTAAGCTATCGACAATGAGACAAGCAATACCAACATGACTGCGAGTTGTAGAATGCGCGACACATGTCTACCACTGTGAACACGTGAAGTAATAACCTTAACAACCCCTGAATAAACAAGTGCTGAGTCCAAACTATAGTACTATCGTTGCTAAGGGTGGCAAGCAGTAATCACTGTGTAAACATAACATACAAGCATTCATCGAATCACGTATAACATGCGAGAGCGGTTAACGTTTGTAAAGCGTTTAGTATTGTGCGTGTTGTGTTTTGATATAGAACGTATGTAACACCCAAAAGTGCGTTAAGTGAAAAAGGGTTCGAGTATACTCACAGTGCGTGTTTATCAAGTAAACACAGTCGGTTGGATTGAAGGGAGCGCGCCGAGTTAGCCTGAGCATGGGAACAGAAACGTAAGCGTTGAACGGTGTGCAACAGAAGGTCGGATGGTGATCCGAACGAGTGGGTATAACCCATCCGAACGGATGGTCATCCGGACGAATGGTCATCCGAGCGGATGGCTATTCGGACGGATGGCCTTTCGAGTGAGTTGTGTTTGTTTTGTAAAATTGTTAAAGTTCGAAGTTAATTCAAAATGTTGAAATATTGGAAGTTATGAGGGACAGGTCATCCGGTTGGATGGTCATTCGATCGAATGGTCATTCGATCGAATGGTCATCCGATCGGATGGCCACTCGAGTGGGCGATCTGTCATCTGAAAGTTTGTAAAGTTTTCTAAGTAAAAGTTTTGCGTTAACAGAGACGGCGTGATGACGTGTCAAACAACGGAAACATACCAGATTCAGTTCATTCTATCGGATGGGAACCACCCCCTCCAGTTAGATGACTGTTCTTGGTAAAATCTCATGTTTGACCCGTTAATCGGTCATCTCTCCGGTGGAAATTTTTCCAAGTCGTCTCTCGACTAAGGAACGAGTAAAGAGTCCGAATGAACTTAGATTCCATTGGTTTCGAGTAGAATAGTGAGTAAAAGTTGAAAATAGATGAAAAATGTTGAAATCTTGCAAAACTTAGTTGGAAAGTTGTGGAAATCTCTCAGATCTGAACCAGTCTTGATGAGATGGTGCTTCACAACAGCTTGCATAAGCAAAATGAGTGAGGAACACCTTCAAGAGGTTCAAACCAGTGATTTCATAGAAAAGTTGAAGTGTTTGAGTGATTTTGATGAAGAGGATGATGTAGAAGTAATTTGTGATGAAGGTTGTACAAGATTTGAGGAGAAATACTTAGGAAATAGCCTTGAATCGAGAGTAAAAGTGACTAAGAGCGAATTGAGTGCGTGTGGTCGGATGGAGGTGTCAAATTAGAGAAATGAGGTGTACGGGTAGTATTTATAGGCGAGTGTGAGAGAGTATGTCGGTGTGAGGTGGCAGTGGTCGGATGGCTTGCCGGTCGAATGGCCATTCAGTCGGTTGGCCATCCGAGCGGATGGTCATCCGGGCGGATATCCATTCGGTCGATTGTCCATTCGATCAGCTGAGTTGTGTTTTGTTAGTTTTCCAACTTTGTTTCATTTGTTAAGCGTTGCGTTTAATCGAGTTGCGAGTGAGCGTTTGAGCGTATAAGCTTAGCGTTTGCGAGTAACAATCCATATAATAAGCACACACAAGTAATCAAGTAAACAGGTAAACACACATATTTCACACAAGTAAATAAAAGACAAATCCGCGTTTCGAGTTTGCGGTGAGTGGCGTTGTGATAATAAGCGGTAGCATGCGTTTAGTCTATATGAGCGATGTAACATGCTATAAAATGCATTTAATACGTTCAAGTAGTAAGCGTTATAAATAGTGTTTAAGTGCGATAAGTGCGTTTTGATTAAGCGTTGAAATCATGTGTTGAAAAATATAGTTTAAACCCATTTCCGTTAATCAGAATCTCGAGAGTACAAGCGGTTACAAAAAGAATAACAACGGTAAGTAATGACCCGAAGAGTCGGGTTGTTACACGGGTAATGGGTAGAATTGCATATAAGTATGCTAATCGAGAAACAGAGACGCGGATTAATAGTCAAAAGAATCGTTTGTGAGTTATGACTAATGGATAGACAATTTTATGAATGGAAAGTGTTTTAACAAAGTTTGATTTCGTATAATTGAATGAAATGAATGAGTTTAACTTATACCGGGTATCGGGTGCGTAAAATCCAAGTACGAAACACTGGATAATGTATAAGTATTATGGTTATAATGTTCATGTACGTTTTGGGCTAAAACAAATGAGTTGTTTGATGAAAACATGAACGGGTCGAATAATTCGTAAATGAATAATAATTCGAAAAGGTATAAGTTATGAATTTCCTTAACCCGAATGTCGGATTTCAAGTTCACATGTTAGAATATCAAATTACGATCATGTGGGAAGAAATGAGAGGTTAAACGGGTAATCGGTTTAAAAGTTACGCAAGTTTTAGCGTTAACAGACGACGAAACAAAGCTGCAGAAAAACAAGCTTTAGAGGGGGCGTCGCCGACACCCTGGTGGGCCGTCGCCGACGCCATGTGCAATTCCAGTTTTTACCGACCCCCTATTTTACTGCCTACGGAGGTTTCTGATTACACGAAAACCAAGAGGCGTCGCCGACGCCCTTCCCATGTTCCAAATGCTGAAATTTGTTATTTAAGTTGTTCGGTGTACCATAAGCGTCGGTACACTAACCGTGATCTACGGAGGGCTTCCCAAACTTGATTTTGACTGTTTCCTTGATGTTTATGGGTTATAAATCCAAGTCTAAGTCCCATGTAAGTAATGGATGAGTATGATAAATGAATGCAAATAAGTAAACAAGAATTGTATGGAAGTAGTATGCAAGAACTTGTACCGTACTTATATACCAAGGGGCCTAAAATTTTTAAAAATATTCCGCACCCCCATGGAAAAATTCCTGGGTCCGCCACTGGTTGTACGTAAACGTGTATGTATGTTTGAATGTATGTACGTATGTAGGTGTGTATGTAAGTATATATATGTATGCATGATTTCAATACGTTTGAGTATTAAAGTTATTAATAGTGTGCCTTTAGATTGGAATGTAATGCAGGTATGAGAACGTCGGGTTCATGAGGAATTGAAGCTGAACTTGTAACAAAAAAATTTAAGAGGATAATCGAATGAATTCAAGTTTATATTGTGGAATGTTTTATGATTTTCAATTATATAGGATAATGTTGTATGGTGTTGTCATTGACTAACGGTTAAGTTGTATATGATGTCCATAGGAACCACACGGATTTCCTCCATCGCTAACGAGGATAAGCGGGCGTAGATCGAGTAAAAGAGCAAGGATTGTACGAAAAGAACGATCACATAGTTTGTATTATGTAATGTTTTGAAGTGTTAATTAAATGTGAATGTTGTAAATTCCTTCTAGTAAATGCTTTACATTTTGTAATTTAGCCTCCGCGTAAATAGTGTAGCTAATAAAGAAAGAAATTTTAAGACTCGTTTTTCCGCTGCGACATTTTTAAGTTTAAACGTATTAGGGTCTTACCATCTGTTTCCACTACCATGCCAACAACAACTTTGTCACAAAGCTCCATGCCGTTGCCTCCTATTCCTCCACAGTTCCAGAAGAACAAGGAGGCTGCTCAAAAGAAGCCAACTTCTGTTTTCCAAGGTTCTAAGTCTTCTGCTACTTCCTCTTCTATAAATACTGACAATGATATTTCTGTTTTGTATTCGCAGATGAAGAGCTATATGGAGTAGAGGATCAAGACAAACCAAAAGATCCTTCGAGAAATTGCAGACATCAAGAAGCAAAAGAAACCGATGGAGGATGAGTCTCCTCTGATGCCCAAGGTGCTAGATTTTGTCACTCCAGCGTCAACAACTCAACAATTTAGAGGATCCCCATTTCAACCACAAGGATCCTTTATCCTTCAACAAGGATCTACGGGGATGTCCCAACCTCAAGGATCCTGCTTCAATCAACAAGGATCGTCAACTCGACCTTAAGGATCCATAAATCAACAAGCATGATCCTTAACACAGACCTTTCTTGGATCCGATGTCTTTCAGGATCAAGGATCCTCAGGAAGACAACCGCTGAGAACTTCCAAAATCCACGAAGGAGACTTTATCCCCATGCAGACCATTGCTTGTTCTGGCCTGCCAAAACAGCCGAGATGTCTCATCCTAGATTTTCTTCTGGGATTCCACCTTTGAGGCTCATTTAGTTTTTCGAATGTTTTTACGTAATTAGATGCCATTTGTATTTGTAATCCATATACTCTCAACTTCTAATATTTTACTGGATCATTTTATCTAATAAATATTGTTAAAAATATAGAAAAGAAATCTTCCATTCTAGAAGAGTAAAATGATTGTTGAAATTTTCAAATGTTTAAAACATATTAGAAGTTAGAATGGTGGATGATGATTAGGATAAATGGATGGGTTCAGATGGATCATGGATCAATCCATATAATTAATTGAATAAATCGATCAATCCATTGTATTAATTAATGGATTAGTGGATCTTTTTTATGATCCAATAAGTGATTTAAGTGGATCGAATTGGATTGGATATGGATCAATATCGAATCCATTGACAGGCCTAGCACCCGACACTTTGTTAAAGTTGAAGAAGCAGAATACAAGCAAATGTATTACCTCACTGATGGAATACATCCTGAATATTCTAAATTTGTCAAATCATTTACATATTCACAAGATGACAAACGAAAAAAGTTCAAATCAACGTATAAAGTAGCAAGAAAATGTAAATGAGCAAAAATATGGATGAATGGAACTATATATGAAGCAGCTCATATTTTACTACAATCCTTTTAAATTAAGCATAAACATAAAACATAACACAACCTTTCAAAGAAACAACTATGGGCCTAGGTATAAATAATCAGGACCTAGCTCAGAGGCCCATTACAAAGGTCAGTTGAAGGTTTTAGACAATCTAAATAAGGCTGAACATGGGTAGCTCTTCCACAAGCATTAATACAGCTGCCATAAACCTTTCTTCCTGGAATTGCTGACTTGATATGCACACTATCCACCACAATATTTGTGCATGCAACAGTTTTACTGCAGCTTAGATTTATTACGTTATCCGTGTTTGATGTTCCGGAGATTCCTCTGTATGTTATGTCACTCAAGTTCACAGCTGATGTCTTTATATTCAATAATAAAAGATCAATAATTCAGATATAGGTTTTTGAGGAAAAAATGGGCTTATATGTAATGCATAATTTTGTATGCTTACAGAGGTTAGGCAACCTTTGTGAGATGGACAGTAGTATTGGTCGATTATGATAGGGTTATTAACTGCATCAAACTTGATGCCTGTAAATGAGATCTTGTTTGCATATCCAGTTCCTCCCTGCCAATATAAACGGACTTTTAGTTGTTTAAGAATTATGAAAAACCCTACAAACTAGAGGCCGTGGTCTGTGGTGAAAGTAGGACCCGTCGATAATCTATTGGTCCAGGTCCGTAGGGGAAAGGGGAGTAGATAAAGACTTTGCCGCCAGATTACTGACGGGTCCTTCTTTCATAGAATCAAAATTTATTCTTTAGATATTTTTTATATTTCTTTCGTGTAGCGAGCACCTTTATAGGATTCTCCTTTTTTGGATATTGACCACGGCGGTCAACAAAGGATTACTTTTTTTATATATATATATTTTTTTTGGAATTTGACTTATGTGTCACAGATCCGTCAATGATCACCGACGGATCTGTGGGTAATTTTATTGTCAAAAGAAAGAGAAAAAGTTAGTTTTGTTGAGCTAACCTTGTTGGAAACAATTAGATCAAGAACAATACAAACACCCGGTCTCAGATTCTTAATTTCTTATTAGCAAAACTCGACAAAACAAAGTGATTACACGGACCTATATTTATACTAAACACTTGAACAATCCTAATCTAATACGAAAACTAATAAACCAATTGTTTTTATTGAGTTTACTTCACACCATTATAAATACTTAAATTACCTGATAAGTTTTAATCCTTACTCCAGTTAGGGTTTTTATCATGGTACAGTTGTGCACATCTACATTTTCCACCACATCTGTTCCACCGTGTCCCAAGGATCCAATGCTACACAATATATATAAGTTACATATCTTAATAATTATTCTCTAATATCTTGTTTTCCTTATAATAAAGTTATGTAACATGTGAAAGATATACCTGATTCCATGGCCTGGCCCACACATGATACCACTGATTTTTATATAAGATGAACCTCCACCAATAGCAATACAGTCGTCCCCTTTTTTTATTATATAAGATGATGGAAAATTGGTTTAAAAATCAAACATGTGAAAATAAGAAAACACAACTTAGAACATACCTGTTGCAATAATGGAGTCACGTATATTGACATTGATGGAGCCTGAAATGTCGATGCCATCAGTATTCGGACTTGTTTCAGGGGCGATTATATGTAAATTAGATACAATGACATCGTTGCAAGTAGTTATTGTGATATGGACTCGCGGGCTGTTTACATGAGTTAAACCACTGAGTCGCAAGCCGATGCATCTTTTAAATTGTAATGCCTGTTTATAGAATTTAACTGATAAGAAAAAAACTGATTTATGGCTCGATAACTTGAACCGAATTTACTTTGCACAAAGATGTATATTGGTATTTGGTAATTGATTACTTACCACTGGTGCATGACAAGTTCTACCCTGAAATTTAATGCATTAATTTATATGTAAGTATTCATTTTATATATGATTAAAGAAATAAGAAAACTTATAAATTATGAAGGATGAATATGATAACTTACTGGTGAAGGAGTACCAATGCAGGCATTTTCCCACCAAATAGGACCTTGACCATCTATCTGGCCATTTCCACTTACTGTAAGACCACTCACCATTGAAAACAAGAGCCAAGAATCGCCATGATTACTCATCCAATCGGTTTTATTGTTCGAACCAACAATGTTTCCTGCCACCTGTTTTCTTGATAGTTTTAGAGTGGGTTGTGCTAAACGTACGTTCTTCAATTTTTACATGTTCGTACCCTCTTCAAGTTATCAGATAATTAATTAATATTCCTCGTTTTTTTTCAAAGTAGATGACAAAAAAATTATCTCATTGAGTTAAATTTTTCCGAAAAGGTTATAAGGTACATTTACCCAACACCTTTAAAAATATAACCCTAGATGAAGTACACAAAAGTTGATCTATATCTTTCATGTGATTATAATGTGTCTTATTGTTGAATATGCTCACATGATCCTACTTTTCTAGT
The DNA here is from genome assembly GCA_030545235.1 of Helianthus tuberosus. Taxonomy (NCBI): domain Eukaryota; kingdom Viridiplantae; phylum Streptophyta; class Magnoliopsida; order Asterales; family Asteraceae; genus Helianthus; species Helianthus tuberosus. The sequence goes on from CM060406.1 coordinate 32,792,808, forward strand.
TCTTTTTGAATACTTTATTGGAAAAGAACACCCTTGTTATAGAAAATATTTCAGTTGATGGATGTCCTAAATATCGAGTCTTGTATTTCTGGATTTTTTCTAAACAAACATACTTAATAAAATTTCACTCATAGCAACGCTATTGCTAAGGTCTAGGAATATGTTCATATTAAACACATTCAAACGCATGACACTTGACTAGTGCCATTAATGGATATTAGAGGTGACCGGGTTATTATAAATGAGTCGATTTGGTTGTGTTTTATTGTGATAATGTCAAATTAGTCAATTGAAAAATTCAGACAAAAGGATTATGGACCAAATGAGTTGATTTCTTTAATTAAAGTCTATTTAATGTGTAAAATCACCAAAACTAGTCAAATTCACTAAGACTGTTTTTTTTTCACCAAAATAGTCATTGAACTTTTGCCGGCTCCAAAAGCAGGGGATAAGCTGCGAAAAGCGTAGGCTAAGCCTGAGCCGACGGCCAAAACCTGGGGTTATATCTTAGCCCCCACAACTGGCGAAGCTTATTTGGCGGAATGTGATTGGTTGGAATCATGAATATCCATTAAAGGCTGGAATTCAAGTGATTATTTTGATAAAGAAAAAAACTTGATCAACTTGACTAGTTTGATGATGTTTACCTTTCCATGTGCACAACCTTCTGAACTTTTTATAAAAGATTATATCACATTAAATATTTTTAAAAAGTTACAATAATAGAGAAAAAACACTCCTCAACTAACAGCCATCTTTTCAACTCTATATAATATATATGTATATTTTGAATGACAATTCTTCTTACTTTATTACTCTAGTAATCCTAACCTGGGACCTCGCCTCTAAAAGGCATAAGCCTCTACCAAGTGGGCTAGCCCCTACGTGATATATATACCTGGACGAAAATTTTGGAGGGCTTGCATGGACCAGTGAAAGCAATTGGCTTCAACAAATACGTCCTCCCTACTGGTATATTTAATATACTCGTAGTATTTGGTGTCGACTGGCATGCTGCCTTCCATGCTGCTATAAAAGCCTGTAAATTTACTTAATATAATTCACATTAATTAATACTTCCCAGACAATTTTGGCCAAAAAACAATTATATGTGTTTTCAAGAACAAAATCTACATTATGTAGTATGTACTCATGTACAAGAACCACATACAATGAAACAGCAATATATAGTTTTGAGTACCGGTGAGTCGTCGATTATCCCATCTCCTTTAGCCCCATATTGGACCACATCAAAAATGGTGGTTGATACAAGACTGATTCTTGAAGTAGTAGAACTTAAAGCAGAAGATGTTAGCAAGACCAAAAGTAATGTGATAAAGTGAATCTGCATGAATGTGAATGATGCGTAAGTTAAGTATAAGCAAAGCCCCATATGAATCTTAATCTTGTGAGTATTACGGACAAATATTTTTCTGAGTAAATTGTCCTAGTGCAAAAAGACAAAATAGTCCCTGTTTAGTATATATTAGTTCAAGAATCAAGAAAGGGGCTTTGAAAATGAAAGAAGACTAACCATTCTGTCATCTGTCAATACATCATATGTAACCAACAAACAATCAATTCTCGGTTATGTGTCTGTAGTCTGAATTATATATGGTCATAACTGTTATTATTATTTTTTATTTGTTATATGACCAATGCAGAAAGATGTATACTGTTTAGATTTTTTTTTGAACGGCGAATTTCTTGCTTCTAGTGAGACTTGAACCTAAGATTTCATACTTAGTTGTTTTAAAAGGTTTTGCCTCGCAACTGGACCACCGACCCAATGGTAATGAATTAGTTTGTAGATGCGTTTAAACTTCATGTATTAAATAGTAAAACTCAAGTTATCAAGACACGGCAATAAAACAATATGCAAGTCCTCTTCGCGTATGCATATGATTTTGTTGGTGATATGCGAGCAAAGGTTGAAACGAGAGCAAAATCATGTACGTCATGGTTTTTAGCCAGAGTTGTTATGCATACAGTTAGACACGCGAGTTAAACGTAGATACATAGCCCATGGGTTGTTCAAAATCTTGGACTTAGTATTTAAATAATTTTTCTCATTGGATTTAGTTTCCCTAGTTGACGTCTTTTCGCATTTCTAGTCCAAATGGATATTGAGGTTAGCTTTTCCTGTTAAAGTGATGTCAAATTACCATTTACTTGTATATAGAGATCCTAGAAGACCACATGGAGTGGGCGTAAAAAAGTGGTGTGGCAGGCACACCGACCCGTAGGTGGTGTGGAGGGCGGCCTGGAGTGGGGGCGGGAGGTTTTCCATCGGCGTGGAGGATTGTGGGGTGTGAGGTGGAGGGATTTGATATGTGGGTTTTTGTTTGGGTTGGTTTTAATTGGTTGAGGTTTATTTTTTAATAAAAAACGCCACATTCACGCCCAACACCACCGTGCTTTTTTTTTTACCACACCTCCTTGCTGACGTGACTGTCACATACCGCTTAATCCCCCTCTTCATGCCCTCCCACTCCATGTAGTCTAAGAACTCAACTCAAGAAATAGGGCACAATGATCATTTCCAAAAGAGTAAACTGCCATTTTGGTCCCTGTGGTTTGGTTTTTGTTGCCATTTTGGTCCAAATCTCAAACTTATTACATCCAGGGCCCTGTGGTTTGGTTTTTGTTGCCATTTTGGTCCAAATTTCAAATTTGACTAGATTTCCCATTAATGACCTGCTATTTTATCTTTACCCTCAGGGGCATTTTGGTCATTTTAGATTTATTATCTCTTTATAATAACTCATTTATAATAAAACCCTTATATCATCATCTTCAACCTCATCTCAGACATCTCTCTCTCTCTCAACATAAAATCTGCTCTCTCTCTAAAATACCACCACCACACCACCACCACCACCACCATCGCATCATCCCCACCACCATCCCACCGCCGCCAACTCTGCTCTCTCTCTCTCTAAAATGACCTGCTCTCTCTCTAAAATACCGCAACGCTCGAAAACACATGGTAAATCAAAGCTCAAACGCTGCTGGTGCTCAAATCGAAGCTCAAACGCTCGAAAACCCTAACCCTAAGAACACACAAATCACCACCGTTCACCGCCGCCATACACACTCTCTCTCTCAGTTCTCTCTCTCTCTCTCTCTACACAGATCTCTCCTCCATAGGGGATTTTGGGTGTTTGGGGATTTTGGATGTTTTATGAAGTGGTTCAACTCCGGTGATAGGGGATTTTGGTCAATGAAAACACAAACAGATTTCGTCCATATTAAACTTCACACACATAATTGATTTCGTCACTTTGTGATTTCGTCACACAATCGATTTCGTCAAATCTCCTCCACTTTCGTCAAGACACAAGTTTTCTTTGGAATCGGAGAAAGAACAGAGGTTGCTGATGTGTATCGAAGAGGGACTATAGAGAGAATTTGTTGAATTTCAGTTTTGATGTTATGTTTAGGGTTATGTGGAGACGATGAAGTTTGGGGATTTTGATTGTTGATGTGTGTATCGATGAGAATGAAGAAGACATAAATGAACTCTGTTGCTGCACACAAGTGTTTAAGTGACAGGGAATGAAATTGGGTTTTGAGAATGAAGAAGACAGAAATGAAGTTTGGGGATTTTGATTCTTGATGTGTGTATCGATGAGAATGAAGAAGACAGAAATGAAGTTTGGGGATTTTCTGAGAATGAAGAAGACATAAATGAAGTTTGGGGATTTTCTGAGAATGAAGAAGACAGAAATGAAGTTTGGGGATTTTGATTCTTGATATGGGTTTTGATGATTTTCTGATGATGTTTGGGTTTTGATGATGTTCTTGTCTGGGTTTTGATGATGTTCTTGATCTGGGTTTTGATGATGATGTTTGGAGTGGCGGTGGTGGTGCTATAGAGAGAGAGAAGAGAGAGAGGGAGGAGGTGGCGGTGGTGGTGCTATAGAGAGAGAAGAGAGAGAGAGAGAAGAGAGATGATTATTTTTATTTGGGTTTTATTGAAAAAAAAATGAAATTTAAAAAATGACCAAAATGCCCCTGCACTAAAGGACAAAATAGGAGGTTGCAACAGTCAAAAAATAGGGAAATCTGGTCAAATTTGAAATTTGGACTAAAATGGCAACAAAATGCAAACCACAGGGACCCAGATGTAATAAGTTTGAGATTTGGACTAAAGTGGCAAAACTGGCCAAACCACAGGGACCAAAATGGCAGTTTACTCTTTCCAAAATATATATCTTTTTGTCTCTCTCTTTCCTTTATAAATCACAATGGTCTTTGTCTTTTTTTATTTTCCCAAAGAAAATCACACCTAAATCTACTTTTCTCTCACCTCTCTCTCACTCTCACTATTTTAAACCCCCAAATGTGTTCGTCTAATGTCACACTCAAAAAACGTCGCAGCGGAATATAAAACGTAGTGGTGACGGAAGCTGGTGCCCATTTCTATCTTGATGTTTGATGCATTATAGTGTTGGACATATTAACTTATTTAAAACATAAGTTTTTAAGCATGACGTCCCATAACATGACACAACCACGACATAGTTAAATTGTCTTTGATCATTACGGATCTTATTACATTTGTCCCAGAAAGTTTTAGAATTAGTCCTACATATTTAAGTGACAAAACATGCATCAACAACCACAAGATACGCCATAATTCCCGAAGCCAAACTCAAGTACCTGTAGAACACGTTAAAAATCAAGTGTCAACACAAAGGAAGGTAAGTTCACATATTCACATACAATCAATATTATTCCAAGGAAAACTTTCTGTTTAGGTGTTTATTTGAAAACATCCATATAATTTTAGAAAGTCCTTTTTACTACCTTAATAAAATCCATGGGCCTTCCGTCGGTTCAACGACCTGACAACAGTGTTATTGCCCAGGTTTTGTATATTAAATTATTGCGTCAACTTTCAGACTCGTATGTTAGCTAGACGATACGAACTATATATTAACCATGCAGGGATAATCAAAGCTAGACAATAAACAGAATCAAAATTCTTCGCTTGACTTGACACGGGGCGACCTGTCACGACGGGGTTGTCAACCCGATAGATCTACCAACAATTCCTCGCGTACAATAGTTAAATGATTAAACGATATCATGGGCGCAGGGTCCTCTTGTAGAGTAATATGATGTCTGCCTCATGTACAATATATATATCCTACTAATATGACAATTTAATATACGATGTTGTACGAATCCCCTGAATCTCCATCATTCGAGACCCAGGCCGGCATCCGTCCAACGTTACGGTCTAGTTTCGCTTAGGAAATACCGTACCATTCATTCATCAAAAACGATTTTACTTCGAAACGTATGACTTATCAATTTTCATATATTTTCAACGAAAATATATATTTTATATTAAAAGGTATGTTTTATTTCAAAAACATTATTAAACCCTTTTATTGACGTGTTCTACCCCCAAAATATATATAAAGCAGTAAAAAGAGAGGTTTAGTGACACTCACCTTTGCGTGCGTATTTTAAATAGCGCAATCCCAGAGATTGATTTCTACACGTCCTATTACATATATAGGAACGATTTTAAATCAATATAACATCACAAAAATCCTAAGTTTCTCTGTTTTCTTAGAATTGTCACATAATAACTTTGAGATTTTCTCGAAAAGTTACTATTTTTGATTATGTTGGCACGTTAATATATATGAGTCCATATATATATATATATATATATATATATATATATATGATTTTGCGACTTGAACGATTTTATTGGTGACCATTATTATGTAAATCCGTTAGCTCTCCCGTTTATACGCAATATATCTATGATTTGCGCGTCGTAATATATATACATAAACGTTCACATAATTTAACACCGAAACACGCGAAATCTTGTTAACTTATGTACTTTGTCATTTTTAAAGCAAATATATATAAAATATCTTATATGTATCAAATTTCATGCTCGACAAACAAGTTTCACGTTGAACGCAATTTTTACCGTTTCTACCGCACAAAACGTACAAGCATACATGCGTAAGCTAGATTTCTAATATCATATTAAAAACTTAACATATTTTCACATTCTCATGTTTAAATCACATAACACATTTTAATACATATCGTTTACCCAAAATTTCACCCATACTTTGTCATTTTTAAAGCAAATATATATAAAATATCTTATATGTATCAAATTTCATGCTCGACAAACAAGTTTCACGTTGAACGCAATTTTTACCGTTTCTACCGCACAAAACGTACAAGCATACATGCGTAAGCTAGATTTCTAATATCATATTAAAAACTTAACATATTTTCACATTCTCATGTTTAAATCACATAACACATTTTAATACATATCGTTTACCCAAAATTTCACCCATACTTGTGTATACTGAAAAATGCGTATTTTTGCGATTCGGTAACGTTTTCAGGTTTCGAAAGTCACGTATGACCAACCAACACCAAGTAAACTTAAAATTAGTTAAAATACTTATTTTTAAACTAAAAATATCAGTTTACTTACTGATCTAAATCAGTTTTATCAAAATCACTTAAAAAGCCGATTTTTGACCGTTTTAACGCATAGTTTTGCGTTAAACGTTACTATAACCATCCCAACTCGAAACGACTTGATATTTTAACACAATAGATGTTATTTACTGATTAAAATAGTGGTTATAATCATATTAGTGCAGTTTTTGTGTAAGTCGCATAAAGCATGCGTTTTCACGTATTTTACAACTTTTAATGCACCAAGTACAACATGCAAAGCTAGAAAACATTATGACAAAGTTATATGTCACTAAACACTTTAAAATAACTTTATTTTAGTGTTTGTAATCTGCTCATAACTGATTTTTATAAAATCTTACACAAAACACATTATTTCACCTATTTTACAAGTTTCTAAGCCTCATGTATAACATGCAAAGCTAGTAAACCTTATGACAAAGTTTTATATCATTAAATACTTCAAAATAATCATATTTTAATGTTTATAATCTGACCAAATATCATTTTTATCAAATCATTTTCAAATCAGCATTTCATACTTTCATATCATCATGCATGTTCATGTATGTGCATCTAATACACTCATACAACATTAACATCATTACTTATGATCTAATTTATATTCATCATGCATTTAACTCATATTCAAACAAGCAAGAACATTCTAATCTTCCCATGATCATTATCAAATCATCACTTTTCATATAAACTCATTTCAAATAAAAAAGCTTTCATATGACACCTTTTAAACATGCATGCATTCATCCTTTTGATTTTTTTTATCAATCAAGAACATCAAGAAAATTAAAACTCAAACTCCATACATATATATATACACTTACGGCCACACATATACATACTAGTTCATCCATGTTGATGCAGATTTTGTGTCCGATGCTTGTCGAATAGATTAGATTTATTTTATGCTGAATATGTAATAGTTAGTGAAATGGTCAAACGAACGTGTATTGACCCGATCGTTTGAAGTGGTCAAACGAGAGGGTTATTTGTTTGACCGTGTGTGTTTGCAAGACAAGGGGTGTGGCTATAAATAGCAACCCCTTGCCATTTGCAACATTTGAAAGTTTTAGAGGTTTGAGTCCTCACAGGGAGAGATCACCACTTGGTCTCTCCCCGGATGTGTACTCCTTTGGTATGGTTCGGTTAGCTTGTTAATCGGGCCGGTTTGCTTTGTTATGTTATCAAATCTATACGAGTAAGTATTTCATCCGTCTCTAATCTTCCCGTCTATGAACATAATCATGATAATCATGGTTTCGGTCCCGAAACACGGTCCTACAATTGGTATCAGAGCCATGGTACCCGATTTAGTAAATCTAACAGTTTGCTAAGTCACATGTGCTCTAGATCTGTGATTTTCGTGATTTTTGTTCAAGATCTAAAAATGGTGAAAAACCCAGATCTGGACCGAAATATTCGGGTCTAGATGAAACTGAACATATACAAGAGTTGGGTTTTATGTTTTACACCTAAATAAACAAGTTTTCATCATCAAATATGATCTATACAATGATTTTCGTCAGATCTGGAAACGAACAGTTAACTGTGTTCTTGAGATGAGTATGGCGACTGGTAAGAAACACTAGGGTTCCTGTTGATACCCTACGACGAAATCCCAGCTGAAGAAATCACCCATCTTCGTCAAACATATCCTGGACGAAATCACCCATTTTCGTCACACCTGACATCGACGAAATCCACACTCCGACGAACACTCAAAACATCGACGAACTTGGTATCGCAGCCGATGTAATCAGGTTTATGGCATACATCAGTGACTTTGTAGATGATGATGTTAGTGGCTGTTGTTGGAATCGCAAAGATTAAAAAAAGGGGTTTGTTGGATGCTGATGTTGTATCGCATAGAGAGAGTGAAGGGTTTGATGATGTCTACACAATTTGTATTTGGGGATTGGAGTGATGATTTACAGTTGTTAGCGATGATTATAGGCTGAATGTTTGATTTCAGAAATTGAATTTGGGGTTTTGAGTTTGTTCATCGCAGAAATGTGAAGATGAAGACAGATGATGCCTGCTGTGTATCGAAGAGAGAGAAATAAGGATGACCATGATACTGTCGGCTGAATTAAAGTGATGGCAGCTAGGTCTTTTGTTTTTATGTTTTGTTTGGGCCCTACTTGGTGAGAAATAGTATGGGTAACAACTTAGATGTCAAAAGGATATAAAATGATTTTAGTTGGGCCCAGCACTTAATCAGGTATGATATTGAATTGGTGCCACGCTGAATTTGGTTTTCATATTTGGGCCTCATGCATGTGATCAAGTTGGTGGGATGCTAGGTGGGCTCATTAGTCAACGAAGAGTGTTCTGGACGAACACTCAAGCCCAACTTGAAGGTCCACTAACTTTTTGTTCCATTGAAAATTAAACAAAAACTAACAGTGGGACCAACAGTCTTCGTGACACTTATAAATTGTCATTCAATTGGGCCAAGTGTTAAAAGAATGTTTATATGGGCCGATCAGATTGGGCCTGCATGAATGAGTACAAAGTTGACTTCATTAAAGCTTTGGACTTATTTTTCTTATGTCTTGGGCCTCTAATATTGAAAGACATCAAATATAGCATGGTGGGCCAAGGATATTTGGGTTTCAAATGTTTAATCCGGTTCACTTTTGGGTCATGAGTTCAAGATTATATTTGAGCCAAGAATTTTTAGTGAGTTGCAAAGTGGGGGTCGGGTATTCGCGGAGTTGATTTGAATCGCGCTTCTATATCTCAAGGTCAAAATTCGTACGGGTTTTGGGAGCGCGCAGGATGATGCGGCATGATGAAAACAAAAGATGATGATATTTTGAAAATTGTGGGGTAGTCACGGTTACCGATGCGAACGTTAAACTTGGTGACTTGACTACTATGGGCCAAAAACAAAAACGGTATGTTCACTTCCGCATGTCAATATTTATGATTGTTATCGGTTATTCGAAAATGTTCGAAAGCATTTTGTTTATTGTCATATTCTCTCGCATTTGAAAACGAACGAATGAACCTAGAATGTCAATATCGGTCCTAACGAGTTCACAAAGTCTTTGGAGGGATACAAGTCGGATCCTGCGGGGTACTAGGGGACGTTCTTATTCAACTAGAATATGCAAAGAAGAAAGTCGTTTTCATGATTTTTCGAACAACCGAGAACATTCATTGAAGATTGACGACAGTTCCGCTAAGTGAAGGGAATTGGTGAACATTTGAAAGTTGACGACAGTTCCTTTGAAGTGGAGGGAATCTGTTAAGGTTTAGAGATCTTACCAAAGAAATGGGGGGAATAAAACGTATGATAAATTTCTTCGGTAAATTTCTAAACGCAATCACAGGTGGTAGAGTTTGTGATTTTCTGGTGATACTAAAGGTTCGGCGCGGAATGTTTTGCACATACACATATTTGAGGATTTTAATTAATTCTCCAGCCAGCGTGAAGATTTTTGCACGGAAACATACAGGCATCTTAAGTCTACATTAGTTATAAAAGCGCTGTTCACTGAAGACCTGGGGAATCTTTATGAAAGCTGATAGTTCAAGATTGAAAACGATGTACTTGGTCTAGCTGACTTCCTGAGTACTGATGCTGAAGATCCGTAGTGCATTACGTGGTCAACTTCACAAAGGCGAGACAATGAGATCTGGATGTAGTTCAACTAAGCATGCTGGTTGAGCTTGCAAGGGATACACTTGGTCTAGCTGAGACTTTCCTGAGTGTTGATGCTGAAGATTAAAGTGCATTACTTGGTCGATTCCACAAAGACGGTTTACAGAAGACAGTTCACCAGAAACCTCTACCAATGTAGTATGCTTGAAGATCAAGACTTGATGCAGTTTTTAAAGAATGGAACCCTTATCAAATGTTGGTTGGAGTATTGGAAGATCAGCGGAAGATCGGCCAATTGAGCCTTTTGAGGAAATTGCACAACACCCAACACGGATACGCATACTTTGAGGGGGAACTATTATACAAGAAGCGTCAAGATACTACTTACCTGGATCATCGGTCAAGGGGGAATTTGTTAACACAGAGAAGATGAATACTTGACTGAAGATCGATTGCAGTTGCATTTTCGGCATTCGACAGCAACGGACAAGGGGGAATTTGTTGATGCAGATTTTGTGTCCGATGCTTGTCGAATAGATTAGATTTATTTTATGCTGAATATGTAATATTTAGTGAAATGGTCAAACAAACGTGTATTGACCCGCTCGTTTGAAGTGGTCAAACGAGAGGGTTATTTGTTTGACCGTGTGTGTTTGCAAGACAAGGGGGTGTGGCTATAAATAGCAACCCCTTGCCATTTGCAACATTTGGAAGTTTTAGAGGTTTGAGTCCTCACAGGGAGAGATCACCACTTGGTCTCTCCCCGGATGTGTACTCCTTTGGTATGGTTCGGTTAGCTTGTTAATCAGGCCAGTTTGCTTTGTTATGTTATCAAATCTATACAAGTAAGTATTTCATCCGTCTCTAATCTTCCCGTCTATGAACATAATCATGATAATCACGGTTTCGGTCCCGAAACATGGTCCTACAATCCATTTTATTTTCTTTGAAAACCCATTTGTTTAAGAATTCAAGTTTGTGAATTATCCAAGAACTTTGAGAAACTTCTATCATCATCAACATCATCAAGAATATGGTTTTTAAAGTAAATTTTATACCTTCTAGTTCTTGAATGATTTTTAGCAAAGATTTGATGATATGAGACTTAATTGTTGCTTGAAACAACTTGAAACCACTTCTAAATCATCAAGTGACTTTATAAACACCTTGTAATGAGTTTGAATCCTCAAGAACATGGTTAGAAATTTCGAAATTAATGTGTTATGGGGGTGTTTCAGCTGAATTATAGAGAAAGAGAGAGAGGATGAGTTTGATTTCTTTGAATAAGTTTCATGATTTATGGTGATATCTTGGGAGTATAAGGAAACATCATCATCACCACCTATTTTTCACCCAATTATTGAAGGAGAGAGGAGGGATAAAGTGATGCATGGCTGCCATCTTAATTCTTTGTCCCTCATTACACACAAACACATCGAATACATACATATATATATATATATATATATATATATATATATATATACAATCTAGACCATAAACTGTATTTTACAGGATACCAGGTATTTTATCTAGCGTTTTAATCCCGTTTTAGTGCGTTTTAAATTATTTTTATCACTCTATAAAAATAATCTCACCAAAATATTATTGAACAATATTTTGTTTGCCGGGACAGGCGACGTTGTCGGTATTTGGCAGTATGCGCGCTGTGCTACGCGGTATGCGCTTAAAATCGCAAAAATAGGGGTTTAAGTGTTTTTATTTGTTTTTATCATTCTATAGTAATTAAATCATCAAATTATTACTAAAATAATTATCAGTTGCCTTGACCGGCAGTGTTGACAGTGTTTTGTCGGTATACGCGCTGCATCGCGCGGTAAGCGGTTAAACTCGAAAAATAGAGTTTCTTAGCGTTTTAATTTATTTTTCCTTCCGAATATGATTAAAATTATTATTCTAATCATAACAGACTATTTTTAGGATTTTAACACCGATTGGGTGGTCACCGACGTTCGTTTCGCATTTTATCCGTTACGCAATAAGCGTTCATCTTATCGTTGCCAACATAATTTTTATTAAAGTTTAAATTTACCAACTCATTAAATTCCACATATAAACATCATAACCAGTCAAATACAGCCCTGTTACCTATTCACAACACGTGTTACAATTGTACGGTACGGCCTGAAAAGTCGGGTGTCACAGTCTCCCCCTGTTTAGGAAATTTCGTCCCCGAAATTTTTACTCTACAGGTTTTGTTTTCACACTAGGTGGAAACAACAAAAACAGGTTTAATGAATATAGTCTTATAGTTTCTGCGAGAAACTTTGATTCTTACAAAGAATCTTTGTAGACCTATATTACACGTACCCTCAATTCCTAATCTCACGTCTCAACGCTCTCCACCCTTTCCAAGGTTCAACACTTACAAGCACTTAATCAAAAAGATTAAGTCAAAATTTCACCAAATTCGGGTTCTACATATGTATATTTACATATACATTACCCCGTACCTAAGATAGTCTGAGTTTACACCCGATTGATTCAACTCGAGATGGGCTCTTGAAAGAATCAAATCTCATAAAATCGTCTTCCTTCCTTCTGGCATTCATTTCAGATATCCACAAATCGCCAAATCAATAAATCGCATACACCACTAGAATGCTGTAATCGCCTGTCCGGTTATTAGCATAACTCTTCTAGCTATACGTACTGCTTCTACGGTACTTGGATAAATTTCCATTTATCTTCCAGATTAATCTCTACAAAGAGCAAAATCAGTGTATTATCCATTATACACTTTCTCAACTGCATCCAAATAGTGTATCATGTACACCACTCAATCCTGAAGGTAGCTTGAGCCTATAAGCGACTTATCCAACTCAAGATGGGCTCTTGAAAGGACCAAGTCAAGGTGGCTCAACTTTTCTTTCCTATGCTAAACCTAATAACATTTTCGTAAGATAACTCCCTTAACAGAACCAAATCTTCAATCTGGAATCGCAATAGTTCCTTCAATTATCCATGTAATCCTTATGTTGATCAATTGGCGACTTTTAACCTTCCCTCGATCCACTACAACAAAAATGGCTTTTAGGACCTTTTCTGTGGGACGCTTGTAAAAGAGGGTCCTAAAAAACTATTTAATAGGACTAATGAACTTTTAGGGCCCTTTTATAATATACTCTACTAAACCGGTGTCCTAAAAAACTATTTAATAGGATGGATGATTTTTTGCGGTCTTATTATCATATAATTTAATAGGACACTTAAAATGTAGATCCTAATAAAGTACTTTATAAGACATTTAATTGTTAGTGTCCCACTATGTGGTACTGTATTAGGACACTTGATCATCTTGGTCCTATTATAACATAACTTAATAGGACACATTGTAGTTAAGTCATAAATGTTCAGTGTTAAAGGACCCTTTCTAGTCGAAGTCATATTAGAACTTAACTTAATAGGACACTTGATACTTGAGTCTTATAACTTTAAACTTTATAGGACGCTTAATCATTGTGGTGTTATTATAATATACCGTAATAGGACACTTGATATTTGAGTCATAAAACATTACTTTTATAGGACGCTTATTCGCTAGAGTTTTATTATAATATAACTTAAAAAGACACTTGACACTTGGGTCTTATAAATTTAACCTTTATATGACGTTTAATCATTGTGGTGTTATTATAATACACTGTAATAGGACACCTGATATTTGAGTCATAAAACATAACTTAACTTAATAGGACACTTAACACTAGGGTCTTATAATTTTAACATTTATAGGACACTTAATCATTATGGTGTTATTATAATACTCCGTAACACTACGTCAAATATGACATGTGGCCACACTTTTTCAAAAACCTCCATGCCACACATTTGAAAAAATATGTGGCTAAAGGTCATTCATACAATTTTAAAACACATTTAGCCACACATTTGAATATTAATGTGACCATTGTATAACAGTTCAGTTGCTTTAGCCACACTTTTACGCAATAATGTGACATTTAGTAGCCACAACTGGAAAAGTGTGGCCAAATGTGATCTACAACCACATATTTTTGTTTCATGTGACCAAAAACACATGTATTTGACACGTTTAGCCACACTTTAAGAAAAAAACTATGACATATATTAGCCACATCAGCAAAGTGTGGCCAAATGTTGTCTATGATCATAATATTTATTTTCATGTGACCAATAACACATGTATTTGAAACCTTTAGCCACACATTAATAAAAAACGGTGACATTTATTAGTCACACTAGAAAAGTGTGGCCAAATTTGATCTACGACCATAGTATTTGTTTCATGTGACAAAAAACACATGTTTTCAAAACCTTTAGACATACGTTAAGAAAAAATAATCACACAAGAAAAATGTGGCCAAATATGATCTACGACCACAATATATGTTTGGTAACGTGGCTAAAATCTAATATATATGACCACGTATATCATATTGTGTGTGTGACCAAATGGTAGAGAATAGTCACATATAAAATTAAAAAATATCATGTGACTTTACATAAAAATTCGTCACACCATCGTCACTTTGTTTATTTTGTGTGACGAAATCAGATGTCATTGAAAAAATGTGTAACCAAAGGTTAAAATTACTATATCTTTAAAAATGCCCCCAATATATTTCATCCTAAAATTTAAATTTCCCGACAAAATATTCCATCCAAAAACTCCCCCCACCCCAAATTTCACATTCTAAAACTCCCCCCCCCCCCTAAAAAAATATTTCATTTTAAAACTTCCCCCTCAAATAATATTATGATTTAAAAAACTACATTATTTAATACAAAAAGTTCTTACTACGTAATTAAAATTCAAACTAATATTAAATATTATTTTTTCTAAATACATATTTGTTATAACTCGTTTTCTTATAGATAATATATTAATGTGTATATATTAGCTACATTTATATACATTTCTATTTTATAAACAACTGTTTTTAAAAATCATATATTTTGAAGTATATAAATTATATTTTTCATTTTATTGATTGAGTAATGTCCTTCCAAACTTATATTTGTCATTTATTAAAGCATATTGGGCCGTAATGTATCAAAATGGGCAATTAGTAGATCAAATATGTCTTAATGGCCATATTAGACCTTAGTCGATCACAATGACCAATAGTAGCTCATTTGGAGTTTAAAGGTTCTTAGGGTCTGGTCTAATCCTTGATTTTCTTGAAAGTTGTCCTGACTTGAAACATCTCTATATTGAAAAGGTACGTTAGCCGTTTGTAAAGCCACTAATTCTTGGTACTTCTTATACTTGGATATAATATTAAAACGACACCTTTTGCTTCTGTTAAAAACAAAAGCTTGTAGGTTCTCACTGGTTTGAACAGAAGGTTGTTCCAGCTTGTATGCTAACAAATCTTACATCTATCAAGTTTTCAATATGCAAGGGATGGAAATGCAATATGCCATTGGTGAAATACATGTTGGGGAAGGCAGAGGTGTTGAACAGGGTAACAATCTCTTATATATTATATTTCATATAAAAATTATAACTATAGATATATGTAAGTAATTAAGTATATATAAATAAATTAATAAACAATAAACAGGTCGAGCCCGAGCATAACTTGAACTTTAGAAATATAATTTTAAACGAGCCGAGCTCGCGCCCAAGCTCTCTCAAAGTTAAAGTTGGAGCTCTTGGGCTCGACTAGTATTTTGACTGAAAGTCAAAGATATATAGATTTGATTTGATTTAAAAAGTCAACCAGTTATTGATTAACTGGTCTAAAGTTTAATGAATGATTCTTAATTTCAGTGAAGAGGAGTGATGCATAGAGAAGCTGCAGAGAAATGGTTGGTGAGTGCTTATTATTGTGATGTAAATGTGTGTGATTTATGTGGTTTTTAGTTATTTTAATGAATGTCAAATCCTACTTAAATCTAGTTGGTGGTACAGAGATTGGACCAGAATGGTGTGAGGTAAACGTTCAAGTACCAATAAAAAAAAGATGAAAACTTGGTAAGACCATATGATTTATTTTCTACAATTCAAGATTGTATTGGTGCATCCATCCCATCGCCCTATCCATTCATCTCGGTATGTATTTGTTAAACTTGTGATACAAATAATTTTAATATCATGGAACCTAATGCTTATACGTGGATGGTTTATTTGTAGGTAGTCCATGAAGATTGAGGATGCATGATGACTCAAGATTTTATGCTTCTTATTTCTTTAATTGCTTTTAATTTCTTTGTTAAATGTTAAGACTTTATGTAAGATAATGTTATAACTTATTTATGGTTAGTGTTTTTGTTATGAACATACTTATTTGAAATATAATGAAGTTTTATTTCTTTCATTAGTTGATGGTTATACAATAACTATTAGGATGTTATATGTTGATGGTCTCTTTATAAAATTGGTTCTATAACGTTACATCATAATGGTCCTATAAGTTAATTTTTAAGGACGCTTGTATGTGTATCAAAAGATTAAAAGTAGGTAATCACATATTATAACATTGTAAAAGTGTCATAATATGTTCTTTTTAGGACGTTATTTAAGTTGTCTATAGACATATTATGTGACCATAAAATTGGTTTCATAATCTTATTTGGTATATTAGGACCCTTTTCTTGGTATTAAATTAGCTATAATGTTACATCATAAGGGTCCTATCAATTAATTTCTAAGGACGCTTGTAAGTGTATCAAAAGATTAAAAGTATGTAAGCACATGTTAGAACATCGTAAAGTGTCCTAATATGTTTTTATTAGGACACTATTTTGGTTGTTCAAAGACATATTACGCGACCATAAAATTGGTTTCATAATCTTATTTGAGATGTTAGGACGCTTTTTTAGTTCTGTGACTTATTACGACCCCTTTACATGAAACGCTTTTACCGTTGGTCCTATTAAATGAAAGGTCCTATAAAATAGCATTTTAGGACGCTTTTACGTGTACTAAAAACCCAGTTTTCTTGTTGTGATCCAGGCAAATCCTGTCGCTGGTTTCCTAGAAAACTAAGGTCTGGTTAATTGTCCTTTGTCATGTTAGCTCAACATAATGGTGATCAACACTTCTATCCATGCAAGGCTTCAAACGGAGCAACCTAAATACTAGCGTGAGAACTATTGTAGGATAACTCTGCCACGGGCATGTAAGTATCCTAACTTTCTTCGAAATCCATCGTACACTCTCCCAGTTCTTACAAGGGTTTGAAAAGCTTCCTCTCACTTTTCTGCCCAATCAATTTCCCCTTTTTCCTTTTTGGGGTTATTAGTGTCGAAGGCTGCACTAATTTAGGGAAATTCTTAATAAATCTTCGGTAGTACCCAGCTAGTCTCATGAATAGTCATACTCCCGACGGGGTTTTTGGTGCTTCTCATCATTTGATTGCTCCAATCTTAGACGGATCTATATGCATACCTCCCTTATTTCTTAACAACTCCATAGTCAACCTCAATGTTTCTCACGAGTTTCCTTGGCTCGCGTGAAAGTAAGTATGTCGTCGATGAATATTATCATGAATTCATCTGATTAGGGTTTCCATACCCTGCTCATGAGATCCATAAATATAAATGGCGCATTAATTTAGTCAAAAGGCATGACTAATAACTCGTAATGGCTAAATCGTGTTCGAAAAGCAGTCCTCGAAATATCTTCGTCAACAACCTTCAACTGATGATATCCTAATCGTAGATCGATCTTCGTGTAGCAGCTGGATCCCGGTAGCTTGATTGAACAAATCATTAATTCTCGGTAAAGGGTACCGATTTTTGATAGTCAACTTGTTCAGCTCTTTGAAATCAACACACATCTTGAAGGATCCATCATTCCTTCTCACAAAACAGATGCGCCTCAAAGCGAAATGCTTGATCGAATAAAACCGTTGTCCAATAGCTCTTGAAGCTGATTTGACATTTCCTTCATTTCTAATGGTGCTTAATCTTTTAGGAGATTTTGCAAACGGGTGCAGCACCGGGTGCTAGATCGATCCAAAATTCGATCTGTCTCGCAGGGGGAAATCCAGGTAAGTATTTTTAGGAAAACTTCTGGATAATTGCGAACAATAGGAATCTCTCCGGTATTCCTACATTCGGTTTTCGTATCCACCACGTTAACAAAGAACGCAGGTCAGCCTTTTCGCAACAAATTGAGCATCCTCACAATACTAACGACTCTCAACTATCAACACTCAACACTCGAAGCTCGACACTCGACTCGGTCGGTCTTCGTGAACAACTACCACCTCTCTACCATCATCAGGACGAGATATCCTAGCTAGCTTCTTCCAGCGATAGTCCCTACTTCGCTCTTGGATAATCAATCCATTCTCACATCTTCGTCAAAGCTCCCAAGTTCCACTGGAAATAAACCAACACTAGAACTACGATCACCTAACTAATTACTATAACTGCAAACGACCTTACTAGTCTCTATCAACTTACCAATTGCTAGTTCTATCGGGCACTTTATACCCAGCTTACTTGTTGGTGAACACAAAAATGGTTCAAAGTTTCCCGAACAAAACTCAAGTCAACTAGTGTATTAAAAGTACGAGCATAGATTGGTTTTTGATTCGAAACATACTGGTAACAACAGCAAGATCGTCTCGTGCTTTCCCAACGTTTAGCTCGAACGCTTTACCCCTGGCATCCTGACCCTTCTTTTTCAGACAATCTCTCTCGAAATGTCCTTGCTCACCACACTCATAGCATCCCTCGAGTGTATCTCCCTCTGATGTATTCTTAACATAGCACTCGCGAGTCATATGTCTAGTCCGACCACACCTGGCGCACTGTCTCCGCTCATCCTCGTGAGTCTTTTTCTCAAAACTACTCCTGCCATCCCTGGCATTATCCTTTCCCAAACCGCAAAAGTTAGCCACAACGCTTTCCCTGGACTGCGTTTCCTGTCACGCTTCTCATCGGTTTCCTTCCTCGAACTCTCAGACCTTCGCTTTCACGAATCCCCAGATCTAGGCTCAGAATGCGGAATTATTTGAATGGTCGATCCGCTGTAACGGCCCGACATCACGCATACCGTTGCCACGTCATTGCATAGGGTAGTAAATGATCTTGGGTTACAACCCTGGATTGTTTTATGTGTATATCTATGTACTGTTCACAAAGTTAATGAAAAATCAAAATTACGCTCCGATTATATCATAACATAGGAACTACTAAAACTTTCCGATCATTATATCACCTGAAGGGTTTCCGATTCTGTGACCCACCAAAACCATGCCCATGAGCATCACGTCCACGTTCCTGGCCATTATTCTGGTTAGCATCGCGGTGTTCCATGGTAGTATTAACGTGTTGGGCTATGAGTTGTGCCAACTCCTATGGGGTAATAGGTAGTCCAGAACCCTGTCTTGCTTTTGGCGGCATTTCGTCGTTTCTATTATTACCAAACATAATATCAACATAAGACGATAACCAGAAAATAATTCAATCATTAAATGTTAGTAGACCAAACATTGCGCATGTATAATATCCACACATTAATGAGAAAAAATTTTAAACCAAAAGGAACTCATTTGATTTATATCAGAAATTTACAAAACTTGTTTTTAGTACAAAGACTAATCATAATTCGGTGTGTCTACATCAACACCTGCAACAAGTCTATATGAAATTTCCTCCTAAATATCTAAAAATTTGGCATGCAAGACATAAATAGGGTTCATTAAATGAGACATACAAAACAAACAACAGAAACAACCAACAACTAACGCTTCAATCCCTGGAAGTCCAACATCTTCCTAACAAGCTCTTCTAGTTCATCATAACAGTCCATCTGTCCCTCTGTGTCATTCATCGTCTCAATGCCTCCGCGTAACGTGGCAAACTGACGATCACAGTGAAAGCGATCAACCCAAACCCCTTTCTGCCTCTTCAAAGTTGACGTTGTCTCAACTCTCGAAGTCGATGCGATCTCTCTAATGGGTCGAGTCCTCTTCCTACGACGTGTGTAGACCTAAAAGAGGTGTAGCAAAACACGTGACTCGAGTAACAGAATAAACGATTCTGCAACGACGGGCAAAAGAATCTCAAGTGTAGGCTCGACACTATCAGTGAGCAGGACGACTAATGGCTCTATAGACCGAGACGTGACATATCGTAACCGTACAAAGTAAGTGTGTGATCGATATGAATAGTAACACATAAGGCCCAAATAAACAGAAAATCATGTATGCACGTAAACACATAAGGGTTTTCATACATGATAAAATTTTCCATGTTTATTTAAAAATATTGGCTTCGAGAATTTTGGACTTTCGATCTCAAAATTCTTCGGTTAAAGTCTAGTGTTTTCCTCCGAAAACATCTAGTTCGCTAACAACCATTGGCTCTGATACCAACTTCTGTCACACCCCAAAAACGTCGCAGCAGAATATAAAACGTAGTGGTGACGGAAGCTGGTGCCCATTTCTATCTTGATGTTTGATGCATTATAGTGTTGGACATATTAACTTATTTAAAACATAAGTTTTTAAGCATGACGTCCCATAACATGACACAACCATGACATAGTTAAATTGTCTTTGATCATTATGGATCTTATTACATTTGTCCCAGAATGTTTTAGAATTAGTCCAACATATTTAAGTGCCAAAACATGCATTAACAACCACAAGATACGCCATAATTCCCGAAGCCAAACTCAAGTACCTGTAGAACACGTTAAAAATCAAGTGTCAACACAAAGGATGGTGAGTTCACATATTCACATACAATCAATATTATTCCAAGGAAAACTTTCTGTTTAGGTGTTTATTTGAAAACATCCATATAATTTTAGAAAGTCTATTTTACTTCCTTGATAAAATCCATGGGCCTTCCGTCGGTTCAACGATCCGACAACAGCGTTATTGCCCAGGTTTTGTATATTAAATTATTGCGTCAACTTTCAGACTCGTATGTCAGCTAGACGATACGAACTATATATTAACCATGCAGGGATAATCAAAGCTAGACAATAAACAGAATCAAAATTCGTCGCTTAACTTGACACGGGGTGACCGATCACGACGGGGTTGTCAACCCGATAGATCTACCAATAATTCCTCGCGTACAATACTTAAATGATTAAACGACATCATGGGCGCAGGGTCCTCTTGTAGAGTAATCTGCCTCACGTACAATATATATATCCTACTAATATGACAATTTAATACACGATGTTGTACGAATCCCCTGAATCTCCATCATTCGAGACCCAGGCCGGCATCCGTCCAACGTTACGGTCTAGTTTTGCTTAGGAAATACCGTACCATTCATTCATCAAAAACGATTTTACTTCGAAACGTATGACTTATCAATTTTCATATATTTTCAACGAAAATATATATTTTATATTAAAAGTTATGTTTTATTTCAAAAACATTATTAAACCATTTTATTGACGTGTTCTACCCCTAAAATATATATAAAGCAATAAAAAGAGGGGTTTAGTGACACTCACCTTTGGGTGCGTATTTTAAATAGCGCAATCCCAGAGATTGATTTCTACACGTCCTATTACATATATAGGAACGATTTTAAATCAATATAACATCACAAAAATCCTAAGTTTCTCTGTTTTCTTAGAATTGTCACATAACTTTGAGATTTTCTTGAAAAATTATTATTTTTGATTATGTTGGCACGTTAATATATATGAGTCCATATATATATATATATATATATATATATATATATATATATATATATATATATATATATATATATATATATATATATATATATGATTTTGAGACTTGAACGATTTTATTGGTGACCATTATTATGTAAATCCATTAGCTCTCCCGTTTATACGCAATATATCTATGATTTGCGCGTCGTAATATATACACATAAACATTCACATAATTTAACACCAAAACACGCGAAATCTTGTTAACTTATCTATTTTGTCATTTTTAAAGCAAATATACATAAAATATCTTATATGTATCAAATTTCATGCTCGACAAAGAAGTTTCACGTTGAACGCAATTTTTACCGTTTCTACCGCACAAAATGTACAAGCATACATGCGTAAGCTAGATTTCTAATATCATGTTAAAAACTTATCATATTTTCACAGTCTCATTTTTAAATCACATAACACATTTTAATACATATGGTTTACCCAAAATTTCACCCATACTTGTGTATACTGAAAAATGCGTATTTTTGCGATTAGGTAACGTTTTTGGGCGTCGGAAGTCACGTATGACCAACCAACACCAAGTAAACTTAAAATTAGTTAAAATTATTATTTTTAAACTAAAAATATCAGTTTACTTACTGATCTAAATCAGTTTTATAAAAATCACTTGAAAAGCCGATTTTTGACCGTTTTAACGCATAGTTTTACGTTAAACGTTACTATAACCATCCCAACTCAAAACGACTTGATATTTTAACACAATACATGTTATTTACTGATTAAAATACTGGTTATAATCAGATTAGTGCAGTTTTTGTGTAAGTCACATAAATCATGCGTTTTCACGAATTTTACAACTTTTAATGCACCAAGTACAACATGCAAAGCTAGCAAACATTATGACATTGTTATATGTCACTAAACACTTTAAAATAACTTTATTTTAGTGTTTATAATCTTACACAAAACACATTATTTCACCTATTTTACAAGTTTCTAAGCCTCATGTTAACATGCAAAGCTAGTAAACCTTATGACAAAGTTTTATATCATTAAATATGTTGGTGCATCTACTGTCTGTTAACTTCATCATTAATCGAGTCTTATGTCTAGATAGGATAAACGAGTGCACAACAGTGATTGAATTAGGGTTTGATTGTATTTTAGGAGGCAATTTCGTTTGAACATGACTTGTGTCATCCTCAAAAGAAATCACAATGCCTATATATAGGGGTTGTGCTAGTTCATTTGAAACGGAATTAAAATGTGTGTGTGAGCTAAGGTGCTGTCGGATTTTTGTCAGAATTGATTGTAAAAGCTCAGGAAATCATCAATAGATAAAGATTAAAAGGAAACAAGCTGTTTGATGTCATTTACATTGATTCTGCCTTTGTATTTGATGATGAACTACTCAACTTGACTGTTTAGGGTCACACGACGATCCAACAAGTGGTATCAGAGCTCAGGACGAGGAGTTCATACCAAATTCAGCTTGATTTTACCGAATTCTCTCACTTCTACTCTTTCTTTTATGATTTGAACAAGGTTTCACGGTTGAAATGGCCTAAAACTCTCACATATCAAGCGAAACATAGTGTTAACTAATCCTTGAAAGTTTTGGACTAAAATTCGGCTTAAAATTTGATCAAAACCATAATTTCATTTGAAAATTGTTCGAAAATGATGACGTCATAGGTTATTTTGTTTGAAATAACTAGATAATCTCGTTTGAAAACACACATTTACCTGATTTCGTTTGAAATGTATGGCTGATTTCGTTTGAGAAGGCACATTGTTGTAATTTCGTTTGAAAGTGATACTAGTTCAGTAATTTCGTTTGAGATAGCATAATTTCGTTTGAGAGTGCATGCTGTTGTGATTTCGTTTGAAACAGGTGTATCTCAAACGAAATTAGACTTTTTGTTTGAAAATCATAATTTCGTTTGAAGTTGTAATATCGTTTGAGCAATTCCGCTTGAACAGATTCCGTTTGAATCTGTCGTTTCTCAAAACCAAGAATTTTCTAAGTGTTTTGCTAATTGTTTCAGGTACGTGAAAGATGGATGATTTCATGAACCCTTTCTGTGACGTGTTTTCTTTTACTGGTGGTTCAGGAGATGACAATTCAAATAACACGAATGAAACTTCACCAGCACCGAGTTCGAAGAAAATTCTTCAGGATACTATGAGCGTAGATAGTGCATACGGAACATACAATAAGCCGCCCAAGCTGATGGCGATTGAAGATTACAACAGGTGGGCTACAAGATTTGAGGAATGGCTTAAGGCGTTTGCTTATCAGAGTTGGAGAAGTTTGAAAAATGGTTTTGATATGGGAAGAGATGATTATGAGAACTTAGAGGAAAATCAGATTGAAAAATATGTTGCTGAACAGAAGTGTATTGCTCTACTTCACCAATCTGTCCGTGTTGATATTATCGCACTGATCGAGTACAAAGATTCGAGAGACCTTTGGGAAAAATTAAAAATAAAATGTATTGGTAGTGCTGAAATAGTGAAGAACAAATAGAAACTGTTACGAAAAGAGTTTGATTTGTTTGATTGTTTAAAGAAGGAGTCTGTTTCCAAGATGATCGAAAGATTTGGGCATCTAAAGATGGAGCTTGCTAGACATGATATTATCTACAGTCAAGAAGAGCTGGTAGACAAATTGTTTGATGCTCTACCGAATGAACAAGACTGGTGCTGAAGAATACGATAAAGCCTGCTGATTTGAAGGTTGATCTGCTTATAGAAAGATTGGAAAGCCATGAATTGGAGATCAAGAAATCCAGCAAAGTCAATAACACATCTTATCAGCAGAATGTGGAGTTGTACTACAAAGGAAATCTACCAAAGACTGGTTCTCCAAGAACAGCCTTTTCAGCAGAAAGCTCAAAATCAGTGAATCAAGAAACTCCTAGCAGTGGCTTCCATGGTGTTTCTTCGTCAAATACTTCAAATCAATCTGCACCAAAGAATCCTTTTCAATGGAACATTGCTGTTGATCTGAAGAATGGTCAGAATTTCAGTGAGGAGTCTGCCAAACAACAGATGGTGTTCTTAGCATCTGTGTTAGAATCGTACGAAAGTCTCGTTGCAGGAAAGATAGGCAACACTAACCTAACAAAGGAAGACTACGATCAGATTGATCCTGAGGAGATGGAATTGATCGATATAAGATGGTGTATGGCCAGTGCATTAAGAAGAGCGCAACGATTTATGGAGATTACTGGAAGACAGTCTATTGGTGGACCTTCTACCAAGTTAGGCTTTGACAAGTCAAAAGTGACATGTTTCAAGTGTAAACAGAAAGGTCACTTTAAGCGTGAGTGCAGAAATGCTTACACTGATGATACTGCAAATCCTTTTCGGGAGGATTATTACAAGAGAGCGATCTATCATCAGAATAAATCAGAACCTCCTAGGATGAAGCAGATAGAGGAGGTACCCAAAGAGAAATCCAGGGCACTTGCAGTTTTTCATGACGATGAAGGTTATGATTGGAGTGATGTTTTACCTGAGGAAGACGCAGTTGGTTATGCTTTCACAACAGCAAATATTGTTCCATTTAAGGATAAGAGAACTCAAGAAGTGAAGTATGTGAACAAGAAGGATCATGCTCGATTCATGAAAGCCAAAATCTATCGTATATACAAAGAAGCTATACAGGCGAAAAGATGGGATCCTGATAGAGAATGTTATCTTGATCAAAATGGAAACATAGCTGTGGATCCAGATACTGTTGATCTTGAAGTTCTCACCAAACAAATTGCAGATGAAGAGGAAGCTAGACAGAGAGAATGGTGGGGAGGAGGAGAAACCATTGAGAAAGAAAAGGAAAAAGAGACAGCAAAAGAACCGGAGCCAAAGAAGATTGATGATGGAGTTATTGATACTTCACAAGAACTCACAGCTGAAAACTTAAAGAAGATGGCTGACAAAGTTCTAGCTATAAAAGAACTAGAGGTAGTTTCTGGTTCTGGAACTGAGTCTAAAGATAAGGTCAGTACAAATGATACACATGAGTCAGGTAAGAATGGTAAATCTGAGAACAACTGCAAAAATTGCATGAAAGAGTGCAAAGTTTGTAGTACACATGCTTACCTCAGTGGTAAGAAGGTTGATGAGCTGACTAGTAGAGTCAGAAGTGTTAAAGATCAAATCTTAAACCGGGATAAATTGTTGAAAGCTTCAAATGACAAATTAAAACAATTAACTGAGAAAATTGAAAATGATAAAAGTGATGTAGAAAGAATTAGGAAAGAAAATGAAAAATTGATTCTTGAAAATCGTCAAATCTCAGAAAATTTTGAAAAGCTAAAACGAACGGTTAAAGATTGTGATGAAAGAAATGGTAAGACAGACAAAGAAAATCTTCAACTGACCGGTGTTCTTAGAGTGAAAGAAGAGTTAATCAATCAGCAACTGGATGAAATTGCTAAGTTGAAGCTTCAATTTCAAGAAGCCAAAATTGAAAATGAATGCATCCAGTTGAAATTAACCAGTTACAACTCCGCAAGCTTTGTTTTACAACACAATGTTCCCAAACCCATCGGGAAAAACAAAGTAGGCGAAGATGTTTACTCGGATGGAACTGGAGTTGGGTTTCATTAGGTTCCACCACCAGTTTTAAACAATTATTCAAAGAAAAAGTCCGGGTTGGTTAATGATGAAGATGAAAAAAATAAAATAAAACTTCCAGAGTCAATTGATGTGACATTTTCTTCATCATCATCTGATGATAGTGTTCAAACTGATATTGTTAAAAACATGGCTGAAAGTGTTTTGAAGTCTGATAGTGATTCACTTGAGGATGATGAGTGTTTTCTGAACAATTACATTCCGAAACCAAAATCCAAAAACAACTTAAATGAAGAACCTACTCTTATCATGTACAAGATGTCGGGATCGGATTAGTTGTATTCGGATTCTGAGTTTCCACTGGAGAATGTTAATGTGAACAAGTTGAAAAATGTTTTCAAACTGGTTGAAATTGATCTGTTTGAGATTGAAGGTCTAAAACAGACAAAAAGGCAAATGAATTTTGAAAAAGATAAAGCTTACTACATGAAGCCTGTTGTTCCACCGCGTTTTTATAACAACAATCGAAACAGATGGTCGGGTGGTTATCAGGGTGGTAAGAATTATCAGAAAAAGAATGTTCAAAACAGAAGGTTTGCTGAGAAGAAAGTGTTTGTGTCAAGTTCGAGTTTGCTTTTTGATGAAGAGTCTAAGATTTTTTTCGAAATCAAATGAAGAATTTTTTGCAAAGAAGGCCTCACAACCTTATACTGAAGGCACAAGTCAAGTAGCTGATACTCGTACATGCTTCAGATGTAATAAAGTTGGACATATTGCACGAAAGTGTACCAATTTTAAGCCTAAGTCTGAAGTTGTTGATAGTCAAAAGAAGAAAGTTGATGTGAAGGGAAAAGCTCCATTGGTTGTTGAGAAAAAGGTTTTAAAAATGACAACATTAAGATCAAAACTGAACGTGTTAAAAATGTGATAATTAAAAATGACAAGTTTTACAAACGGGTTGCATCATCTCAACAAACATGGAAGCCAAAAGTTGTTGACAAGAAAGAAAGTTCATTAAAACCAAAGGTTTCAGAGTCAGAAAAACAATCGTCTTCTACCACTCCGGTAAAGATGAATGTTCCTTTGGATTATTATGAACAGTTGGAGAAAAAATCTTCTACTCCAACAGAGAAGAAGAATGTTCAAAAGAAAAATCAACCAACCGGTCAACCTAAGAAAGATGAGTTTTTCCTATATAAAAAAGTTGACGTTGGATCTGCGGAGAGCTTAAAGATGAATGACAAAAACTTTCCACCACTTTATATTGCAAAATCTCAAATCAATGTCAAGTTACCCGAGTCAAAAGAGGCTTTGGTGGCATCAAAATCTCACTAAATGTTTTGATATGTGTAGGAGCTTCCAAGATCCGTTTCACGTTGGATTATGGATAGTGGAGCTTCTCGGCACATGACAGGGAAGACAGCATTGCTGTATGATGTTAGAAATTTTAATGGAGGTTATATAGGTTTCGCTGGAAATCAAGGAGGCAGAATTGTTGGAGAAGGAACGTTATCCAATGGAATCGTCACATTTGAAAGAGTTAACTACATCGCCGAGCTTAAAAACAATCTTCTGAGTATCTCTCAGATTTGTGATCATATGTATACAATGCACTTTACAAACAAAGAATTTTTGATCTTGAAACCAGGATTTGTTGTTCCCGATGAGTGGGTGATCATGAGGGCACCTAGAGTGAATGATCTGTACGTGTTGGACATGAGTGTAGCAACTACTACCACGGGTCAGGCACACTGTTTTATTTCAAGAGCAACAGAAAAAGAATCACAATTGTGGCACCGGAAGATGGGTCATATACATCTTAGAAAAATGAATCACTTGGTGCATAATGATTTGGTTACTGGTTTATATTTGAAAGGTTTTCATCTTGAGGGGGAGTGCATTAGTTGCATCAAAGGGAAGCAAAAGAAGAAATCTCACCTCAGGAAGAAAGAAAACTCAATTTCGAGACCTTTAGAGAGACTCCACATGGATTTGTTTGGTCCAGTGAACGTCAAAAGCATTACAGGGGATCTCTATTGTCTTGTTGTCACAGATGATTACTCGAGGTTTTCATGGGTTTCATTTTTGCAATCAAAAGACCAAACATTAGGGAGTTTAATCACGTTGATCAAAAAGCTTGAAAACTTGTACCAAACTCGTGTTCAAAGAATAAGAAGTGACAACGGTACAGAGTTCAAAAGTAGCAAAATGGAAGTGTTTTGTGATGAAAAAGGTATTTTGCATGAATTTAGTGCTCCTTACACTCCGCAGCAGAATGGAGTAGCTGAAAGAAAGAACAGGATGCTAATTGAAACGGCTAGGACGATGCTTGCTGATTCAAAGCTACCAGTTAATTTTTGGGCAGAAGTAGTATCCGCCGCATGCTATACACTTAATCGGGTTCTCACTGTCAAGAAATTCAATAAGACGTGTTTTGAACTGATCAATAACCGCAAACCGAACCTGAAGTACTTAGAACCGTTTGGGTCTCCCTGTACAGTTCTAGAGCCTTTTGGTAAATTTGGTCCAAAGAGCATTGAAGGAATTTTTGTGGGTTACACAAGTCCATTGAAACGAGTCTTTGTTCCAAGCTTGAAGCGGATTATTGAAGCACACAATGTTGAGTGTCAAGGTTACACATTGCCACCGCAGAATCCAGGCGATTCATGGCGTTTTAATTACGATAAATTGTGGGATTCGTATTGTCACACCCCGACCACATAGAACATGCGAAACGTGGCGGAAACATCGGGGAGTGTTGTAACAGAATTAATTGTTTCAAATCCATGGCAATTGAAGTTTCGTTTTATTAATTAAAAGTGATACAATGTCTAATCAATCAAGGAAATACAACATAATTAACTAGTCTTGCATCTTTTATTGTCACTAAAGCCCAAGTCTGCCTATATGTATCTTGATCATCTTATGCAACAGCTCCTGAAAAACACATGTGAAAATAGGTACGTCAGCATAAAAATGCCTGTGAGATACATAGGTTTTGTGAAAATAGGTTCCATGACTTATGTTTGAGAAAATGTTTAGTCATGAACCTTGTAATTTGCTTTGTTTTGTAAATCATTTGAAAAACAATGAGTTCAGATGATATGTATAAATAAGTGAATAATGTATGGTTAAATGAATAACCATAGTAAAATGGGTTTGTATAAGATAAGTTGTTAGTAAAACAATGTCTTGTGAAAAGTATGTTATTTGTATAAAATGTTATATGTATCAAACTGAAATGATTCAAATAACGCTACAATATGTAATACCATACAAACACTTATATATAGGAAGTACCAGCGGCGTATCCACCATGCTTGTATCATATTACACACGCGTCGTTACTTAATCACTTAATCAAACCAAACAAATGTCAAAATGTCTATGTCAAATATCCATGTCAAATGTCTATGTCAAAATATCATGTATGGCAAGTGATATGTCTCAACTAAACCATATACACAAAAACAAAGTATTGAAGTAAAACTTGGTTTAAATCAAAGTTATGTTTTGTGGGAATTACATGATCAATGTCAATCATGTTAAAATGTCTATGTCGAAATGTCTATGTCAAATATGGTTCACACGGTTCACAGATACAAACGGTTCACAGATATCAACGGATCACAGTCAAATGATTACAACGGTTCAATATGTAGTTTAATGTGTTCATATGCTGGATAAGCATATGCAACAGAAAAGCAATGTAAAACAATGTACTAAGTACGCACACAATGGGCATACATAGCATGAGATGTAATGTAGAACGATGTACTAAGTAATGCACACAATGGGCACACCTAGCATGAAATGTAATGTAAAATGATGTACTAAGTACGCACACAATGGGCATACATAGCATGTAATGAAATCATGTACTATAATGTACTAATGAACTTAGCAAGTATATGATGTCAAAACAGGAAAGCATGAAAGTAACAAGTAGGCACATGTGTTCCACCCCAAAACAGTTTGGAAAACAGTAAAAGAGGGGTCTATGTACTCACCTGGGATTGCTCAGTAGTTCTGGAGTGACAACTAAACAATGCTAGAGATCGCGGATATCAAACGGCACCTAGTATAGGTAGCTACATTAATAAACCGGACCTAAATCGGAAGATCGGGTAGCATTAGGGTTTGTAAACCAAACGAGTGTAGAGACTCGTGTCTTTTGGTTTAACAAAGCCTACATACTAAATGAAACTTAACCTAAGTGTCTACGACCCATTACGACCCGTTTAGGTAGCTTATGCTACTTTAACGCGTCGTTCGCGTGAAACGCGTTCGGACCGCCTAACTAGCCCTATGACAAGTGTTATATGCCTAAACATGTTACATAATCCGTTATGTGACAAAAGTTTAGGTTACATATGCTTAATTACCAATTATACATGAAAAGGGTATTCTGGTAATTTACCTAAGGCATATAAACTACCTATCATACAACTACTTAAACGATGTGACCATAGGGTATAACCTCGGAAGGTTATTCCCTACCTACTATGGTCACCTAATGTATTTGGTCGGATCCTAATGATCGACCAAATGGGTCGGGTTCGAAGGTATAAGCGATTTATTAGATCGCCTACCCTACGACCCTAGACAACGTGGTAATCAGTGGGCATAGTCCCAAGGGACTATGACCAACGTGATTACACTCACGTTGCGAAGTTCAAACGAACTTCGCATTGACCATTACTGGTCAACGCTGAAAGTCAAACAAAGTTTGACTTTCTGACTCGAAAAGCAGGAAAAATAAGGAAAAGAACGAAAGAATACTTACCCAGGGTCCCCGAATGCTAACCCAGATCAAAATAGCTCAGGTATGAAACGAAGGTTCCAACTTAGAGTCTTTTCAATCAGATTTGTGGGTTTTTAAGCCAAAGGGGGGTGGGTATTTATAGATAAAGTAGAGCCGCTAGGATCGTTTCTTGAATATCGTGCCACGATCCGAGCCGTACACTTGTCACAAAGGTTATGGAGCCACATATGCTCCTAATCTTAGTGATTAAGCAAGTTGCAAACATGTGGTTGTGGTTAAATCTGCTGAAAACAGGCTGTTAAGTACTCTGCATCTGGTCTGAACTTGCTTTACGGACCTCAAAGCTGCCAATGTTGAGGTCCGTAAGGTAACAACTTTGGCAGATTTACAGTTTTGGTCCCTGCAATGCAATCAGCCCATTTTTGACACGTTTAAGGCCCGTTAACCCCATTTCAAAGCTCTAAAATGAAGTTAAAGTATAGGGAACTTAAAACATGCTCAAAAATATCTCGGATGTCGGTTCGTTTAGCCGTACGAACGCGATGTTCGCTTAATTACGACGGAATGCGCATAAGTGCGAAAAACGATCCAAATGATGCGACGAATGGATTTTTCTTAAGGCGAACACTAAAATATAATGTAGTCATGCTTACATAAATTTTTGGATGTCCAGATGTATTCAGAACGTAAGTTATGCGCGAAAATGCAAACTTGTGCACTTTTTGACACTTTTAGTCCCTGAATGACACAAAAGTTTATTTTAGCACACCGAACCCCTCAAAGCCTATTTCTAAGCTATGTAAAGGATATTTATGGTATGTTTAACTTATGGTCATGTTCCGGAATGTCTGTTACAGTTCATATTGGCATACTTTCGCAGTTTGTCAACTTTAGTCCCTGTAAGCGATTTAATATGTTTTTGCCATACCAAAGCCTTCAAAACTTATTTCTAAGTTATGTAAAGGTTATTTAAGGCATGTTAAGCCTATTTCACTATTCCGGAGTGTTCGTTGGATTAAACTGGTTATATTTACGCATCAGTGCGCGTATAACCTTCCAGAAAGCGATATAGTGTTTGAAATCGAACAAGAATTGATATGTGTAAACGATACACATATTTTTACAAATCCCAAGTATGAAATACAATATTTCACTGGTTGGGCATTGGTTTGATGGTTGAAATGACACAGGTGTTACAGTCTCCCCTACTTTAGGAAATTTCGTCCCGAAATTAATTCGTAGGAGTCTGTCTATGACTTTGTTTCAAATAGTCATCAAAGATATGTAAAGCATAATCTGATTATTTTCCTCAACGGATATTTTTCAGAAGCGAAAATGAACGAACAGAGTCATTTTCTTCAACGGGTTCTTCGGAAATGGAAAATAAAGGAATTAACTAAACGGATATACATTTCCCTCAACGGATATTCTTCAGAAGTGAAAATGAATGGATGATTCATTCTTTCTCAACGGATTCTTTGTCAGAAATGGGAATGAAGGAATAATCCACGGATATTCATTTCTCTCAACGGATATTCTTCAGAACGAAAATGAATGGATGATTCATTCTTTCTCAACGGATTCTTTGTCAGAAATGGGAATGAAGGAATAATCCACGGATATTCATTTCTCTCAACGGATATTCTTCAGAACGAAAATGAACAAACGGGGTCATTTTCCTCAACGGTTTGTTCTTCAGAGTTGGAAATGAAGAATTACACAACGGATATTCATTTCCTCAACGGATAAATCTTCAGAAACGAAAATGAACTAACGGAGTCATTTTCAACGGTTATTTCCTCAGAGTTGGAAATGAAGAATTACACAACGGATATTCATTTCCTCAACGGATAAATCTTCAGAAACGAAAATGAACTAACGGAGTCATTTTCAACGGTTATTTCCTCAGAGTTGGAAATGAAGAATTTCACAACGGATATTCATTTCCTCAACGGATAAATCTTCAGAAACGAAAATGAACTAACGGAGTCATTTTCAACGGTTGCTTCCTCAGAGTTGGAAATGAAGGATTACACAACGGATATTCATTTCTTCAACGGATATTCTTTAGAACGAAAATGAATGGATAATTCATTTTCCTCAACGGTTATTCTTCAGAATGGAAATGAAAAGATAAACAACGGATATTCATTTCCTCAACGGATATTCTTCAGAAGTGAAAAATGAATAGCTAGTTCATTTTTCCTCAACGGATGCTTCATCAGAATTGGAAATGAATAGGGTTAACTCTTGATACATGATAGAACTTGCTGTGATTTCTGTGCACTAAATTCCATAATTATGTATGCATCCATAATTACGTAATTCCTTGCACAGTCCGCACAGTTTGTTTTGAAATGTTGTGGGGAAAGATATCAAACCTGAGATGAGAGTGACTAGACTACCATAGGGTCCTTTTAATTAGATCAACAGAGGATCTTCTTAATTAGGCCACTAAGGAGTCCTTTCAGCTATATCATCACATGATATCCCTAACCAGATTTTTGGATCAATCTGTTTAACTAGACCACTAAAGGGGTCTAATTATGAAGTAGTACATTATAATCCAAGGGACTTTAACTACAACGTAGAAGTCCATTAAGGATTTAAGTAGTACCTTTGGGTATCCTACTATGAATCTCTTGCACAAAGATATGTAAGATTTTACGAGGATTTGAATAACATAAATTGGATCACATGACACATAAAGGATAACACATAAGCACATAACCACATAATTGTTTAATTGTTATTATCTTGTTATTGATTGCAATTAACTTGGCACCTCGTACTTCGTTTCTCTTGGAAGGAACGGGTACTTAGGATTTTCGTGGAAACGCAAGAGATTATACAAGGGAAGAAATTTGGAAGTAGTCTGTTCTTCAAGGAATGCGGTTCCTTGATTGTCGGTATTGTATGGGATATGTTTATACATGCAACCACATAAACATATTGAAATGTAAATGAAAGATTTATTTATAAACAACAATAACAACAACTGTTTCATAGATTGTGATAAAAGAAAATAATACACAAGGCTCGATTATTTTCTAAACAGCGTTATCTTCTGTCGGTCAGATACTCATCCCTGCGCTGGATTTGCATCAGCAAGTCTTGGGCAATTTCTACTAAAATGGCCCATCTCGCCACAGTTGTAGCAAGATCCCTGTGGGAAACGAGCTTGAGCAGGATTGTCGTTAATCTGATTTGGTGCTGCTGCTGTTGGGCAAACCCTCGCTGTATGACCTATAAGTCCGCAAACTTGGCATGTGCGGCACTTCACACCAGCATGATGATGTAGGCCACATTGGTTGCACATGGGTGCAGTTCCTTTGTAGGGTTTCCTGGCAGGGGGTTGAGCTGGTTGGTTGGGGACGGCTTGATCATTGTGAGCGACCACGGCGAAGTTCTGAGAAGCCTTTCGCTTCTTTGACTTCTTAGAGGATCCAGTCTGTTCATCCATGGTCTTTGATTCCTCGATTGGTTTCGATTCCTCGACCAGTTTCTTGTTACCCTTTCGGAAAAGCTTACGTTTCCTGATCTGCGATTCAGTCAAGGTTGCAGATAACTCAATGGCCTGCCTAACAGTAGTAGGGTTGCTACCAGTCAAAATGTCTTGTATTGAGTCGGGAAGGCCATCAATGTACTTTTCGATCGCCTTATCCAAAGGCGTGACCATGTTTGGGCATAACAGACTTAACTCCTCATAACGGTCCGTGTAGGCTCGATGCTCACCGCTGTCTTGCTTAAGATCATCAAATTCCCTTTCCAAAGCCCTGATCTCGTGACGAGGACAAAACTCCTTCATCATGAGAGCCCTAAGTTCGGCCCATGTCTGTGCTAGAGCAACTTCTGCACCACGATCTCTCATAACCCCATTCCACCACGTAAGGGCTCTCTTCTGGAACACACTCGAAGCAAACTCGACCTTGCGATTGTCAGGACACTGCACATGGCGGAAAGTATTCTCAATGCTCTCGAACCATTGAAGAAGCCCAGTCGCTCCCTCAGAACCACTAAACTTGAGTGGTTTCGCCAAGTTAAAACTCTTGAAATTGCATGGACCGTTGTTGTTGTTGTTGGCTTGATTCCATTGAGCAAAGAGGTTTGGGAATTGAGCAGCCATTTGCTGCGCAATGATTTCTGCCAATTCGGCAGTCGCTATCTGGCTTTCGCGTCGAGGAGGCATTCTAAAAGAGGAAACATGAAATGAAACGAGTGAGAGGATTAGACGAAAAGAATGAGATGAAACAAATCTGATGAAAGCAAGGATAGTGGTCATTTGTTTGTTACTACAAAGCAACAAACGACCTCGGTGAATAATCAAAGTAAATAGGTCAAAAATAATGTATCGCGAAGACATGCTCGCCTATAAGTGAACACTCATCCCAAGAATTCCCAGGTAAGCACAACTGGTCTCGCGTCTGATGAGATGTATACGAAGTGCTTGCCTAGACAGAAAACCCAGAATACAGGCATTCACCCTTCCAGTTTGCACGTGTTCACATTATTTAAAACCCAAAACCTTGACGAGATTTTTGAAACACAAAGGGGTTCAAAACCTTGTAATAAATCATCCTAGAACAGATGATTAGTTTTCAAAGCGGTTTTGAAATTTATGTTCTTGTTGTGGTCGTCGCCTAAGGATAGGTGACGGTATTGTTTTATGACTAAACGCAAGTAACCTCGCGTTAGGGTCCTAAGAAAGTTATAGACTAGGTCAAAGCATTACTAATAACCTAATTCCCTATAACCATTGGCTCTGATACCATCTTTTCTGTCACACCCCGACCACGTAGAACATGCGAAACGTGGCGGAAACATCGGGGAGTGTTGTAACAGAATTAATTGTTTCAAATCCATGGCAATTGAAGTTTCGTTTTATTAATTAAAAGTGATACAATGTCTAATCAATCAAGGAAATACAACATAATTAACTAGTCTTGCATCTTTTATTGTCACTAAAGCCCAAGTCTGCCTATATGTATCTTGATCATCTTATGCAACAGCTCCTGAAAAACACATGTGAAAATAGGTACGTCAGCATAAAAATGCCTGTGAGATACATAGGTTTTGTGAAAATAGGTTCCATGACTTATGTTTGAGAAAATGTTTAGTCATGAACCTTGTAATTTGCTTTGTTTTGTAAATCATTTGAAAAACAATGAGTTCAGATGATATGTATAAATAAGTGAATAATGTATGGTTAAATGAATAACCATAGTAAAATGGGTTTGTATAAGATAAGTTGTTAGTAAAACAATGTCTTGTGAAAAGTATGTTATTTGTATAAAATGTTATATGTATCAAACTGAAATGATTCAAATAACGCTACAATATGTAATACCACACAAACACTTATATATAGGAAGTACCAGCGGCGTATCCACCATGCTTGTATCATATTACACACGCGTCGTTACTTAATCACTTAATCAAACCAAACAAATGTCAAAATGTCTATGTCAAATATCCATGTCAAATGTCTATGTCAAAATATCATGTATGGCAAGTGATATGTCTCAACTAAACCATATACACAAAAACAAAGTATTGAAGTAAAACTTGGTTTAAATCAAAGTTATGTTTTGTGGGAATTACATGATCAATGTCAATCATGTTAAAATGTCTATGTCGAAATGTCTATGTCAAATATGGTTCACACGGTTCACAGATACAAACGGTTCACAGATACAAACGGTTCACAGATATCAACGAATCACAGTCAAATGATTACAACGGTTCAATATGTAGTTTAATGTGTTCATATGCTGGATAAGCATATGCAACAGAAAAGCAATGTAAAACAATGTACTAAGTACGCACACAATGGGCATACATAGCATGAGATGTAATGTAGAACGATGTACTAAGTAATGCACACAATGGGCACACCTAGCATGAAATGTAATGTAAAATGATGTACTAAGTACGCACACAATGGGCATACATAGCATGTAATGAAATCATGTACTATAATGTACTAATGAACTTAGCAAGTATATGATGTCAAAACAGGAAAGCATGAAAGTAACAAGTAGGCACATGTGTTCCACCCCAAAACAGTTTGGAAAACAGTAAAAGAGGGGTCTATGTACTCACCTGGGATTGCTCAGTAGTTCTGGAGTGACAACTAAACAATGCTAGAGATCGCGGATATCAAACGGCACCTAGTATAGGTAGCTACATTAATAAACCGGACCTAAATCGGAAGATCGGGTAGCATTAGGGTTTGTAAACCAAACGAGTGTAGAGACTCGTGTCTTTTGGTTTAACAAAGCCTACATACTAAATGAAACTTAACCTAAGTGTCTACGACCCATTACGACCCGTTTAGGTAGCTTATGCTACTTTAACGCGTCGTTCGCGTGAAACGCGTTCGGACCGCCTAACTAGCCCTATGACAAGTGTTATATGCCTAAACATGTTACATAATCCGTTATGTGACAAAAGTTTAGGTTACATATGCTTAATTACCAATTATACATGAAAAGGGTATTCTGGTAATTTACCTAAGGCATATAAACTACCTATCATACAACTACTTAAACGATGTGACCATAGGGTATAACCTCGGAAGGTTATTCCCTACCTACTATGGTCACCTAATGTATTTGGTCGGATCCTAATGATCGACCAAATGGGTCAGGTTCGAAGGTATAAGCGATTTATTAGATCGCCTACCCTACGACCCTAGACAACGTGGTAATCAGTGGGCATAGTCCCAAGGGACTATGACCAACGTGATTACACTCACGTTGCGAAGTTCAAACGAACTTCGCATTGACCATTACTGGTCAACGCTGAAAGTCAAACAAAGTTTGACTTTCTGACTCGAAAAGCAGGAAAAATAAGGAAAAGAACGAAAGAATACTTACCCAGGGTCCCCGAATGCTAACCCAGATCAAAATAGCTCAGGTATGAAACGAAGGTTCCAACTTAGAGTCTTTTCAATCAGATTTGTGGGTTTTTAAGCCAAAGGGGGGTGGGTATTTATAGATAAAGTAGAGCCGCTAGGATCGTTTCTTGAATATCGTGCCACGATCCGAGCCGTACACTTGTCACAAAGGTTATGGAGCCACATATGCTCCTAATCTTAGTGATTAAGCAAGTTGCAAACATGTGGTTGTGGTTAAATCTGCTGAAAACAGGCTGTTAAGTACTCTGCATCTGGTCTGAACTTGCTTTACGGACCTCAAAGCTGCCAATGTTGAGGTCCGTAAGGTAACAACTTTGGCAGATTTACAGTTTTGGTCCCTGCAATGCAATCAGCCCATTTTTGACACGTTTAAGGCCCGTTAACCCCATTTCAAAGCTCTAAAATGAAGTTAAAGTATAGGGAACTTAAAACATGCTCAAAAATATCTCGGATGTCGGTTCGTTTAGCCGTACGAACGCGATGTTCGCTTAATTACGACGGAATGCGCATAAGTGCGAAAAACGATCCAAATGATGCGACGAATGGATTTTTCTTAAGGCGAACACTAAAATATAATGTAGTCATGCTTACATAAATTTTTGGATGTCCAGATGTATTCAGAACGTAAGTTATGCGCGAAAATGCAAACTTGTGCACTTTTTGACACTTTTAGTCCCTGAATGACACAAAAGTTTATTTTAGCACACCGAACCCCTCAAAGCCTATTTCTAAGCTATGTAAAGGATATTTATGGTATGTTTAACTTATGGTCATGTTCCGGAATGTCTGTTACAGTTCATATTGGCATACTTTCGCAGTTTGTCAACTTTAGTCCCTGTAAGCGATTTAATATGTTTTTGCCATACCAAAGCCTTCAAAACTTATTTCTAAGTTATGTAAAGGTTATTTAAGGCATGTTAAGCCTATTTCACTATTCCGGAGTGTTCGTTGGATTAAACTGGTTATATTTACGCATCAGTGCGCGTATAACCTTCAAGAAAGCGATATAGTGTTTGAAATCGAACAAGAATTGATATGTGTAAACGATACACATATTTTTACAAATCCCAAGTATGAAATACAATATTTCACTGGTTGGGCATTGGTTTGATGGTTGAAATGACACAGGTGTTACACGTATGACAAGGAAGAAGAAGAAGAAGAACAAGATTTCTTTGACGAGTTGGATATTCTGAGAGAGTATGAGTCTTCGCAGGAAAGGTTTCCAGCTGAGTATTCAAATCGACCTCGACAAACTTCAAATGACAATGAAGCAGGTCCAAGCAATGCTGGAGAACATGATGATATTCAACAAAATGAAGTTGCTCATGATAAGCAGACGGTACAGAATGATAATCAAGAATTTGAGAACATGCCAGTATTTGATCGTGGTGATTCAGATTCTGAGGGGGAGCATATTCGGAGTTCAAGTCAAACAGTTCCAGTCGATGAACAAGGTGCAAATCAGAATATTACTAATCTGGAAGGCGAGGTAGATGTTCCAGGCGAGGTGATGCCAAGAACTCTTTCATACCATCCAGAGGAGCTGATCATTGGAGAATTGCAAACAGGCATTCGCACTAGACGTCAAATTGACCAAGGCCTTGTTTTTATTCTACAGTAGCACCTTTACAAACTGAGTTTTCACTTAGTTGTTTTATTTCGCTGATCGAACCGCGTACATATAAAGAGGCGCTAACTGAAGATTCTTGGGTCAATGCTATGCAAGAAGAGTTGAGTCAGTTTGAGAAGTTAGGAGTGTGGAAGTTAGTAGACTTTCCTGATGGTCAGAGGAAGATAAACACCAAGTAGGTGTTCAAGTGTAAGAGAGACGATAGAGGGGTTGTTGTTCGTAACAAAGCTCGACTCGTAGTCCAGGGTTTCAGTCAGCAGGAGGGTATAGATTTCACTGAAGTGTATGCTCCAG
Source organism: Helianthus tuberosus (assembly GCA_030545235.1). Classification (NCBI taxonomy): domain Eukaryota; kingdom Viridiplantae; phylum Streptophyta; class Magnoliopsida; order Asterales; family Asteraceae; genus Helianthus; species Helianthus tuberosus. Next base: position 32,832,743 of record CM060406.1, read on the forward strand.
TTGCTAGACTAGAAGCGATCAGAATCTTCCTAGCATTTGCATCATGGAAAATTTTCAAAGTATATCAGCTAGATGTTAAATCGGCGTTTCTCTACGGGAAGGTAAAAGAGGAGGTATATGTTGGACAGCCGCCGGGCTTTACTGATCCAATCCACAAAGACAAGGTCTACTTGCTAGATAAAGCGCTGTATGGTTTACACAAGGCCCTGAGGGCTTGGTACGAGACATTGTCTCAACACTTACTTGCCAATAGCTTCATTCGTGGAAAAGTGGATGCCACTCTCTTCACCAAAGAGGTCGACGGACATCTTCTGATAGTTCAAATATATGTGGACGACATTATATTTGGGTCTACAAATGAAAATCAGTGCAAAGATTTTGAACAAGTTATGAAGCAGAAATTCGAAATGTCATCGATGGGTGAGATGAAATTCTTTTTGGGACTGCAGGTTGATCAACTGCCTAAAGGAATTTTCATACATCAAACGAAGTACGTTCATGATATCTTGGAGAAATTCGGGATGTCAGGTTCTACTCCAGCTTCCACCCCATTAGCAACGAATCATGGGATAAACCCTGATCTCACCGGAGAGAAGGTAAATGAAACGATATATCGTTCTATGATTGGTTCGTTAATGTATTTGACAGCTTCAAGACCCGATATTATGTATCTAACCTGCCTCGCAGCAAGATTTCAATCTAACCCGAGAGCTTCGCATATGGTGATTGTGAAAAGGATATTACGCTACCTGAAAGGAACTCCATCATTGGGGTTGTGGTATCCAAAAGATGGCGAATTTATGCTCGAAGGTTATTCCGATTCAGATTTCGGATGCTGCAAAGTTAACGCTAAATCAACAACAGCGGGGTGCCAGTTTTTCGGACCAAGATTGGTTACCTGGCAATGCAAAAAGCAGACCTCTGTGGCTCTATCCACATGTGAAGCGGAGTATGTATCTGCTAGCAGTTGTTGCTCTAAGATCTTGTGGATCCAGCAACAGATGCGCGACTACGGTTTGCAATTTCTAAACACCCCTATCTTTGTTGATAATTAGGCAGCTATTAACATTACTAAAAATCCTGTTCATCACGCTAAAATGAAACACATTGAAATTCATCATCACTTCATTCGCGATTGTTTCGAGAAGAAGTTGATACGAATTGAGAAAATCCACACTGACGAACAAAAAGCTGATTTACATACCAAAGCATTTGATAAAACACGTTTTCAATATTTGCTAAAATTGAACGGTATGAAGCTTTTATCGGTGTTGGAAGAGATTCTTGGCGTTGATGAAGGAGACATTGTAGATGATGTTGAGAAGCAATCTGCAATGGTTTGTCGATTTTTTACTTGTTTTGGTATTTAGGGGGAGAGTATAGGGTAATATTTTCAGAAAATGCAAAAACAATAAAAAAAATTCAAAAATACAAAAACATGAGATATTTTTAAAATCCAAAAACAATAGAAAACCAGAAAAGAGCTTGTGTAAAAAGGGAAAATGATAGTACATCGGCTTGACAGTTACTGATGTACTGTAAAGTACATATGTTTATAGTGTATATTTTGGTCAGTTTTCAGTTGTTTTGAGTCTAGTTTAGGTTAGAATTGTGATACTGTTGACGTTAAGCTTTGATTTCAGGTCCCGTAGCTTAAAGTGATGAAAAACGAGTCAAACCGAGCAGTTCGGAAGAAAAACGGGATTCGTACGCGCGTCGGAGAAGCTGGAAATTGAATAAAATAAAAAATAAAGAAAATCTGACATTGGAGGCGCCGCGCAACGCGACACCCCCTTAGCGTCGCGCGAGGGGTCTTATTTCGATTAACGTGTTTTCCAATTAGGGTTTGGTTAGATTAATTCCCAAGAAACTTAATGGAAAACCCTAATTACGAATTTAGAGTTCTTGGGAGCAATCTTGGAGCATTCTTGGCAAGCAATTGGAGATTTGAAGGCATAGGAATCATTGGTACGAGTCGAGAGCGAAGAATCGAAGAATCTATCGGGTTTTCTTGTCACACCCCGACTTTCCACGTGTCACCGGTGGGCCCGGTGGGGGAGTATCGTGACGTGGTTGGCAACGTAATAGTCAAACAACACAATATAATAATGCACAGCGGAAGCAAAGGATAAATATCATTACTTTTCCGAATATAAAGTAATATTCAATATTACAACGGAAAGTAAAGGATCCACATGCGGATCTTTAAAACATATCATTTGTTCAACAGACTTTAGGCGCCTAGAACTTGCAAGATTTCTTATTAGCGCCCTGAGCTTCCAGCCAATTTCGTTTTGTACCTGTCACTTAACCTTTTGGAAAATACGTCAGTTTTCACTGGTAAATACACTCAACCGACTCATTTGAAAAGAGTTTAAGAAAATTGATTTAGATGCACCAGGCACAAAACCTTTTGACACTTTGATTAAAATGCACAGAGGCAAAATTAATCTTTTATAACTTGGGAAAATTATTTGTATATAATCTTGTATACAGTTTTACTTATTTGTCATCCATTCAGGGCCGGTTTGTAGGGCCGGTCTCGATTAACTGACACGCCACAGGTATAATGCCCACAGGCTATCATCCCCTAAGTGGATTACCAGTTCCGGTATAATGCCCACAGGGATGATACCTTCGAGTGGATTACCAGTTTTTACATAATGCATCTGTCAGGTGTATGCCTACACCCCGTGCTTAGGTCGTGGCCATCTCGTAAAATGATGCCAAGGATATCCGGGACATGGTCATTAACCCCCAAAGGCCATACACCAAATAATAGTAAAATAATACATATTAAACAGGTTATGTAAGTACATAAATCACAATCCGATTTAAATGACTACATACACCCGACCAAGCGGTACTTTTATAGTACCGTATCCCAAGCCCGTATAGGGAAATAAGTTAAGAGTATTTACCTGAGCTAGCTCCTGTCTTAATTAGCAAGAATCTAATAACTCAGCCGTATTCACTTAAGTAAGCGTATGTACCATTTACCGAAATGCTCTAGTCTGGAATGATGGTATAAATAATTAATTAGAATGCTAACGGATCTTTAATTAAGCCTAAGCTTAGACCGGTTAGTCTTACAGGGAGATACGGTTCGTACGCACGATTAAGCGAAGACCAGATAGAATGTGATTCTGACCCGACAAGTTCAGAGACTTGCTTAATATGGTTTTATTATTCACATTCTGGATTTTAAGATAAAACCGATAAGGTTTGACCCGTTTCGGTTAATTTATGTAAACTTGTTACATAAACCGAACCGAACGCGTGATAAGCGTGACGGGTATTAATTAGAGCCATCTACAGGTTTCCTAAGTTAATTGTGCCTCAAATATGTCGTGACATCAGTAAGATGTCTTTCATTATGCCCGAAACGAATTTAAACACAACTATGCCCCGTAAGGGTAGTTTGGTCATTTTAAAGGTTTGTAAAAGAGTTTAAATGTTTAACTGAGTTACAGGTCTGATGTAAACAGAAAACATACTTAATTTGATGAGTTATAACAGTAGGCTAAAGCTTATATGTGAAATTTATCATCTTTAACCAAACTATGCCCCGTAGGGGTATTTTGGTAATTTCACATAAGCCGAAAAGCTCAAAAACGGAGTCTGAGTTAATCAACCTTTTCTTACTGTTAAAATATCATAATTTGCCTCATATATCAGTAGGTATCAACCCGGGTATGTCCAATATGATTTTAAGACATCCTATGCGTTAAAAACGCTAATTATGGCGATTAAAGGCCATTTCCGGGTTCTATACTTAAATCTGATATTTTTATATTTCCGGAAGGCTTAAAATAATTTATTTAACATATGTGATCAGTAGAAAAAGGTTTGGAGTCGTTTAGATATGTAAAACTCATTTTATGGCCCGTAAGGGCAAAATCGACAATTACCGGATTAAGCCTACGACTACTAGTTATGCTCAGCCTAAAATTTATTAAAAATCTTTAAAAATCCCAAAATAATATATTACATCAGTGGGTATTAAGTTTGATACCAAAAAGTCGGCTTAACTAGACTATACGCTAATTACGCCGTTTTATTAACATAAAGCATTAATTTTGCGATATTGAGCATAACTCTTAATCTACAAGTCAAACTGATGTCAAACTTTGCATACAAGTTTATATATCAGTAACTAAGGTTTCTACACTTTTACATTTTCATAAATCTCGTTTTAAGGTAATAAGGGCATAATGGTCAACATATGGGCAATTAACGGAATCATGCGTATTAATCGGATAACTAATGAACCGAGGTGTATAATCACAGAGGGTTATACTAGCATGTAACCTGGTCCAAATGAAGCTCTAAGGTATTTCTAAAACATACCTAAACGGGTCAGAATTGAAGTCAAAGCAAAAGTCAAAGCTTTGCGACTTTCGGTTCCGAACCGGGTCTAAACAGGAAATAGTCGGGTCGAACATGTTTGGACATGTTCTTACACTTATTACCAAGTTATTACAATGATCAAACAGGTTATATAGGTTCTAGATAGCTAATTATGCATAAATGACCTTTTAAGCATCCTGTTGACTTTTTGATTAAAGGTTTGACCCGACATTTGACCTGGTTAGGATGGTGATCAGGGGAAACCCTTTTGGGGTTTTATTACCCACATAATTACCAACCTATAACTACTTTTAATTCGAGATATGACTGAGCCATTATTGACTAATCTCGAAGTCAAACCGTAATTACGACGGTTTGACTTTTAGCTAATTAACCTAGCTAAACCCAATAAGAGAAGGACAAGAACACTTACTGAAGTCCTATGGACAAGATATGATCACTTGAGGCTGTTGATAGCTCCAGAATTGATCCAATTATGCAGGAGAATGTGTGAGGAATGTTTGTTGCAAGTCCATGGCCTTATATATTGGATTTAGGCACCACAATTGATTGACAACTATGTCTAGGACACACCACAACATTCCCACATGTGTCCTAGGGTCTAGGAACATTTTAGAGGTCTTTTAATAATGAGAACAACCAGCTAGATTGGTCAGAAATGCGAGAAACCGGCTGCAGAAGGTATTCTGGTGCTGGCAGTTACCATACGGACCTCAAGGTCCCCAGCTTTGAGGTCCTCAAAGCAGACATCAGGCTTAAAAATTTGTTGTTTCTTGTCCCTTGGCCTTTCGAAAGGGCAAGTAAGCTTATTTCTTGCCATTTGACCCCTTCTTATTTACCCACAAGGGCTTTAGGACTTATACCCACTTTGCCAAGTCCTTGATCACTTTGTTATCACCCGAAAAGTCATAACTTTCAACATTGACGCTTTAACCCCTCGCATACGAATTTGATCATAACTTCCTCATACGATAACGAAACTTTAAGAAATTTTTATCGTGCATTCTAGTGAGCATAATTTACCATTACAAAGCTTCGGGTTTGTCAAAAGGTCACTCAGAGGTGTATCTTTAACATGTTGACACATTTAACCCCTGTAGTTTGTAATCTCTCACTTTTAGCTTCGTATGATCCATGATTTATTCGTTTGATGTTATAAAAATCATGTAGGGTTATTATGAAGTATATTTATTCACTGTTGACACTTAGAATCCGTATAATCACATACTTCCCATGTTTGTCAACTTTAGTCCTTTTATAACATTCTTTCACACGTTCAAACTTTTGACACGTGTCTACACATTATAGGACGTGAATTTTAGAGGTGTTACATTTCTAATCCCTTGTTTTGTCGATTACTTTCTTGGAACTTTGTTGCAATGAATTCTGTTCTACACATCTTTGTTTTGTTTTCATTTACTGAGATGCTTGGCTAATTTCATAAACCACCTAGACTTGATGAATGGATTAATATAAAGTTTTTACCAGTTTTGTTATTTGCATGATTGTTATGGGTGATTGTGTTTAGTATGAGGTTTGATTTAATGGTTTGATGTGTATGCCTACTTTGAATTGGTTTATTGTTATTACTTGCTTCATATGATTCTTAGTGACGGTCTATATCACAACATAGAGTCATATTAGGGTTTAGGGTTTCGGTGAGTGTCTATATCACGTGAGAAAACCTTCACTCTTTAGGGAGAATCAGCCGATAACCTCTAGAAGTAAGTGGTAATAATTTGCTAAGTCTTAGTGTTCTACTAGTCCTAATACCTGGAAAGTGAGGGGCTATTGGTAGGTCTTACCCGGCGAATTGCTTTAGATAGGCCTTGGAAAAGGTTATGTCTTGGTTTACCTGTCGGTTTTATTAGTCTATCAAGTCAGATTAATTACTTCAAACTACCCTAGATCTAGGATTGGAAAAGAATAGGTCAACATTAGGGTACTTACACAATAATTAGACAATTGGAAAAGCGTCTAATAACCGGTAGGATTAACGGCCTAGGTAGCTCCACAGGTTTCTCCTTGAGAAGGGTCGAGGGGCCTCGTTGGTTCTTAATAGGTTTAGTATTATAAGATCCCGGTTCCATAACTCGTGCATTTAACTTAATCGGTAATCTCTTAAAAACAATCCAGGATTCTTGTCTGGGTGGTCCCGGTCTCATATAAGAAAAGTCTTCAGTCTTTATTCGTGTTTAGTCTAGCTTTAGTCTACTTAGTAGTTTAATATAGATTTCCTAGATTTTCAGTAACCCCCCCCCCCCAAAAAAAAAACAAATAAACAAGTTTTAGTCGTGTCTGTCAGTGTCTAGTCAGAGTCTAGTCTACGTGATACATAGAATCCTGTGGTTCGATATCCGGACTTCCTAGGTTATTCTACATTGATCGGTACACTTGCCGATTGTGTGGTTTTAGGTCGAGTCTAGAATTAAAGCTTTTTAGTGTCTAGTCTAGAGAGTCTAACATAGTTTATTTTTATAGTCTGTTTAGCACACATCAAGTTTTTGGCGCCGTTGCCGGGGACACTTGGTAATTGCGTTCATTAGCTTTGATAGATTTACTTGACAAATACGTGCTACGTGTTTATTTTTTTTTGTGTCTTTAATTTTCATCTTGAGTCGTAGTAACTATTGTTTGCTTTTCTTGTGTTCAGGTTTTTGCTTGTAGTGGATGCCACATCTGCGCTCGCACGGACCACCACCACCAGTCAAGCAGTCATCATCTCAATTGGGCCAAGGCCCACAGGTTACTTCTACATCTTCGTCTCGTTTCCCTAATTTCGATTTCACCCCGTTACCCACCCCACCTCCTACACCACCACCTTTGCCAAACCATTCACCTAAAACCTCACCTAAGGTTTCTCCACCCAATAGTCCTACTTCTAGTGCCTCTAGCAATCCAGAAAACTTAGAACCAATGGCCAACGCTAGGCAAGCCGTCCATCAGCAAGCCACTCAGGATTTCACCGGCCTTGCTTCACCCATCACCGTCCCACCCATAGTTAGTGACAATTCATGGCAGATTCCGTCTTATGCCATGCAGGCTATAACCAATACCATCCAATTCCATGGCCGAGACGACGAGGATGCCCCGGCCCACATTAACCGTTTCTCCCGCATCCTAGCCACCTTTAACCTTCACGGTGCACCCAACGATGCCACCTACCTACAGCTTTTCCCATTCTCATTAGCCGGCCGTGCGGCTACTTGGTTGGACTCTCAACCAACCGGCACCTTCACCACATGGGCGGGGCTTCGTCAAGCCTTTTTGAACAAATATTTCCCGCCCGCTAAAGCCTCACGCCTTAGGGACCAAATCCACTCTTTCCGCATGGAGCCTGATGAGCCTTATTACCTTGCTTGGGAGCGTTTCCAAAACCTTTGTGCTCGTTGCTCCCATCATGGTCTTTCTGATTGGGCTTTATGTGAGAAATTTTACAACGGTCTCACCCAAGAGACTCGTGATAGGTTTGATACTAATGCAGGGGGGCATATGATGGGTATTCTTACAGTTGCAGAGTGTCTAGAGCGTTTTGTGGCATTTGCTCAGTCTCAATCCCAATCACGATCCGATCAGCGATATCAAAGTGGTAATTCTAATACCACTACTAGTGCACCCGCCCGCGGGGTGAACCATGCCACCATGGACCCTAGTTTGGCCGCTGTGTTGGAAAACATTACTCGAGAGCTCAAGGAGATTAGAGCCAAGGTAGATAAGTGTGAGTTTTGCCGAGGGGGGCACGACACGAGTGCGTGTCCATTGCTAGTTGGTGAGGAGCAAGTTGATTTCATAGGAGGAGGGTTCGGTAGAGGTCAATCTAGTGGGTTTGGTAATAATAATGTTGGTTCGGGTTGGCGAAATAATAATAATAACTTTAATACTAATAGCAATTTCCGCTCAAATGGACCGCCTGGTTTTCAAATAGCTCAAAATCCAAATAGGGGTCTAGGTTCACTTTTTGGTGGGGGTTCAAATGGGCAGGTCAAGGATGGGGGGTCAAATAATCAGGTTCAAACAGGTCAGGGTTCAAGTTTTGATTTAGGGGGCAACATAGAAAGAATGGAGGCTATGATGAGCCAGCTAGTTGTTAGAGACCAAACCACCCAAAAGAAACTTAGCGAACATGACCTAATGCTTAAGAACCATCAAGCCTCCTTCCAAGACCTTCAAAGGGTCGTAGGGGACATGTCTAGAAAGCTAGAAGAGAGATTACCCGGTCACTTTGCGGGTAACACCCAACTGAACCCGAATGCTCATGTAAAGGCCATTACCACTCGTAGTGGCAAAACCGTAGGGAACCCGAGTGTAGAGGAGAGAGTAGTTGATGAGGATGGAGATATTGTAGATGAAGAGATAGAGATGGAGGCTCCCGGCAAAGTGCAAAAGAGGCTAAGCCCAGCAAGTACCGCACAGCCCGATGAGTCTCAAAGTAAGAAGAAAGTTGAGAAAACACCAATAGACGTTAGACCTTCACCCTATGTGAACCATGCATATGTTCCGTTTCCCTCACGTCTTAAGAACCAAAAATACTCAAGGGAATACGGGCAGTTTTTAGACATCTTCAAGCAATTGAAGATTAATCTTCCTTTTATCGAGGCACTCCAGTCCATGCCTAAGTACGCGAAATTCTTGAAGGACCTTCTTAGGAATAAGGAGAAGTTAGGGGAGTTGTCGAATGTCCCATTGCATGGAGGGTGTTCAGCCATTGTCTCAAATAAGCTTCCCGAAAAGCTTACCGATCCCGGTGTTTTCACTATTCCTTGTCTATTCGGTAGTAATACCAATGCTAGAGCTTTGGCCGACCTAGGTGCTAGCATCAATTTGATGCCCTTTTCTCTTTACGGGAAACTAGACTTAGGCGAGCTTTCACCTACCCGAATGACATTATCCTTAGCTGATAGGTCCGTGAAATACCCGAGGGGCATAGTGGAGAATTTGCTAGTTAAGGTTGACAAGTTCGTTTTTCTGGCCGATTTCGTCATTCTCGACATGGAAGCCGACGAAAACGTACCGTTAATTTTAGGACGACCGTTTTTTAACACCGCTAAAGCTCTCATAGATGTCTCTTTAGGCACCATCACACTTAAAGCGGGCGAGGAATCGGTAGTTTTTAAGGTTATGAATTCGAGAGGGCCTAGTGATAGAGTGGAAGCGGTATCGTTAGAGGGGGAGTGTGAGAAGGAAGAGAGAGATGAGGAGAAGGTGATGAGTGATCCGAGTCTAGAGAAGGTGATAGGACTCAAGTGTGAGGACCCACCGGATAGGAGAGTAGAAGAATTAGAGGAGAGAGTGGTGCGTTTAGAATCTAGGATAGAGACACTGAGCAAAGCTCAGTGTGGGGATAGAGTTCGATATGAAGAGTATAGATTCAAACCACCAGGTGGGGAGTTAAGAGGTTGTGAGAGAGGTAAGAGTGTTTGGGGAGATTTGGGAAATGATAGGTATAATGGTGCTACAGCCCGTGAGAGTATGTTTGGAGGTGAGCTGCATCTCTATGATCCTCCGTAAGTATGTGAAAAGTTGAAATCCCATGTGTAGAGTTTGTACCGTTTGTTTTTTTTTTTCATTAATTTTTCATTTTTTTAGTGGTTAGCGGTCGGTTCTTGTTAGTTTTTCGGGTCCTTGTTTGTGTTTTGAGTCGTTTGCAGGAGTGCATCGCCGAGGTTTTGGAGGAATTTACAAGAGAAATAAGGTTCCAGGTAAGTTTTACACTTAGAAAATTTAAGGTTGAATCTAGATGGTTTTGGAAAAGGTTTGAAAAAATTCTAAGGTATGGAACAAGAAAAAATCACGAAACATTCTGTGAAAAATGGCCCTTGGCGTGACGCCAAGGGCCTTAGCATCGCGCGAGGCCTGCCAGGCAAAAATTAAGTGTTTCTTGACCCGCCGCGTAACGCGAGACCCACCCCCATTTGCCTTAGCGTCGCGCGAGGCCCTCTTTGGGCGGTTCAAAACGTGTTCTTGACTTTGTTGCTGCATAACGCTTCACCATTTCATCCTTATGTAACCCTAGTCACCCATAATACTAAAATCATCTAAACGTTCATCATGATTCCACACAAAACCCTAAAACACCCGATCTCATCAATCATATTGCCATGTTTCATCTTAAAGATCGAATTTGATATTGGGGAATCAACATTCAACCGAAATTTTCTTATTCTCTTTTGTTTCTCACAAATCTAAGGTATGTCTACTGCAAATTATGTACATTGAGTCTTTTATTTTGTACCATGAGTCTAAAATAGTAGTTTTTGAATCGTTTTTTTTAGAGTCGGTACTGCGTTGGGTTTTGTTTTGCTGTGTTTGTGCAGGTTTGGATTGTACCACCCGTACTCAATCTCCATTTGGGTGATTTCGGAGCTGCCTTATTGATATAACCCAACCAGGCTAGGCAACGATCGCGAATGAAATGTTATACGATCGTTCGTTGGATTCAAGACTCGTACGGCTGGCACTGACTTTTGTCCTAACCAGCTAAGTCTTTTCCAACTCTCTCTGTATTTTATTTCTTTCGTACTTTATTGTTAGTTTCCATCTCTGCATTAGGGACAATGCAATCTTTAAGTGTGGGGATAGGAAACTGTCGTTTGGGTCTTAGCTAGTGAGTCTCGAGTCATAAATTTGAAAAAAATTAAAAAAATTTAAAAAATCCAAAAAAATTAAAAAATCAGAAAATGTCCTTTGAAATAAGAAGTTTGCATTTTTAAATGGAAAATGATAGAAAAGATGAATTTTTGCTCGGGTTCGAATAATAATAATAAGAGAATATAATAAATCGAGCTTGCGTCTAGTTAGGGATATGTGGATAGGCCCGGGTTTGGTTTTAAGTCCCTTTGAGTTAATTTACCTTAATTGTTGGTCTGCTAGTGGGTTCTCGCCTGGGAAATATGGGAAACTAAAACTGCCGATAATAGTATAAGGGGCACCGTTATAAGTTAAAACCGTTAGAGTTTGTGGTCATGCGAAAAAAAAAAGAATAAAAAGTGAGCTAGAAACTAAATGAAAGTAACACAGGTCTATGTAATCCGAGTTGGGGACAGCGACTCTACAGCCGGAATGCCTCTGGGATGTGTGAAATCGACTTGCCGAATAAAAGTACCGAAACCTAAGTAATCTGTGGTTGGGGATCGCGACTCTACAGCCGGAATACCTCTTGGTTAGGGAAAGCATCGTCTAGACTCACGAAAGAAAGCAAAAATAGAAAAAAAATGAAAAAAAATGAAAAAAAATTTGATTGTAAACTCTCTTGGTTTTGATATAAGACGGTTAGGAATTGGTCCAATGATCGTTCCTTTAGTCCTATAAGCTTGAGGTGGGAGTAGGTGGACCGTAGATTCTGGTGTGAGACCCTAGGTAGACTGACCGCACTTAAATTAAATTCACATGATAAGGGCTTAGGATTGGACTTGGGTTTAAGGGGACAAGTATATTTGCAATCGCGGCTAACGCAAGTCTTGGTTTTAATTAATTATACCTATGCTTTTGACCCGGGTGATTATTCATTTCTGATTCCGTTGCATAATTCTTTTTCGAGGACGAAAAAAGAGTAAGTGTGGGGATGTTTGATGTACTGTAAAGTACATATGTTTATAGTGTATATTTTGGTCAGTTTTCAGTTGTTTTGAGTCTAGTTTAGGTTAGAATTGTGATACTGCTGACGTTAAGCTTTGATTTCAGGTCCCGTAGCTTAAAGTGATGAAAAACGAGTCAAAACGAGCAGTTCGGAAGAAAAACGGGATTCGTACGCGCGTCGGAGAAGCTGGAAATTGAATAAAATAAAAAATAAAGAAAATCTGACATTAGAGGCGCCGCGCGACGCGACTCCCTCTTAGCGTCGCGCGAGGGGTCTTATTTCGATTAACGTGTTTTCCAATTAGGGTTTGGTTAGATTAATTCCCAAGAAACTTAATGGAAAACCCTAATTACGAATTTAGAGTTCTTGGGAGCAATCTTGGAGCATTCTTGGCAAGCAATTGGAGATTTGAAGGCATAGGAATCATTGGTACGAGTCGAGAGCGAAGAATCGAAGAATCTATCGGGTTTTCTAATCCCTTGTTTCGTCGATTACTTTCTTGGAACTTTGTTGCAATGAATTCTGTTCTACACATCTTTGTTTTGTTTTCATTTACTGAGATGCTTGGCTAATATCATAAACCACCTAGACTTGATGAATGGATTAATATAAAGTTTTTACCGGTTTTGTTATTTGCATGATTGTTATGGGTGATTGTGTTTAGTAAGAGGTTTGATTTAATGGTTTGATGTGTATGCGTACTTTGAATTGGTTTATTGTTATTACTTGCTTCATATGATTCTTAGTGACGGTCTATATCACAACATGGAGTCATATTAGGGTTTAGGGTTTCGGTGAGTGTCTATATCACGTGAGAAAACCTTCACTCTTTAGGGAGAATCGGCCGATAACCTCTAGAAGTAAGTGGTAATAATTTGCTAAGTCTTAGTGTTCTACTAGTCGTAATACCTGGAAAGTGAGGGGCTATTGGTAGGTCTTACCCGGCGAATTGCTTTAGATAGGCCTTGGAAAAGGTTATGTCTTGGTTTACCTGTCGGTTTTATTAGTCTATCAAGTCAGATTAATTACTTCAAACTACCCTAGATCTAGGATTGGAAAAGAATAGGTCAACATTAGGGTACTTACACAATAATTAGACAATTGGAAAAGCGTCTAATAACCGGTAGGATTAACGGCCTAGGTAGCTCCACAGGTTTCTCCTTGAGAAGGGTCGAGGGGCCTCGTTGGTTCTTAATAGGTTTAGTATTATAAGATCCCGGTTCCATAACTCGTGCATTTAACTTAATCGGTAATCTCTTAAAAACAATCCAGGATTCTTGTCTAGGTGGTCCCGGTCTCATATAAGAAAAGTCTTCAGTCTTTATTCGTGTTTAGTCTAGCTTTAGTCTACTTAGTAGTTTAATATAGATTTCCTAGATTGTCAGTAAACCCCCCCCCCCCCCCCCAAAACAAATAAACAAGTTTTAGTCGTGTCTGTCAGTGTCTAGTCAGAGTCTAGTCTACGTGATACATAGAGTCCTGTGGTTCGATATCCATACTTCCTAGGTTATACTACATTAATCGGTACACTTGCCGATTGTATGGTTTTAGGTCGAGTCTAGAATTAAAGCTTTTTAGTGTCTAGTCTAGAGAGTCTAACATAGTTTATTTTTATAGTCTGTTTAGCACACATCAAGTTTTTGGCGCCGTTGCCGGGGACACTTGGTAATTGCGTTCATTAGCTTTGATAGATTTACTTGACAAATACGTGCTACGTGTTTATTTTGTTTTGTGTCTTTTATTTTCATCTTGAGTCGTAGTAACTATTGTTTGCTTTTCTTGTGTTCAGGTTTTTGCTTGTAGTGGATGCCACATCTGCGCTCGCACGGACCACCACCACCAGTCAAGCAGTCATCATCTCAATTGGGCCAAGGCCCACAGGTTACTTCTACATCTTCGTCTCGTTTCCCTAATTTCTATTTCACCCCGTTACCCACCCCACCTCCTACACCACCACCTTCGCCAAACCATTCACCTAAAACCTCACCTAAGGTTTCTCCACCCAATAGTCCTACTTCTAGTGCCTCTAGCAATCCAGAAAACTTAGAACCAATGGCCAACGCTAAGCAAACCGTCCATCAGCAAGCCACTCAGGATTTCACCGGCCTTGCTTCACCCATCACCGTCCCACCCATAGTTAGTGACAATTCATGGCAGATTCCGTCTTATGCCATGCAGGCTATAACCAATACCATCCAATTCCATGGCCGAGACGATGAGGACGCCCCGGCCCACATTAACCGTTTCTCCCGCATCCTAGCCACCTTTAACCTTCACGGTGCACCCAACGATGCCACCTACCTACAGCTTTTCCCATTCTCATTAGCCGGCCGTGCGGCTACTTGGTTGGACTCTCAACCAACCGGCACCTTCACCACATGGGCGGGGCTTCGTCAAGCCTTTTTGAACAAATATTTCCCGCCCGCTAAAGCCTCACGCCTTAGGGACCAAATCCACTCTTTCCGCATGGAGCCCGACGAGCCTTATTACCTTGCTTGGGAGCGTTTCCAAAACCTTTGTGCTCGTTGCTCCCATCATGGTCTTTCTGATTGGGCTTTATGTGAGAAATTTTACAACGGTCTCACCCAAGAGACTCGTGATAGGTTTGATACTAATGCAGGGGGGCATATGATGGGTATTCTTACAGTTGCAGAGTGTCTAGAGCGTTTTGAGGCATTTGCTCAGTCTCAATCCCAATCACGATCCGATCAGCGATATCAAAGTGGTAATTCTAATACCACTACTAGTGCACCCGCCCGCGGGGTGAACCATGTCACCATGGACCCTAGTTTGGCCGCTGTGTTGGAAAACATTACTCGAGAGCTCAAGGAGATTAGAGCCAAGGTAGATAAGTGTGAGTTTTGCCGAGGGGGGCACGACACGAGTGCGTGTCCATTGCTAGTTGGTGAGGAGCAAGTTGATTTCGTAGGAGGAGGGTTCGGTAGAGGTCAATCTAGTGGGTTTGGTAATAATAATGTTGGTTCGGGTTGGCGAAATAATAATAATAACTTTAATACTAATAGCAATTTCCGCTCAAATGGACCGCCTGGTTTTCAAATAGCTCAAAATCCAAATAGGGGTCTAGGTTCACTTTTTGGTGGGGGTTCAAATGGGCAGGTCAAGGATGGGGGGTCAAATAATCAGGTTCAAACAGGTCAGGGTTCAAGTTTTGATTTAGGGGGCAGCATAGAAAGAATGGAGGCTATGATGAGCCAGCTAGTTGTAAGTGACCAAACCACCCAAAAGAAACTTAGCGAACATGACCTAATGCTTAAGAACCATCAAGCCTCCTTCCAAGACCTTCAAAGGGTCGTAGGGGACATGTCTAGAAAGCTAGAAGAGAGATTACCCGGTCACTTTGCGGGTAACACCCAACTGAACCCGAATGCTCATGTAAAGGCCATTACCACTCGTAGTGGCAAAACCGTAGGGAACCCGAGTGTAGAGGAGAGAGTAGTTGATGAGGATGGAGATATTGTAGATGAAGAGATAGAGATGGAGGCTCCCGACAAAGTGCAAAAGAGGCTAAGCCCAGCAAGTACCGCACAGCCCGATGAGTCTCAAAGTGAGAAGAAAGTTGAGAAAACACCAATAGACGTTAGACCTTCACCCTATGTGAACCATGCTTATGTTCCGTTTCCCTCACGTCTTAAGAACCAAAAATACTCAAGGGAATACGGGCAGTTTTTAGACATCTTTAAGCAATTGAAGATTAATCTTCCTTTTATCGAGGCACTCCAGTCCATGCCTAAGTACGCGAAATTCTTGAAGGACCTTCTTAGGAATAAGGAGAAGTTAGGGGAGTTGTCGAATGTCCCATTGCATGGAGGGTGTTCAGCCATTGTCTCAAATAAGCTTCCCGAAAAGCTTATCGATCCCGGTGTTTTCACTATTCCTTGTCTATTCGGTAGTAATACCAATGCTAGAGCTTTGGCCGAGCTAGGTGCTAGCATCAATTTGATGCCCTTTTCTCTTTACGAGAAACTAGACTTAGGCGAGCTTTCACCTACCCGAATGACATTATCCTTAGCTGATAGGTCCGTGAAATACCCGAGGGGCATAGTGGAGAATTTGTTAGTTAAGGTTGACAAGTTCGTTTTTCTGGCCGATTTCGTCATTCTCGACATGGAAGCCGACGAAAACGTACCGTTAATTTTAGGACGACCGTTTTTGAACACCGCTAAAGCTCTCATAGATATCTCTTTAGGCACCATCACACTTAGAGCGGGCGAGGAATCGGTAGTTTTTAAGGTTATGAATTCGAGAGGGCCTAGTGATAGAGTGGAAGCGGTATCGTTAGAGGGGGAGTGTGAGAAGGAAGAGAGAGATGAGGAGAAGGTGATGAGTGATCCGAGTCTAGAGAAGGTGATAGGACTCAAGTGTGAGGACCCACCGGATATGAGAGTAGAAGAATTAGAGGAGAGAGTGGTGCGTTTAGAATCTAGGATAGAGAAACTGAGCAAAGCTCAGTGTGGGGATAGAGTTCGATATGAAGAGTATAGATTCAAACCACCAGGTGGGGAGTTAAGAGGTTGTGAGAGAGGTAAGAGTGTTTGGGGCGATTTGGGAAATGATAGGTATAATGCTGCTACAGCCCGTGAGAGTATGTTTGGAGGTGAGCTGCATCTCTATGATCCTCCGTAAGTATGTGAAAAGTTGAAATCCCATGTGTAGAGTTTGTACCGTTTGTTTTTTTTTCATTAATTTTTCATTTTTTTAGTGGTTAGCGGTCGGTTCTTGTTAGTTTTTCGGGTCCTTGTTTGTGTTTTGAGTCGTTTGCAGGAGTGCATCGCCGAGGTTTTGGAGGAATTTACAAGAGAAATAAGGTTCCAGGTAAGTTTTACACTTAGAAAATTTAAGGTTGAATCTAGATGGTTTTGGAAAAGCTTTGAAAAAATTCTAAGGCATGGAACAAGAAAAAATCACGAAACATTCTGTGAAAAATGGCCCTTGGCGTGACGCCAAGGGCCTTAGCGTCGCGCGAGGCCTCCCAGGCAAAAATTAAGTGTTTCTTGACCCGCCGCGTAACGCGAGACCCACCCCCATTTGCCTTAGAGTCGCGCGAGGCCCTCTTTGGGCAGTTCAAAACGTGTTCTTGAACTTGTTGCTGCATAACGCTTCACCATTTCATCCTTATGTAACCCTAGTCACCCATAATACTAAAATCATCTAAACGTTCATCATGATTCCACACAAAACCCTAAAACACCCGATCTCATCAATCATATTGCCATGTTTCATCTTAAAGATCGAATTTGATATTGGGGAATCAATATTCAACCGAAATTTTCTTATTCTCTTTTGTTTCTCACAAATCTAAGGTATGTCTACTGCAAATTATATACATTGAGTCTTTGATTTTGTACCATGAGTCTAAAATAGTAGTTTTTGAATCGTTTTTTTAGAGTCGGTACTGTGTTGGGTTTTGTTTTGCAGTGTTTGTGCAGGTTTGGATTGTACCACCCGTACTCAATCTCCATTCGGGTGATTTCGGAGCTGCCTTATTGATATAACCCAACCAGGCTAGGCAACGATCGCGAATGAAATGTTATACGATCGTTCGTTGGATTCAAGACTCGTACGGCTGGCACTGACTTTTGTCCTAACCAGCTAAGTCTTTTCCAACTCTCACTGTATTTTATTTCTTTCGTACTTTATTGTTAGTTTCCATCTCTGCATTAGGGACAATGCAATCTTTAAGTGTGGGGATAGGAAACTGTCGTTTGGGTCTTAGCTAGTGAGTCTCGAGTCATAAATTTGAAAAAAAATTAAAAAAATTCCAAAAAAATTGAAAAATCAGAAAATGTCCTTTGAAATAAGAAGTTTGCATTGTTAAACGGAAAATGATAGAAAAGATGAATTTTTGCTCGGGTTCGAATAATAATAATAATAAGAGAATATAATAAATCGAGCTTGCGTCTAGTTAGGGATGTGTGGATAGGCCCGGGTTTGGTTTTAAGTCCCTTTGAGTTAATATACCTTAATTGTCGGTCTGCTAGTGGGTTCTCACCTGGGAAATATGGGAAACTAAAACTGCCGATAATAGTATAAGGGGCACCGTTATAAGTTAAAACCGTTAGAGTTTGTGGTCATGCGAAAAAAAATAGAATAAAAAGTGAGCTAGAAACTATATGAAAGTAACACAGGTCTATGTAATCCGAGTTGGGGATAGCGACTCTACAGCCGGTATGCCTCTGGGATGTGTGAAATCGACTTGCCGAATAAAAGTACCGAAACCTAAGTAATCTGTGGTTGGGGATCGCGACTCTACAGCCGGAATACCTCTTGGTTAGGGAAAGCATTGTCTAGACTCACGAAAGAAAGCAAAAATAGAAAAAAAATGAAAAAAAAAAAAAAAAAATTTGATTGTAAACTCTCTTGGTTTTGATATAAGACGGTTAGGAATTGGTCCAATGATCGTTCCTTTAGTCCTATAAGCTTGAGGTGGGAGTAGGTGGACCGTAGATTCTGGTGTGAGACCCTAGGTAGACTGACCGCACTTAAATTAAATTCACATGATAAGGGCTTAGGATTGGACTTGGGTTTAAGGGGACAAGTATATTTGCAATCGCGGCTAACGCAAGTCTTGGTTTTAATTAATTATACCTATGCTTTTGACCCGGGTGATTATTCATTTCTGATTCCGTTGCATAATTCTTTTTCGAGGACGAAAAAAGAGTAAGCGTGGGGATGTTTGATGTACTGTAAAGTACATATGTTTATAGTGTATATTTTGGTCAGTTTTCAGTTGTTTTGAGTCTAGTTTAGGTTAGAATTGTGATACTGCTGACGTTAAGCTTTGATTTCAGGTCCCTTAGCTTAAAGTGATGAAAAACGAGTCAAAACGAGCAGTTCGGAAGAAAAACGGGATTCGTACGGGCGTCAGAGAAGCTGGAAATTGAATAAAATAAAAAATAAAGAAAATCTGACATTGGAGGCGCCGCGCGACGCGACACCCCCTAAGCGTCGCGCGAGGGGTCTTATTTCGATTAACGTGTTTTCCAATTAGGGTTTGGTTAGATTAATTCCCAAGAAACTTAATGGAAAACCCTAATTACGAATTTAGAGTTCTTGGGAGCAATCTTGTAGCATTCTTGGCAAGCAATTGGAGATTTGAAGGCATAGGAATCATTGGTACGAGTCGAGAGCGAAGAATCGAAGAATCTATCGGGTTTTCTAATCCCTTGTTTTGTCGATTACTTTCTTGGAACTTTGTTGCAATGAATTCTGTTCTACACATCTTTGTTTTGTTTTCATTTACTGAGATGCTTGGCTAATTTCATAAACCACCTAGACTTGATGAATGGATTAATATAAAGTTTTTACCTGTTTTGTTATTTGCATGATTGTTATGGGTGATTGTGTTTAGTAAGAGGTTTGATTTAATGGTTTGATGTGTATGCGTACTTTGAATTGGTTTATTGTTATTACTTGCTTCATATGATTCTTAGTGACGGTCTATATCACAACATAGAGTCATATTAGGGTTTAGGGTTTCGGTGAGTGTCTATATCACGTGAGAAAACCTTCACTCTTTAGGGAGAATCGGCCGATAACCTCTAGAAGTAAGTGGTAATAATTTGCTAAGTCTTAGTGTTCTACTAGTCCTAATACCTGGAAAGTGAGGGGCTATTGGTAGGTCTTACCCGGCGAATTGCTTTAGATAGGCCTTGGAAAAGGTTATGTCTTGGTTTACCTGTCGGTTTTATTAGTCTATCAAGTCAGATTAATTACTTCAAACTACCCTAGATCTAGGATTGGAAAAGAATAGGTCAACATTAGGGTACTTACACAATAATTAGACAATTGGAAAAGCGTCTAATAACCGTTAGGATTAACGGCCTAGGTAGCTCCACAGGTTTCTCCTTGAGAAGGGTCGAGGGGCCTCGTTGGTTCTTAATAGGTTTAGTATTATAAGATCCCGGTTCCATAACTCGTGCATTTAACTTAATCTGTAATCTCTTAAAAACAATCCAGGATTCTTGTCTAGGTGGTCCCGGTCTCATATAAGAAAAGTCTTCAGTCTTTATTCGTGTTTAGTCTAGCTTTAGTCTACTTAGTAGTTTAATATAGATTTCCTAGATTTTCAGTAACCCCCCCCCCCCAAAACAAATAAACAAGTTTTAGTCGTGTCTGTCAGTGTCTAGTCAGAGTCTAGTCTACGTGATACATAGAGTCCTGTGGTTCGATATCCGGACTTCCTAGGTTATACTACATTGATCGGTACACTTGCCGATTGTGTGGTTTTAGGTCGAGTCTAGAATTAAAGCTTTTTAGTGTCTAGTCTAGAGAGTCTAACATAGTTTATTTTTATAGTCTGTTTAGCACACATCAGTTACGGTATGCTAAAGAATTGTAATGTTTAAAAGTTTTAAACAGTCTCGCTGATGATGTGCCGATAGGTTTTTACACATTTAGTAGGTTTGTTCGAGATATAAACCTAAATCTTTACTTACTTATTTCGTGGGGAACACTACTTGGATATATAGGTAACCCCTGAAATCTTGTTTGAAAGATCCCTTTTTCTGAGATACTAGGTCTTTATACTCAGTGATATCTGGGGTATTATCCCGGGACTTCTGATTTTGTGGAAGCAATGGCCTAGTCCCCGTATAATACTTTACGCTTTGCTTGAAATATAGCGCCACCCTCAGCATAAATGATAAGACAATAAAATTGCTAATCAATGCTGTTGTAAAAAAGATCCTCTAAAGGGGACCCACTAAAGTCGAACTGTCATCTCTCTGCTGAACGGAAGTTCTGACCTGAGCTCTCACGGTTTTGCAAATTAACCCCTTACAGATATTATCTGTGGTATACTCACCTGTAAGACTGAATATTGGGATTTGGATACGGGAGTATATTCAAGAGGTGGGACACATGAATAAGTTTAAGTCTCTAAAATACTAAATCCGTATCCTGGACAGATTGAAATGTGTGTGAAAATTTAAGTGGATCAGTATATTGACAATCTAAGCGAATTGTTTAATTCTGTATATGTAATCAAAGCTTAACGGTACTTGTGACTTGTCGAATAGCTGATATGATTCCCTAACACGCTTAACCAAAAATATGTTTGTAAATAGTTTACTCTTACTGCATTTCATTTCTGTAATTCATTTTCTAGTTTAGAACTTTATTAAAAAAATCCAAAAAGATTTTACACTTCAGCTTTATTTTCCGACAAACCAAAGTGGAGAGCTTATCTTCAGATTCACAATTTGAAGCAGATGCAGGAAGTTTCTGGGCTGAATGATGAGTTTGGAGCTAAACATGATAAGTTTGTGAAAAATGGAAAGTTAATGCAAGTCCATTAATTTGAAGCTTGTAAATTTTCAGAAAATGTTTGAACAAAATGTTAGTGTGAATTATCTCAGATCAATCAAGGTCATTAAGTTGGACTTGGTAGATAAATTGAGTAATCAGGGTCATTAATTTGGACCTGAATACTTAAGTGGATTTCTGTACACTGATACGACCATCAAATGAGATTGAATGGTAAGTAAGGATTGAAACTGTTATTGTCATATATCTTATATTTAGGTAGAGATTGTGCAGGTAACAGGAATCCCCATGGCAAAGAAAATGTCAAAGTTTGAACCAGAATTCAAGCCCTTGCTTATCGAGAGGGGGAGTCTGCGAAAGGGGGAGTTCACATTCTGGATCAACACTCAAAGGGGAGATTGAAGTTTAAAGTTTGAAGATAAGGATTGAAGGGAGCTTTACAATGTCAAGACAATTTGGATAGAGACAAAGACTAAAGACTCGGCGCCGAAGACTTCGTCAACATCCAAGGGGGAGTCTGTTGGTGCATCTACTGTCTGTTAACTTCGTCATTAATCGAGTCTTATGTCTAGATAGGATAAACGAGTGCACAACAGTGATTGAATTAGGGTTTGATTATATTTTAGGAGGTAATTTCGTTTAAGAGTGTCAAAGGACATGTTCAAACGAAATCACTAATTTCGTTTGAACATGACCTGTGTCATCCTCAAACGAAATCACAAGGCCTATATATAGGGGTTGTGCTAGTTCATTTGAAACGGAATTAAAATGTGTGTGTGAGCTGAGGTGCTGTCGGATTTTTGTCAGAATTGATTATAAAAGCTCAGGAAATCATCAATAGATAAAGATTAAAAGGAAACAAGCTGTTTGATGTCATTTACATTGATTCCGCCTTTGTATTTGATGATGAACTACTCAACTTGACTGTTTAGGGTCACACGACGATCCAACAAAATACTTCAAAATAATCATATTTTAATGTTTATAATCTGACCAAATATCATTTTTATAAAATCATTTTCAAATCATCATTTCATGCTTTCATATCATCAGGCATGTTCATGTATGTGCATCTAATGCACTCATACAACATTAACATCATTACTTATGATCTAATTTATATTCATCATGCATTTAACTCATATTCAAACATTCAAGAAAATTCTAATCTTCCCATGATCATTATCAAATCATCACTTTTCATATAAACTCATTTCAAATAAAAAAGCTTTCATATGACACCTTTTAAACATGCATGCATTCATCTTTATGATTTTTTTTATCAATCAAGAACATCAAGAAAATTAAAACTCAAACTCCATACATATATATATACACGTACGGCCACACATATACATACTAGTTCATCCATTTTATTTTCTTTGAAAACCCATTTGTTTAAGAATTCAAGTTTGTGAATTATCCAAGAACTTTGAGAAACTTCTATCATCATCATCATCATCAACATCATCAAGAATCAAGAATATGGTTTTTAAAGTAAATTTTATACCTTCTAGTTCTTGAATGATTTTTAGCAAAGATTTGATGACATGAGACTTAATTGTTGCTTGAAACACCTTGAAACCACTTCTAAATCATCAAGTGAACTTATAAACACCTTGTAATGAGTTTGAATCCTCAAGAACATGGTTAGAAATTTCGAAATTAATGTGTTATGAGGGTGTTTCGGCTGAATTGTAGAGAGAGAGAGAGAGAGGATGAGTTTGATTTCTTTGAATAAGTTTCATGATTTATGGTGATATCTTGGGAGTATAAGGAAACATCATCATCACCACCTATTTTTCACCCAATTATTGAAGGAGAGAGGAGGGATAAAGTGATGCATGGCTGCCATCTCAATTCTTTGTCCCTCATTACACACACACTTCGAATACATACATATATATATATATATATATATATATATAAATACAATCTAGACCATAAACTGGTATTTTACTGGATACCGGGTATTTTATCTAGCGTTTTAATCCCGTTTTAGTGCGTTTTAAATTATTTTTATCACTCTATAAAATAATCTCACCAAAATATTATTGAACAATATTTTGTTTTCCGGGACTGGCGACGTTGTCGGTATTTAGCAGTGTGCGCGCTGTGCTACGCGGTATGCGCTTAAAATCGCAAAAATAGGGATTTAAGCGTTTTTATTTGTTTTTATCATTCTATAGTAATTAACTCATCAAGTTATTACTAAAATAATTATCAGTTTCCTTGACAGACTGTGTTGACAGTGTTTTGTCGGTATACGCGCTGCATCACGCGGTACGCTCTTAAACTCGAAAAATAGAGCTTCTTAGCGTTTTAATTTGTATTTCCTCACGAATATGATTAAAATTATTATTCTAATCATAACAGACTATTTTTAGGATTTTAACACCGATCGGGTGGTCACCGACGTTCGTTTCACATTTTATCCGTTACCCAATAAGCGTTCATCTTATCGTTGCCAACATAATTTTTACTAAAGTTTAAATTTACCAACTCATTAAATTCCACATATAAACATCATAACCAGTCAAATACAGCCCTGTTAACTATTCACAACACGTGTTACAATTGTACTGTACGGCCTGAAAAGTTGGGTGTCACATCTAATGCTATGAATCCAACACCGATTTTGGTGAATCGGCCTCGTTAGCCCATTTTTCGTGTCTAGAGATATTTGCAGCTACCAATTTTGGTGGTGGTGGTTAGTGAAGACGATTGGGGTTTCGGTTTACATGGTAGTTGATGATGGTGGTTATTAACGACGATTGTATAGGAGTAGGGTGATTTCGGTGATAACAATTCGGTATACATATGCATATTTTATACAAGTGTAAATAACAAGAGAGAGATACCTGTGTATATGTATTTTCATAGAGTTTAATGACAGAGATAGAAATACATGAGATTTTGAAAATAAATGAGAAAAAAGAGAGAAATGCTGTTTTACAATATTACCCTTTGTACTTCATATTATATATATTGTAGGATCGTTGTACGACCTGAATGAGTCGATCAGAAGAGTTGTTTATCCGAATCAGAGGCGGAATCAATGAAACGGACGTTTGATGTAATTATAATGTCTCTATTATTGATTTAACACTGATTTACAACCTGGAGACGATTCGGCAGAGCTTCGTTACTCAGATCTGAAAGTTACAAATGAACAAACCAAGTGCCCTATATATAGTTATGGTGATTTCGTTTGAAGCTGACCAGGACACTTTCAAACGAAATTAGTTAATCTAATTTCGTTTGAACTTGCCACTGACACATTCAAACGAAATTACAAGTTAACCCGCTAAAATCTGTTTCTAGTACCCTGAGCACTGGTCATTCTATCCTATCCTATTACATGACTCGATACAAGACGAAGTCAATAGACATAGTGCACTAACAGACTCCCCCTTGGATATTGACGAAGTCTTCAGTGTCCAATCTTTATCATGACACATCTTCAGTCTTGATCAGTCTTCATGCTCTGTCTCTGGCTCTAACACTGTAAGCATCCTATCAATCTTTCTCCAATCAGCTTCTATCTTTGAATGTTGTACCAGAATCTATCTCTGGCTCTTTCTTTCTTTAGGCTCCCCCTTTCATCAAGCTTCCATGCTTTTAGGGATCGACACCTTTATTTCCTGCTACAAGCTCCCCTAGCTTTGAGCTCGTCTTCAGACTCCCCTTAGACTCAGCTGTTGGGATCGTAGTCTGGTATCATATCTGCAACACTCATACGTTTATAAGTAACATCATTTCAAATTTCAGCATATCCAGGAATTGTAACCTGGCTCACTCACTCAAACTTTCTAAAATCACTCCCCATATCAACAAACTTCTAGAATTTGTCAGTTTCAGCGAAACGGATCGGAAACTGGCTCTTTTAACAATATAAGCATCCAAATCCCCCACAGTTAATCATCCAAGTCCAAATTAATGACCTTGGAGATATCACAAACTGTTTTTGGTTTTTGATTTTAAAACTTCAAGTTTCAAATTAATGAACTTGTTTTATTTTTCAGAAACACAATCAGCTTACTTAGATTTTGACACTCAGCATTTCAGACATCGGTTGTCGAAAATAAAACAAAAACAAAAATCTTTTTGAATTTTCTGAAAAATATAAAACAATAAAGAAATATATACAAACATATTTACAGACAATATTTTTGTTTGAGTATGCGTCAGAGGATCATATCAGTTTTTGAGACAAATCACTAGCACCGTTAAGCTTTAATCATTTTAAGTTCTAAACGATTCACATAGATTGACGATATAGTTGTCCTCTTAAACTCAATCTAAAAACTTTCGAAATGCTTACTGATACGTTAAGGTATATTAATTTTGCACTAAATTCTTATGGACCCCACAATCTCAGCATATCCCCTCATCATGCAATACACTGACTCACGTAATGCCTTTAAACTTTCATCAACTGTGATTTGTGCAAAAATAACGCAGAATGTTTAAACATTAACAATCAGGTCGATACTTCCGTATACGCAGAGAAAGTCCAATGTTTAAACAAAATAAGAAAATAAAACAAGTTGAAATTGTTTAGGCTTTAACCACCAGGTCGATACTCCCGTATACGCAGAGGTGATCCAAAGCTTAAACGAAACACCAAAGAAAATAAAGCAGAACGTTTAGGCAATAACATCCAGGTCGATACTCACGTATACGCAGAGGATGTCCAATGCTTAAACAAAATAAAGAAATAAAACAAGTTTAAATCTTTGCAAAATGAAAACACAAAATCACAGTGACTTTTCAGCAAAGTTGTGAAAGCTCACAAACTTAACCGGTTTTTATGCTCTTTTAGAATTCAGTGATTACTGAGTAGGCACACAGTCAAGAAGGACAAAACTAAGTACTATGCTTTCAACCATGTTTCCCACTAGAACTAGGGTTTTTCATTTAAGTTTGTATCGTTATCGCAAATCTACTAGTCTAGATGAGCCTATCGTCACATCCTTAGTGAGATCGTTTATCACATTTGACATTTCATTTATTTAGCATGCTGTGATAGTCCTCTGATTTACTATCATTTCCTCTTATTCACAACAAAACTCATTTTATCTTTTTCAATGTTTTTGGCATTCTCAAATTTTCTAATTTTTTAAAAATTTTTCTCCCCCTAAATTCAAAATATGTCTCAATTTTGATTTTCTGAGAAAATTTGAAAACAAACTATACAAGGAAAGTGACAAACTGATATCAAATCGCTTCAATTCGCCATTCACTTGGCAGAAACAATCAGAACTCCCCCTGACAACAAACTATTTTCCCATTATGATTTCAAAACACTTAAGTTTGTTTTAATCAAAAATGGTTTTTCCGGAAAATTAGTTTTGTTTGTCTTTTCACAAACTCGGGGTTTCATCACCTTGTTCTTTTTCAAACATTTTGAAGAATTTAACATTTAAGACCCTTGTCAACAACAAACACTAGTAGAAAATCAAGTACAACTTAATGTCCCTGATTTACCACTTGTAAGTCGAAATATCACCAAAGTGAATTTCTCAAGAAAGATGCCGATTCCTACTCCACACTTACCAACCTGGGAGTTCCGGCAAGTCAGGTGTTTACTTGAACAGATTCACCCAAGCCTGACCAGCCTTGGGTGATTTTGACAATACAGATTCATATTTTTTTCCTCAATTTGTGGCTCTTCTGACTTTTTCGAGTCAGATTCATTGCCTGATCGTGGCTCCTCTAACTTTGACGAGTCAGAATCATTGCCAGAACATGGCTCTTTTGACTTTGACAAGTCAAATTCATCGCCAGAAGATGGCTCTTTTGTTTTCTCAGAAACAAATTCATCGCCATTCTTTATTGGAACCTAATCTCTACAATGTTTAAGCTTTCCAAATTTGTCAACTCGTGACGTGCATGATTTTTCACAATCTTTGTTATACTTAAACACTTTGATAAAGGCTTTGTCTGAAAAATTAACTTTCTTTGATTTTTCGTTGGTTCGATTAGTTAATTTTTCTTTCTTTATCAACCCATTTGTCCTCAGATTTGCATCTGATGAGTTCGTTTTGCTTGACTGGTCCTTGTTAGTTGAGCAAATAGATTCATCTGAACTTTTTCTCGGATTATCAGTCGTATCCGAGGACAAAATCTTTTCGAGATACTCCCTAGCTTTCTTCCTTTTCTTTCTCAGTCTGACTTTTTGCCCTTTTGATAACTTCACCTTCTGTTTTTTCTGTTTCTTTTCTTTGGGCTTTTCTTCGACCTTGACTGATTCATACATTTGTTCATGAAATTCAGCCCTCGATCTTCTCTTTGATCTCATTGGGCAATCTCTTGCAATATGGCCTCTGATGTGGCATTCATAGCACCTTCTTGTTTCGAATCTCTGACTTTGGCAGTTAACAGCAATGTGTCCTTGATAGCCACAAGTGTAACACACTCTGTTATCATACCTTTCCTCATTTTCATACCACACACCATTTTCATACCACACACTTAGATCATAGCATTGATTTGCCTTGTGGTAATCACGTCTCTTCTTGTATCCTTGATTTGGCATTTGAGCACTGTGGTCAAACCTGCACCACTTATTAACAGCTTTTTGTGAATTTTTTTTTTCAGATTTTTGTGATTTTTCATAATGATTGGATGACTGAACTGATGAGCTTTTATTTTCATTTGGAAAATTTTTCGAATTTTTAACTTTTTGTTTTTGTTCTACATTCTTCTTAATAGGTTTTTGCTTTGAGCATTCACCTATTTCAGTAGAATGTAAAGTAGTGTTTTTAAATTTTTCTTGTAATTCTAAAAATATTTTTCTTTTCTCTTCTTTTTCTTTTTCATCATCAGTTTTATCATCACAATCTTCAATTTTGACTTTGTCAAAATTTGTGACATTGTCACTTATTGGAACAGAATTGATCGGTTTTGGACATACAAAATCTGGTATTGATGTTGAAGCCTCAAAGCCGTTCAATTTATTTTCAAGCTCATCAATTTTATTCAGAGCAATTTCAGCTTCATTTTCAAGCCGAATGATTTTCTGAAGATGAGAATTTATTTCAATCTGTTTTTCAAGATTATTTTTAAAAATAACAGATTTTTCATCTTCTAAAATCTTTATTTGACTTTGAATTTTTTTTTCAATTTTCAATTTTTCATTTTCAAAACCTGTTATTTTATTTTGAAATTCTTTTTCATTTTCTTTTAAATTTTTGACTTCCAATGTCAAACTCTCCACATCTTTCAAGAGTTTGACATTTTCTGCTTCAGATTTTTCACATTTCAAGCACACTACTTCACATTTTGAAATTTCATCTTTCTTTTTATCTTTCGCTTCTCCATCTCCCTACCATTCTCTCTGTTGAGCGTCTTCTTCTGCAGCAAAATATTCAATGAGAGCTTCCTCACTAAGAGTTTTCGCATCAATAGCAATGTTTCCTTGAGGATCAAGGTAACATTCTCTACTCGCATCCCATCTCTTTGCCTTCTTAGCTTCACTGTATACACGAGAAATTCTCATCAACCTCCAATGAGCTCTCTGTTGTCTTTCTTTGTATTTTTCTTCTTCACTTCTTGTGTCTTTGAAAGGAGTAATTTTTTCCATGATTTTATATCCTTGAATTTCCTCGAAATCACCTTCAAACAAACAAACGATCAGTTTAAACGAAATGAGTACGTAAAAGTGTGTGTTGATGAAATCAATCTAAGACTCGTGTCAAAGATTTGCGGATTCGTTCCAATATTGTTCGGGTGAAATCACTAAATGAATGGCTGAATGAATGGGCCGATCAAAACGAAATGGATTCAATTGGGCCTCTAGTTTTTATCACATGCAATTCACACAAACAAATCTTGGGCTGACACAATTAATGATCACATAAGGAATATATTGGGCCGAACACTATTGATCTTAAATGTTGATTTTTATGATTGGGCCGATGGATTTAATGCAATAAATGGATTCAGCACATGCAAAACTAATTGATCCTCACATGCAAAAGCCGACAACAAATGCTTTATAAAGTCAATCTAATTGGGCCGCTTATTATAAGAGGGCTGGCAATGACAATATACTCAAATATGATTGGGCCGTCCTTTGTGAATTCAGTATGTCATGTGGCCGACAATTGAATGTATTTAAGAATACACATGAACTACTGACATACTTCTTTCAAACTAAATCTCTAATTTCAAACGAGATACCCATCTCAAACGGAATAAACCATATCTTTCAAACGGAATATGTCTTTCAAGTGAAATCAGTCAGTACAATTCAAACGAAATCAGGTAAACGTGCTTTTTCAAACGAGATTATCAAGTTATTTCAAACGAAATAGTCTATGACGTCATTATTTTTCGAACAATTTCAAACGGAATTATCAGTTTTTATCAGAATTAGTTTGAATTTTAGGTCAATACTTTCAAGGATTAGTTAAAAGTATGTTTCGTTTGATATATGTGAAAATCAGACCATTTCAACCGTTAAAACTCTTTCAAATCAGAAAGAAAGAGTAGAAGTAAGAGAATCCGGTAAAATCAAGCTGAATTGGTATGAACTCCTCGTCCTGAGCTCTGATACCACTTGTAGGATCGTTGTACGACCTGAATGAGTCGATCAGAAGAGTTGTTTATCCGAATCAGAGGCGAAATCAATGAAACGGACGCTTGATGTAATTATAATGTCTCTATTATTGGTTTAACACTGATTTACAACCTGGAGACGATTCGGCAGAGCTTCGCTACTCAGATCCGAAAGTTACAAATGAACAAACCAAGTACCCTATATATAGTTATGGTGATTTCGTTTGAAGCTGACCAGGACACTTTCAAACAAAATTAGTTAATCTAATTTCGTTTGAACTTGCCACTGACACATTCAAACGAAATTACAAGTTAACCCGCTAAAATCCGTTTCTAGTACCCTGAGCACTGGTCATTCTATCCTATCCTATTACATGACTCGATACAAGACGAAGTCAATAAACATAGTGCACTAACATATATATATATATATATATATATACATAGATAGGGTAGGGTTCATGCGAGAACTACCCTTATTGCGAGAATCACGAGAACCAATGTGAACAGGTGGCAATTTTGTAAATACCAAACAACTTTTAAAAAACTCGCTTACCTGCTTTACTATATCGGACTTCAAGCCCAAATTACATGACATTTAATACAAAATTTCACGTCCACTCTCCAAATTCTGATTACATCCAGGTCTCTCAACGATTATCAACCTGAATCTATCAACAATTCGTCGATTACAATCGATTTCATCATCGTCTCGAACACATCATCACTTCACCATCATCAGTTCACCATATCGAAGCATCTGGATTGAGATTTTATCTCAGATTTGAGATTTTACCAGCAGATATTTCATATTTTGTCATATAATCGAGGTTAGTTCCCAAAATTCGTCCAAAATTAGTCGTATAATCTATATTAGGAACATAATCATCGATCGTACATTCTTCATCCATTCGTAATTAGGGTGACGTGTTTATAAGCATTGTGGATTTTTAATCCATTCGTAATTAGGGAAACGTGACTATAAGAATAGATGATTCAACGAGTGTGTCACTATGGCGGTATCACCGGGAATCAATCGCCGTTGGAATCGTCGCCGCCAACGGAATTGTTGACGGATTTGTAACATATATACAGTCATATAAATCGAGACACCGTATGCAAATTTTTACAATTGTTTATACTGTTATATGATAGATAATTTGTTGTTTGTACTTTTATATGATAGATAATTTGTTGAGTCACACTTCATTTTGTATTGTGTGATATATAGTTATGCACATGTGCATATTTTGATATCATAGGTTTAACATAATTGGCTATTAAGGTAATTTTTGTGTAATATGTAGTTATGCACATGTGCATAGATTGTAATAATAAGTCAATATGCACATGTGCAT
Source organism: Helianthus tuberosus (assembly GCA_030545235.1). Taxonomy (NCBI): domain Eukaryota; kingdom Viridiplantae; phylum Streptophyta; class Magnoliopsida; order Asterales; family Asteraceae; genus Helianthus; species Helianthus tuberosus. Next base: position 32,863,898 of record CM060406.1, read on the forward strand.
AGTGTGCAATAACATGTGAATAAGGTAGATAATGTTGATGCAGATGACATTGAATAAGGTATTTAGTTGTATTTTGGTGTGATGTATAGTTATGCACATGTGTATTTAATGTTGGATTATGTTAATAAGGTAGTGTTATGTGATATATAGATATGCACATGTGCATAACTTGACAAAATATGTTAACATGCACATGTGCATAATTTGTCATAATAGGTTAGTAAGGTATTTAACGTTTATCCACATGTTAATTGTAGATCCCCAATGGAAAAAATCGAAAAAAGTAACATTTGTATTAAAGTCAAGGGATGAAGGGTTTATCAAGAATGTCGGACGCAACAGGAGACAAATATGTGAATGTTAAACAAAAAGATTAGAAGCTGTTGATTATTTATTATTATTATTATTATTATTATTATTATTATTATTATTATTATTACTATTACTATTATTATTATTATTATTATTATTATTATTATTATTTTAGTAACTAAATCTGAGTTTATGCACATGTGCAGCATTGTATTACTTTTTTTTTGTTAATATTATAAATTGTGTAAACACATTAAGTTTATAAATGTAGGTGTGCATTAGTATGTATGAACATCTTATAACATGTTTTATTTTGTTTGCACACGTGCATCATTGTGTGGGAATGCACATATGCGGTAGGTTTGTAGGTTTGGTAATTGTATGTTTTTGTTTATTATTGTAGATCAGCGATGGAAAAAATGAAAAAAAGGTTCCATTTAATATAAAATAAAGGGAGTAAGGATCGAAAAGAATGTGAGATGCTACGGAGGACGAGGACAGACGTAATATTGAAACAAAAAGTTAAAATAGGTTGCTTAATATTTAATGATGTGATTGGGTAGAGATGCACATGTTCATTATTTTTTAGTTTTTACTTATTTTTTAGTTTTTACGTTAAATGATGTCGTCATTCATTTAAACACATATATTATACCATATGCAGATGTAGATATAGGAAAAGGCATACAAAGGAGGGCAAGTAAATATGACAAGTAAGGGGAAGAATAATGAAACATTGGGTAAAGATGATAGTGAAATGCGCGCGGACAAGAGAAAGAAGGTTGAAAAATCAACATTAAAGAGGAGGCATGAGAATAATGACGATATGGTGGACAACAACGTTGACGGTATGTGTTGTAAAGTTGTGTTAATACAAAGTTGAATTTGCACATGTGCAAAATTTTGTATGAAAATTATATAACGTGTGTTTCTGTTTTTTTTTTTTGTTGACACATGTGTTATGAAGGGTTGACGGATGAAGAATCTAGGAAAAGGTTAGAGGAAGAATCAACAAAGCAGTAGGAGTGTTGGAGGAGGTTGAACAAATGGGAAGAAGATAAAAAAAGGGTATTTAAGTAATCAGTAGGAGTGTTGTAGGTAGGTGGTTGGTGGAAACAATATTTGTTGTTTTTTTTTGTTTTGTTGGTATTGACAGTGATATTGTGTCGCAACCCCTGACCCCTGCCCCGGGAGGCGGGCGACCGCGAGCTACTTATTGGTGTTTATTAATTTGGCAGCGGAATTTACATCAGAACCGTAGTTAGGAAATAGTTTATTAGAGTAAAACACCACACTTTTATAATTAATAAGTATATGGGAAAAACCCAAGTCTCCATTACAAACATGTTTTTAGGGATAAACCCTAATTTATTGAAATAAAACTTCTTCTTTATTTAGGTAACTTTTATAGCCACTTTTCCAAGCCTTCAGTGCTCTCCAGCTGGCTTCTAATTGGCTTTCACGTTTTGTTACCTGAAACACATTTAAAAACGTTTTATCAGCAAGAAATACTGACGAGTGAATCCCAGTTTAATTAAAACAGGTTTTATTATTTTACAGCATTGAGGGCAATCCAGCAATTACATTTGTTTACATCTACTTTAATTATCACCATGGTACTGTCAATCCTGACTTGTGGTAATGTTACTACTCACAGTGTAGTAACAAATTTTGTATACAAAACCCCAACATACTCAATCACTGTTAATTATCCTTTAAACTAATTGAAGTTTTATAAAAACAATTTGTGAAAAGAGGAGTCACTCACATTGCTAATTTAGGTATTTCCTTGTGACTTCCTGGTTATAATCTGTTAAATTAAACAATGCACACGTGTTAGTATAATAACCCAAATTTACATTAGCTATAACCTCCCCGAGATAGAACTCCAACGACTGAGTCAGGCAGGGCCTTGACATGCATTACGGAGCTCTAGATCAATCAGGTAAAGTAACTAATACATAACCGGGGGTTATGATACTTACATCGAGACAGAGCTTCTTTATTTTAGTGGGTATAATACCCAGAAATTATTTCTATTATTTCAGAATTTCAGAGAGAGATCGAGATTTTGAACGAGGAATGACTGAAGCCGATCTCCTCTACTTATAGGGTTGTTCAGCCACTTTCCCGTGCCCCGCGACGGAAACAAGAGGGGCCGTCGTGCCCCACCAGAGCCTCTAGGGTAGGACCTAGCTTGGCTGACTCAAGGGGTAGCTTCGACACGAGTGGGACACGTGGTAGCTCAGGGTTACGCCTGGTGTCAGGCTGTCACGGCCTGCGACAGCTCCTGCTGTCTTCCTCGCGCCCCGCGAGCGAGCAGGAAAGTTTCTTTTTATTTAATATTTATAAAATAAAGGTATTTCGGGCCCACTTTTCATATAGGGGTGTTTTAATGGTTTTAGGAGAGTTGTTATATCATCCCCACTTTGTTTTAGAACTCGTCCTCGAGGTCTACTGGAATAGGTGTGGATATTTCCTCTGCATCCCTGATTCAAGCTCCTAAGTGTATTCTGGTCTTCTCTTGGAATCCCATTTTACTTTAACTAGAACCAGTCTCTTGTGTTTGAGATTTTTGATCTTTCTGTTTTCAATCTGTAGGGGTTTCTCTATTAACTTAAGTTTCTCATTTACCTCTATGTCCTTAAGAGGTACCACTAATGATTCATCTGCTAAACATTTCTTGAGATTACATACATGAAATACATCATGTATTCCTGCCATTTCCTCTGGCAGTTGTAGCTGGTAAGCTACTGGTCCTATTCTTCTAATAATCTCAAAGGGTCCAACATACCTGGGGCTTAGCATTCTCTTTTTGATGAATCTGACTATTCCTTTCCAAGGAGAAACTTTTAATAATACCTTATCTCCTACTTGAAATTCCAATGGTTTTCGCATGTTACCAACATAACTTTTTTGTCGATCGCGTGCTGCTTTTAGTATTTCCTTGACTTGAATAATCTTGTCCATTGTTTCTTGTACTATTTCTGGTCCAGATAGTTGCTTTTCTCCAATTTCCGCCCAATAGACTGGAGTTCGACACTTTCGTCCATAAAGTGCTTCGAATGGTGCAGCATTGATACTGGTATGATAGCTGTTACTGTATGAAAATTCTATTAATGGTAAATGATCGTCCCAATTTCCTCCGAAATCAATTACACAAGCTCTAAGCATATCTTCCATTGTCTGAATTGTCCTTTCGCTTTGTCCATCCATTTGAGGATGATAAGCAGTGCTAAGATTTAGCTTGGTTCCCATTGCTTTTTGGAAAATAGTCAAAAAATGAGAAGTAAAACGGCTATCTCTATCAGAAACAATAGATAAAGGAATTCCATGTAATGAAACTATTTCATTTACATATAACTTGGCTAACTGTTCCATACTGAAAGTTTCCTTTATTGGTAAGAAATGAGCAGACTTGGTTAATCTGTCTACAATCACCCAGATTGTATCATTACCTTTTCGTGTTTTGGGTAATTTGGTAAAAAAGTCCATTGTTTTCAATTCCCATTTCCATATTGGCATTTCTAATTGCTGCAATAAACCTGAGGGTTTCTGATGTTCAGCTTTAACGTGTGAACGGGTTAGACACTTGGCAACCTAAGCTGCTATATTCTTTTTCATTCCTATCCACCAGAAATTCTTTCTTAAGTGTTGATACATTTTATCACTTCCAGGATGTATCGTATATTTAGACTTATGAGCTTCTTCTAATATTCGGTGGCGTAGGTTTCCTTGTTTGGGTATCCAAATTCTTTTTCTTATGGAATCTCCAAATTCCATCTGTTCCTTGTTCTAATTCCTAAATCATTCCTTTTAAATTTTTAGTATCGTCCTTGATTACTGATTCCTGTACTTCCCTAATTTGCTCGTTTAAATCTATCTGCAAATTTAATTTAAGGGAACGTACTCTTCTAGGTTTTTCATGATATTTTCGACTTAAAGCATCAGCTACTACATTAGACTTTCCTGCATGATACTGGATACTACAATCATAATCACTAAGAATTTCCATCCCTCGTCTCTGTCTCATATTTACCTCCTTTTCCCAAAAAACATATCTTAAATTCTTATGATTGGTGAAAATGGTAAACTTACTACCATAAAGATAATGTCTCCAAATTTTAAAGGCAAAAATTATGGCTCCTAATTCTAGATCATGGGTTGTATAATTCTCTTCATGATTCTTAAGTTGTCAAGAGGCATAGGCTATAACTTTTTGACGTTGCATCAACACACATCCATAACCTAATTTAGAAGCGTCACAATAGACTACAAAGTCTTCAGTTCCTTCTGGTAACGCTAGTATGGGTGCGTTGGTTAATCTTTGCTTAAGGATTCTAAAGGCTTCTTCCTGTTTTGGTCCCCATTCAAACTTAATAGATTTACAGGTCAATTTTGTTAAGGGAATGACTATTATAGAAAAATCATGGATAAACCGTCTATAATAACCGGTCAGTCCTAGAAAACTTCCCACCTTCGTTGGTGATTCAGGGACTTTCCATTTAGTAATTGCCTCGATATTTGTGGGATCCACATGAATTCCTTCATGATTGACTAAATGTCCAAGGAATTGCACTTCTTCTAACCAAAATTCACATTTTGAGAATTTAGCATAAAACTTTCCTTTTCTCAGCAAATTTAAGAGTGTATACAGATATGCTGCATGTTCCTCTTTACTCTTAGAGTAAATGAGAATATCATCTATAAAGACAATTATGAATTTATCCAAATATGGTTTACATATTCTGTTCATCATGTCCATGAATGCGGCTGGGGCATTGGTTAAACCAAATGGCATAACGGTATTCATAATGCCCATACCTTGTTCTGAAGGCAGTTTTAGGAATGTCCTCTTGATGTACCTTCAATTGATGATATCCTGAGCATAAATCGATCTTAGAAAAGAATCGAGCTCCTTGCAATTGATAAAAAAGATCATCGATTCTCGGTAATGGGTACCGATTTTTAATCGTGACTTTGTTCAACTCTCGGTAATCAATGCACATACGCAATGATCCGTCTTTCTTCTTGACAAACAAGATTGGTGCTCCCCATGGCGATGAACTAGCCTGTATGAATCCTTTCTCCAGAAGTTCATCCAACTGTTTCTTCAGTTCCTGCATTTCTGCGGGTGCCAAACGCTAAGGTGCCTTGGCAATTGGTGTTGTTCCTGGTAGTAGGTGAATTCTGAGTTCGACTTCCCTGTCCGGCGGTAGTCCTGGTAATTCTTCTGGGAAAACATCTGAGAATTGAGATACTACGGGAATATCTTTCAATTCATTTCCTTTAGTGTTAATGATTATAGAAATCATTTACACTAGTGATCCGTTTCTTGCATAACTCGCTGTTTTCACCACAGAGATGAATTTCGTGGATCGAGATGGCTTATCTCCTTTAATTGTAATCTTTTCACCTTTTGGTGAACTTACTTGTATTGACTTTTGATCACATAGAATGCTGGATTTATTGGCTACTAACAAATCCATTCCTAACACGATATCAAATCCAGCCAGATTCATTGGGTAAAGATTAGCAATAAAATTATGGTTTAAAACTTCTATTCTTGCTCCCTGCAAGATTTCAGCAATCTTAATGGATTCTCCATTTGCCGTCTCTACTAGACATTCTTGTTCAAGTTTAGTCAAGGGTTGATTGAGAAGTTTGCAAAATGAAGTACTAATAAAACTTTGGTTCACACCAGAGTCAAATAATACTTTAACAAAAACATCATTAACTAAAAACGTACCGGTAATCACGTCCGGAATCATCTTGGCTTCTTCTGCAGTCAGAACAAATGCTCTAGAATTCTTAGTAGTCTTGTTGTTTATGGCTGGAGTTGGTTTAGGACACTTCGGCTTGATATGCCTATTTTCTCCACAATTGAAGCATACTCCATTGCTGGGTTTCTTCCTACAGTCTTCTTCCTTGTGTCTCGGTGTTTTGCAGTATGTAGAACATCTCCCCGAATGTTTTTTCTTGCAGGACTTACAGTAAGGTACAAAAGTAGAACCTATGTTTTTCCCACGGTTAGAATTACCATAGCGAAATTCTTGGGTAAGCCTTTGTACTAGGCTCTTCCTCTGGTTTTCTTCTTGTGTACGTACTAGTTCATCAGTCAAGGTATTTGCTAGTTCTACAGCTTTTTCTATAGTTTGTGGTCTAGCTGCCATGACTATATGTCTAATCTCACTGATTAATCCCCAGATGTAACGGGAGATTAATACTGGTTCTGGTGAAGCTAGGGTTGGTACTATTCTGGCATATTCGAAGAATACGGTAGTGTAACCCTTACAGTCAACTCCAGTCATTCTAAGGTTTAAGAACTTATTTGCTATTTGTTCTTTTTCATTGGGAGGGCAAAATTTCCTTTCAACAATATTCTTAAACTCATTCCATTCCATATTATAAACTCTGTCACTCCCCCTAGACTGGAGAATAGTGTTCCACCATTCTAGAGTTGCATTCTTAAAAAGATTGGAAGCAAACATGATTTTATCTTCCTCTACACACTTGCTTATTTTTAGCACTGCCTCAGTCTTTTCTATCCAACGTAGAGCTGCAATGTCTCCTTCATTGCCAGAGAATTCTCTTGGTTTATAAGACCAGAATTCTTTATAAGAACAACCATAAGACATGGTTCTTCTTCTTTTTGGAATAGGCAACAGAAGTAGTGGTCCATTGTTTACGTTGTGACTGGGTTCTGCAGGTGGTCGTTTACTTCCACTATTAGTTTTATTATTTTCCGCTTCCTTAACCGTTTTGATAATATATGGCATATCGTCTATAATCCCTTGTGCCACTATGTGTTGGATGACATTGTTATCTAATTGGTTCCCGTTATTATCGTTATTCGGGTTTTCCCGATTCACTTCGTTTTCCATCTGTATTATAAACGTTTACCAAGTATTAATATCACGGAACAAGATGTAATGCTAATAATTACACAAACAACACATTGATCAAAATCGTCGTACATTGCGTCATTTACTCTATCTTATAGATATCTATATCTATTACAAGCAGCAACTGGAATTTAAAATACAATACTGGTTATGCATCAGTAGGTAGTGGATTATCTATTTTAGTTGATTTTTTTTCAAACTACACGCATATATATATATATGAGTAGGAGTTGGCTACAAAGTCTATTTTTCCTACAAAGTGTAGGAAGTGATCTTGGCCATTGGATGAGTTTGTTTAATGGTTTAGATCATCTTGATGGCATTTTGGTAATATATGTGAATTTAAAATAGGTTGACTTAATTGATTGGGGGTAAATGTGTTATTTAACTAGTTTTAAATATAGAAATAACAATCAATCATGTAACCTCCCCTTATTACTCGCGATTTTCCCTTTCTCCACCCTCTCTCATCTGATACACCAAATCTAACGAAATCAAATGCAAATTATGGAATTTTGTTTAGGGGTTTTTATGTAGGAACAAGAAAGTAGAAACAATACAACCACAAAACATGACTGAGAGCCAAACAGGAGGATCAAAATGGAAAATCTAAGAGTAAGGTATGTTTTTTTGCCGTGTTTCAACTATAGGGTTTACGTAATTGTTGTTTTTTTAGTGAATATAGTTGATTTCGGATGTATGGCGTGTCTTATGAGTTGTATTTTATTAGAAAAGTGATGTTTTTATCATCTTATGGATCTAGGGTTTAATGTGTTGTAGCTTGCTTTTGGTTAAATCATGCGTTTGAAGTATTCAGTGGGTTGTATTGAAGACGAAGACACCGGGTTGTGCAGAAGACGAAGACATTGATTGGTGTGGTTGTAATTATTATTATTTTTTTTCTTCATGATGTTGTGTTCAAAGTAGTGTGTTTTATAGTTGTAAGGGCAAACTAAGTATGTGTTTTAATATAATGGATCTAAATTGCTTGTTTAAAATAGATACTATTGATTGGTGTGGTTATAATTATTTTTTTTTTTCTTCATGATGTTGTGTTCAAAGTAGTGTGTTTTATAGTTGTAAGGGCAAACTAAGTATGTGTTTTATTATAATGGATCTAAATTGCTTGTTTGAAATAGATACAAATATGTTTTATAGTAGATGTACTATGAATGTGTTCAAAGGTGACCAGTTACGATGTGTTTTACATCTGGTGTGTTATATACACTATAACACATAGTGAAGAACCCAATACTTATAAAACACGATTTCAAGAAAAAAAAAACATACCATTCGTGAATCATAATCTGGTATAACACATCGTGATGAAACCAATAACTGGTAAAACACAACATCATGAATTACAAAGACATGTCCTTCATAAAATATTGTTCTATCTATTATAACACATGTGAATAAACTGTGACTAATAAAACACAACGTGAAGAAAATTATTCATAAATGATCAACAATAAAACACAACGTGAAGAAATTGTTCACGAATCGATCTTAGTAATTTAAAGTAATTGTCGATTTTGAATTGATATGAGATATTTTGTTTCCTTAAAAATCTCATTTTTTGTTTATGATATAAATCTTCCATAAATAAGATAACTAATCAATTACCTTTATGCCCTTTAATAAAAAAAACACTATATGACACATGTCACAATGAGATCGCTTCCTACACTTCGTAGGAAAAACACAGTTTGTAGAGGAACCCCACCCTATATAAACAGAAGCTATTATCTTCAAATATTCTCTGGTTAGAAAATCTGGAAGACTATTTTCTTCTCCTTTTTTATATTGAATTTCAAAATCAAATGGAGCTAATTGGGATTGCCATCTAGCAAACATTTGTTTAGAAACATCATGTTTAAAATCTTTTTGAAACATGAATTTAGCTGCTTGACAATCAGTTTTTATTATAAATTTTTGATTTATATATATATATATATATATTACTATTGTTACCAGGGGTTCATCCAGTACTGCATATTTCGCTCATCGTATTTCCAAATGAGCCTTTTCCCCTATTTGCCTTATTCTTTCTCTTTCATCTACTAACTCCTCACTAAAAGTGCGGAGTTCCTGCACGTTTTCGGTACTCATGGGTGGTGGTGGTGCGGGTATTGGGTCAGGGTAATGTGGTATGGGTTCTCCATATGGGTATGGGTTTTCTAGTATTTCCCAAACATACTGATCAGCATCCCAATATGGATCTAGAGGGTCAAGGTTGGGGTATGGTGCTACAGGGTTTGGTATGGGCTCCTCCTGTGGGTAAAGTTCTCGATAATCCCTATGGTCATCCTCCCATGGGTCATAAGCTAGAGGATTTGGTGCTGGGATTCTAGGGATTTCGTTTGGGTCAAATGCGTGTATGGGAATCTGGTCTTCTGGGTTAGGTTCTATTTCCATGGGTTGGGTTGGGAACAGTGGTAGTGGCTATGGTGAAAAGATTTGTTCTAAGTTTGGGTCTGCGGCAGTGGTAGCTAATATGTGAAAGTTGGCTAATCACCTATTGATTATGTCTTGGGTCTGGGCATTCATCTCCCTATTTGCTGCTGCTAAAGCCCTTTGTTGCTGTAACTTCCTCATTCTCTTCCTACGCTCATGTGCTCCCCAACTGAACCATCCTCTTTTTTTGGTAGGGAATGGTTCTTCGGATTGCGCCTTAAATATGAAGATCCCCTCTTCTGTATCAGCTGAATACCCCGAAGGAGTAGGTAGGGGGGAAGTTCCTTCATCTTTAGGAGAACTAGACAGTTGACGATAGGCGTCTGATGGACCTTGACCACTCATACTGTAAACTAACAGATTGTCAAATATCACAAAACAATAATATACAGATATGCACATAATTATTTCCTAACACAATTTAAAATTTTGGTGTCAGCAGAACACTTCTGTGGCAGAAATCAGTGGCTGTAGCTCTGATACCACCTTCTGTCGCAACCCCGACCCCTGCCCGGGGAGGCGGGCGGCCGCGAGCTACTCAGAGCTGGTGGTATCGGTGTTTATTAATTTGGCAGCGGAATTTACATCAGGACCGTAGTTAGGAAATAGTTTATCAGAGTAAAACACCACACTTTTATAATTAATAAGTATATGGGAAAAACCCAAGTTTCCATTACAAACATGTTTTTAGGGATAAACCCTAATTTATCGAAATAAAACTTCTTCTTTATTTAGGTAACTTTTATAGCCACTTTTCCAAGCCTTCAGTGCTCTCCAGCTGGCTTCTATTTGGCTTTCACATTTTGTTACCTGAAACACGTTTAGAAACGTTTTATCAGCAAGAAATACTGGCGAGTGAATCCCAGTTTAATCAAAACAGGTTTTATCATTTTACAGAATTGAGGGCAATCCAGCAATTACATTTGTTTACATCTACTTTAATTATCACCCACGGTACTGTCAATCCTGACTTGTGGTAATGTTACTACTCACAGTGTAGTAACAAATTTTGTATACAAAACCCCACAAACCGATGATAATTGCAGAATACAAATCCCCAATCACTGTTAATTATACTTTAAACTAATTGATGTTTTATAAAAACAATTTGTGAAAAGAGGACTCACTCACATTGCTATTTAGGTATTTCCTTGTGACTTCCTCGTTATAATCTATTAAATTAAACAATGCACACGTGTTAGTATAATAACCCAAATTTACATTAGCTATACCCTCCCCGAGACAGAACTCCAATGACTGAGTCAGGCAGGGCCTTGACACGCGTTACGGAGCTCTAGATCAATCGTGGAGAGTAACTAATACGTAACCCGGGATTATGATACTTACATCGAGGTAGAGCTTTGCTATTTTAGTGGGTATAATACCCGGAAATTATTTCTATTATTTCAGAATTTGAGAGAGAGATCAAGATTTTGAACGAGGAATGACCGAAGCTGATCTCCTCTACTTATAGGGTTGTTCAGCCGCTTTCTCGCGCCCCGCGATGGAAACAAGAGGGGCCGTCGCGCCCCGCCAGAGCCTCTAGGGTAGGCCCTAGCTTGGCTGACTTAAGGGGTAACTTCGACACGAGTGGGACACGTGGCGGCTCAGGGTTACCCCTGGTGTCAGGCTGTCGCGGCCTGCGACAGCTCCTGCTGTCTTCGTCGTGCCCCGCCAGCGAGCAGGAAACTTTGTTTTTATTTATTTTTTGTAAAATAAAAGGATTTCGGGCCCACTTTTCATATACAGGGTGTATTTTATGACGTATAGGGGTGTTTTAATGATTTTAGGAGAGTTGTTATATATTGAGTGGTATTGTGATACAAACAACTTTGTGTTTTGAAAGACGATGTATGCACATATGCTTAGTTTTGGTTAATTTTAGATGGTGGTTGATGGTTTAGTTATATTGGTCAGTTGATGATGTACTATGTTGTTTGGTATGGTATGAGGGTTATTGAATGCACATGTGCATAATTTGAAAATGTATACATATTGGTAATTTATTTACATGTTTGGTATGGTAGGAAGGTTTTTGGATGCACATGTGTATTATTTAGAATAATAATACATGTTAGGTGTTCAGGAATTAAAGTACATATGATTTTGTTTAATAATTGAGTGATAAAAAAGTATCATCCATGCAATCACAAATATCGGAAATTTGTAATCATAATATCAAAATACATAGTTTAATTGATGTTTAATCGAGTACTTCAACGTAAACATGTAGGTCAAATTGAATGTAAACATGTTAAATTAAATGTAAACAATAATTCAACATAATCAAATTGAACGCAGACGTTTCAAATTAAATGTAAACAAGTTCAACGTAGATGAGTGTTTCAACTTGAATGTAAACAGTTCAGACTAAATGTAAAACAAACAATAAAACAAAATGATCGATATTTGACGACGAACTTAATCAAATTTAGGATGGTTGGGTGCATTATGACGTCTGGATGAGCGTCTAAGGGGTTGTTCCTGTACATTTATGTATGTAGGGTCTTAAGAGTCATCATAAGTATCTTCATCAGTATCATTATCGTATCATTATCATCATCGGAACAAGAATCAGTTTCATCATTAGGGGGGTCCGGAATTCCAGCAGCAATGGTAGCAACTTCATTGTGTATGAATGTTCCTGAATATAAAAAGAATGTTAAAAAAGTGAATAATGAAATGGTAAAAAAATGATATTTAATAAGGTATATGTTATGTGTAAGAATGTTTTATAAATGGTAAATATATTATTGGTGATGATTATAGGGTAATGGTAATGTGATGCACATGTGCATGCTTATGTATTGATATTGTGAACAAGTTATTGTTGATGATTATAGGGTAATGGTAACGTGCTGACATGTGCAGTATGTAGATTATTGGTGATGGTTATATGGTAATGGTAAAGTATTGAACATGTGCAGGATAACATATTTATAGGGTAATGGTAAAGTGTTGCACATGTGCAAGATGGTGTATTTATACAAAAATCACGTCCGGCACTCGAATTGCATCAACAATTCTCAATTCTCAGGCATCATCAGTTCTCAGTAGTTCGTCTTCATCCCGATGACATTATTAACAAAAAAAAGTAATACAATGATTCACTTGTGCATAAACTCATATTTAATTACTAAAATAATAATAATTATAATACTAAATAATCAACATCTTCGAACCTTTTTGTTTAACATTCACATATTCGTCTTCCGTTGCACATGTGCAGGATGGTGTATTTATACAAAAATCATGTCCGACACTCAAATTGCATCAACAATTCTCAGTTCACAGGAATCAATGGTTCTCAGTAGTTCGTCTTCGTCCCATCTTCGTCCCGATTACAATAGTAGTTCGTCTTCGTCATATTGATAGCAACACACCATAAACCGTTCGTCATATCGATTTCACCATCTGATATTCCAAAATTCGTCGTATAATTGAAATTAGTGCTCCAAAATTCGTATTGTAATCGATATTATTGCAGTAAGAATGTAATCATAGATCATATATTCTTCATCCATTCGTAATCGAGTATTCCATTTGTAATTGGGGAAACACGATCAGAATCATCAGAATCATTGAGTGTGGCGCGATTAGGGTTACAGGAGGAACAATGATAGGAGTAACGGTGGTGAGGAAGCACGACGGTGATTCTGGTCACCGTAACCAATGTAGACGGTGGTGATTTTGGTCGCTGGTACTAACTTAGGGTTACACGACGATGAGGAGTACGCATGTTATTGGAAAAATTTAATATAATTACAAAAATGCCATATGTTCATACTGGTTCTCCCGGTTCTCGCAATAAAGGGTGGTTCCTAACAGATCCTTATCCTATATATATATGTGTGTGTGTGTGTGCGCGCGCATGTATTCTAAACTTAATAAAAAAATCAAGATAAAATCTGGATCATTAATCCTATATATATATATAATCGACGGTCTTGATTTGGCAAAATCGGTCTATCTAGGCAGTCAAAGTCAAATTAGGTCAAAATCGCCCAAAATCAGACCTAGTCAGTCCAAATTAGGTCCAAACTAGACCAAATAGATGAAGTAGAACAAGTTCTTAGCTTATTTTGAATAATAATCGAAGAAATTTCTAGGAAAAATGCGTTTGTCGGTGTCTCCATCGTACGAAATCAGCACAGTCGAGAGTCACCTAGTGTCGCCATTGGAAATACTCCATGATGTAGTGGGGTTATATATTAAAATATTTAAACTTAATAAACCTCGATTCCTACCCCAGTTCACTGTACGCCCCCTTCTCCCTCTTTCACGCATCAACGCACACACTAGACACAAAATACAAACTTTAAAATTTATACATAAAAAGCGTAAAACTAATGTTATATATAAAATTTATAAAACTATACTTAAAAAGTCCGATCTGTATTAATCACCGCCTGACTAGCCCCTAACGCCTATTACAAGATTACATGCAGCCAATGCATGGTCATGCATTGCCGTCCCAACAACTTTCTTTTTTTCAATAAAAGACAAATTTCCTGCTTTCTAATAAGACGCACGACCATGCATGGCCGTGCACTAGTGTACTTCCACACATGGCCTGCTAAAAGATGAAAATTCTATAGTACAAGTCAGAAAAGGACCATACACGGCCGTCCCTGGCACTTCACAGTTGTGTGACCCTTAAAATCTACCTATAAATAACAACTCAAGTTCCATTCATTTGTGTGCACTTCCAGGGGCAAAAACCGACTATTATAACTCCCATTCTATGTAAATTGGAGTGTGCCAAGTAGTGTAACTAGTTTATGCTTTGTATCCAATGATCAAAGAGCAAATTATACTCACTTTTTTGTAAATCATTCTTGATCATTAATGGCCAAACTGTTGTTATCATCATGGATGTACCCGACTAGTATTCTTTATCTCTTGGGTTTGTGGAACCTTGCTTAATTAACATTTTAACTTAGTTTTTGGTGTGTTTATCTTTTTAACTATTCTTGATATTTTATTGGCACGAGATCTTAACTTTTACCTATTTAAGTATTTAAATCTTGCACTTGAAGTTTGTACATATTTATACGGCTTCTGGTACTTCAATCTAATCCGGTGGGAGGCTTTCAGTAATGCATCAGATCCCGTGACAGGTTTTTGGTATTGCAGCAGACCTCGTGAAAGGCTTATGGTATTTCACTAGATCCTTCTAGTATTGTACCACATCTATTAGGGTAAAGATCTATTACTTTTAATAATGTGGTTTGGGTAACCTAATGTAACACCTCGCAAAATCTTGTCCAATATGGTAACGACACGTGTCATGGACTTTAAACGTGTAATGAATTGTTTCCGAGGGACTAAAATTGTCAAACAATGTAAATATGTAAGTAAAAGGATCCAAAGTGTCAACATGCCAAATCTTGTGCCTCTGATTGACCTCACACGACGTTCGTATTCTTTAATGAATAATTTATCGGACATAGAAAGTCGTTTGTGCTTAAAATGAGAATTTTACGAAACATAGGGGTTAAAAGTGTCAACATGTTAAATGTTACCTCTGAGTGACCTTTTAACGACCCCGAAATCATTGTAATAATTGTATATTTTGCTCTCAAGAATATTGGATAGTAATTTTATGGAGTTTCGTTGAAAACAAGACTTTTCGGATGATCTTACAACTAACCGGGGACTTAACGGAGTTAATATGTGACCCAAGGCCCTTAATAGTTAACTATGGGGGGACATAAGTGCAATAAATGGACGTTATATAAACTTAAAATGGACCAGGGACTGAAATTGCAAAGTTTTCAAACTTTTAACCGTAGCAGCCCATTGTCGCGGGCCGCGTAGGTTTTCTTCAATTCTTACGCGGGCCGCGTAAAAGTGCCAGAGACAGAAACTTTGGACAGCTGCATGTTGCAGCTCTTACACTGCCATTGCATGGCTGATTTCGATACCAGGGACTGAGCAAATGGTTTTTCATGCACTAGGGACACCTGGGAACATCTGATAACAACATAGGGACATATGGATTGATCTTAGAGACTCAAATTTCCTATATAAGGGCCTTGTAGTTCTTGAGTTCATTTGCACATTTGAAATTTTACTTCACAACTCTCTATCTGAAGCCTCCTGGAGCTTAAGGAAGCTTTCTCTAGTTCAATATTCGTGCTAAGTACTCTAGTAAGTGTTCTTAGCTTCCTAAGTTTTAGTTTTATTAGCTTAATGACCGAAAGTCAAAGTTATCGTAATTAAGCTTTGACTTTGTGATTAATCACAAATGGTCCGGCCATTATTCGAATTAAAAGTGGCTATGTGTGGGTAATTATGTAGGTAATAAACCCTTAAAAGGGCACCTTCTAATTATCACATTATCTCAGTCAATTGTCTGGTCAAACTTATTAATAAAAAGTCAATAGAATCAGTTTTTAGAAATTAATGCATAACTGATAATGCAGAGGTTATGGAACATGTTTTAACACTAAAATAACTTGGTAAATAATATAAGAACATGTTTAGGCATGTTCAACCCGAAAATTATGAGTTTAGGCTCGGTTCGCAACCGAAAGTCGCAAAAGTAGACTTTTGCTTTGACTTTCAGTTCTGACCCGATTTAGCTTAGTTTAGTTATGCCTTAGGGTTCCTTTGGGACCACATTACATGTTAGTATAACCCTCTGAGATTATACTATATGGTTCCTTTGAAATCTGAATCATTTGCATGTTTCCGTTAAATGCTTAATTGTTGACCATTATGCCATTTTGATATAAAAACGAGATTTTTGAAAATGTGAGAGGACAAAACCTTTATTACTGATATTAAAGTATGTCCTAAAAAAATTTGACATCAGTTTATGGTCTGAAATAAGAGTTATGCTCTAAATCACATTCTAATCCGGTCTTCGCTTAATCTTGCGTTTTGAACCGTATACCTTTCTTTAAAACTAACTGGTCTAAGTTATAACTTAAATAAGACTCATTAGGAATCTAATAGGTTATTAAAACCTTCGTTCCAGATTAGGAGCCCGGTAAAAGCTACTTCTACTTGCCAATTTGATATGCGGCTGGGATTGAAATTATATTTTAGCTCAGGTAAATACTTTTAACTTATTTTTCGTTATACGGGCTTGGGATACGGTATTATAATAATACCGCTTGGTCGGGTATGGAATGTTTAATCGTTTAGTGGTTAAGCTATTGAAATAACCTGTTTTAATCTATCTTGTTTGATGCAATGCCTTTGGGGGGTTAATGACCATGTCCTGGATATTCTCGGCTCATTTATTAGAAATGGCCACGGCTTAAGCACGGGGTGTAGGCATACACCTGAAAGTTGCGTATGTATAAACAGTATCTCACTCTCTTGTGGGCTTATACTTGTGGTGTGTCTATTAATCTAACCTGGCTCTTCTAACCGGGCCCCGAATGGACGACAAACATGTAAAACTGTATAGAAGATTATTTAAATAATTGTCCCAAGTTATAAAGGAATTTTGTGCCTTGTGCATTTAAATCAATTTTCTCAAGTGTTTTAAAAAAGAGTCAGTTAATTGTATTTACCAGTGTAAACTGACGTATTTTTCAAAAAGGTTAAGTGCAGGTACTACGCGTAATGGGCTGGCTACTCCTAGTATCAAATAAAGAGTCTTGCAAGCTTTTGATGCTTAAATCTGTTGAACAATATTTCTTTTTATTTTAGATCCGCCTGTGGATCCTTTACAATCCGTTGTGTAATATTTTTATGTTACTTTCAATTCGGTTTGTATAATTAATACTTTAGACTTCCACTGTGCATTGAACTGTGATTATTTGACTATGATGATATCAACTATGTCACGATACTCCCCACTGGGCCCACCGGTACTACGTGGAAATATCGGGGTGTGACACCTAACGAGGTAGAATGAGAGCTCTAATAGGCCAACTGCTATGTTTACGGAATAACACCTGTAAACGCTTTACGCTAAGTTAGTAGCATCACTATTTTGCGTATTTACCTTAGTGGTTCTCTAGGCGGGACCATGAGTGTTGAGCATGCAGAATAAAGGTGTTATAAAAGAAAATGATTGAAAAGTTGTCTTTAAATCAATCTTGGGGTAACCACCCATGGAATTGGGAAACGAGGTAACATGACCTTGAGCCTCTTTCACTTTATTATTATTAAGATAAATAAGAAAACTCGTTCATCATTGAGCGGCTTGATGGAAGTTAAATTCATACCCCAACCTCCCAGGGAGTTGTACGGCTTGGTAACCCTACTAGGAGCCAATTCAACTAGGAGAATATTAGTCCAAATACTATTAGTCCGAAGATAACTAGAGGAAGCATTAGCGTTTGTAGGAGCTTGATGTGGATATTAGAACAATGACTTTAACCCTTAACTTAAACGGGAACTGTTCATTTTATAGTTTTCCACACCATTAACCTATTAACCTATTTTGATAAAATTAATTTAACCAAGCGGACACGACCCAAGAGATAACTTGTATATCAATATAGCTATCTTATATTCCTTTCCTTTTCTTTTTATTTTCATCTTTAAGAACAAAACCTCCATCCACATTTTATTTTGGTTAGACAATAGGAAGGGTCGATTATTGGAATTAACCCTAATTGTGTCAATTGAATTGGTTTGATACTTGGTTCTTGTAACGCCTCGCTTTTCGCAACTTTCCATTTGTAGAAAGATCGTATCGTAATTCTATTTTCGGAAACTTGTTCCCTTTGTAATCGTATCTCATTTAAAATCATAGTAAATCAGAGACTTTGATCGTAATAAAATCGATCTTCTATATGAAATATACATCGTTTATACATATTTATACCTTGATACATACATTCGTTTAATGCGTGATTCATGATTCTCGTAAACGTAAGTTAAACTCGTAAACAACTATCGCGTATTTGTAATCTTAAACCTTCCATACATATTAATGCTTGATCATTCAATCATAAGACTAACTTATATATTTTAGTCACTCGATTGATACCTAAACACCTATTATACAAACTTGTTTGCTGCGTATTAGTCAATCACATGCCTTTTTCTACTTCATTCACTTAAAACATATTTATTTCACATAACATGCCTTGTACATGTTAAATAAACTTTGTCACATCACTAATACATAATATAATCAGCAAATCTAAAACCTTATAATGTCAAAAAAAAAAAGTTATAAGCAGCCCTTGAGCCCGATCGCAGCCCTTGGGCTATGTTTAGTTCTCTTGTTTCAATATTAACTACCCACTAATCACATTCAAAGCCCAACCCATTGAAACCCTAATCCCTTCACTATATAAAGAACACTTCCCCATCCTTTTTCCCACTTTTACAACCCTTAAACACTCTCTATATCCCCCTAAACTCAGCTGAGTTTACAGCAACAACATTAGAAAATTTCAGCCATTAAAAGTGAGTTTTAACTCACTTCTTCTTCTATTTCTTCTTTGTTCTTTCTTTTAAACACTTGGGTAACCTCTAGGAAGGTTTTCACAAGTTTGCTTGGGCAAACTAAGGTGAAACCTCACCATTTTTGAGGCCCAAAGTGCAGTGAACTTTCTGCTCGTTTTTATTTCTTTATATGTTCATGTTTTGATAGAAAACTTGGTTGAATCTTATTCCCACCAAGCTCACAACTTAGTCTATGGTTGTGGGTTTTTGTTTCGGGGATTTTCAACAAAGTTTTGGGTTCAAACACCCCTTTTATTTCTGTTTATACATGTTTGTTGAATGATGAAAACAAGCACAAGTCATCATCTTCCATATGATGAACTTGTGACTTGTGAAGTGTGAACAAATGGAAGCTTTGGCTTTCCAAACTAAGTTCCACTCCTTCATTCCAAACTTGAGTGTCAACACCCTTAAAACTTAATAGAATAGATTTACCTCCTTGTTATTCATGACCCTCCCACCATCTTCATGATGGTATGTGTAGTGATGAATCATATAATGAGGTTTTCTAACCTCCATGCTTGACATACATGATGATACTTGATTGGACATAGTTTTAGGATGTATTATTACTATATAAACTATAAGTAATTATATAAAACATGGCTGAGTTGTGATGTTAATCGAGCTATGATTAATCGTCATAAACCTAAGCTAACATATCAAAGATTCTAGAGTACTTGTTATGATTCCAATGGGCAACTTAGGACCCATGAAACCACTTGATATGGTGTCATAAACAAACTCTTAGAACTTAGATATTACTTTCATATATACATACTTTTACTACTTTAAATTCCTAATTCTGGTTCTAAACACCCCCATAAACTCCAACACCGAACACGTTCATTCTCCTATTCTCTTTAACTCGTCAATACATGGATAATCAGAAGACTTAGCAATTTTGTGAGTACACTTGACCCTTTTTCGCTTTAACACACTTTGGGTGTAACATGTTTAAATCAACAAAATGCATAAATCACACAAATATACTTTATTCGCTCAATCTGCTATACATGCTATTTGATATGCTTAGCTTACATGCTAGAATACATGCTACTTGTCATTAACTTAGCTAGCCCACCTTAACAATTATAGCGCTATAGGAGTAGCGCGCCGCACGTCGGGGTATTGTTAAGTCAACATTCTTATACATAAACAGTCTCGTTCACTTTGTGGCGAGGGACACTTATAATTCTTATGGACACTTGGGTTTGACTTTTATGTTATGCATGCTAGTTCAACCTTGCATACCAAATTGCCATGTTGGATTTGAGAAATACTTTTTATACTTATGCCATGTGTCTAAAACTAGTGTACTCGCCAATACGGTTGTATTGAACTATGCTTTCAAAACATGTTGCAGGTTTAATGATGATGTTGATGATGCATGGAACTTAGTAGGATGCCTAGAAACACATTTTAAATTTGTATACTTATTGTAATGTAATTCTTTTTTTCCAAGTTGTTGTATTTGATTTCAATCTATGTAATTGTCACTTTAGCTATGAAATGAAATTCATTATTTAAATACTTGTCGCAAATTTTAGCGTTATGTGTAATGAGCAATCTATTTCGTCTCACTACGATGTTTCCGCCATCGGTTGGGGTGTGACAGTTCTTACCTAAACTATACTACTATGCGACACGATAGGTGAGCTTGCCTATTTTGTGTATTTAGTTAAAGTAATAATCATTTTATGAATTTAAAACCTGATTTTGTGTTAAAATATCACCTAAAATATCCTACTAAAACGACACATATCAAGTTTTTGGCGCAGTTTCGTGAGACACATATGGTGATATCTAGAAATGATTCAAGCATTGAACTCAGCGTCTTATTTTCTTTTATCCATTTGGTGCTCTTGTTCGTTTTGTTTGTTCTTCCCAATAGCTTTCATGGATCGCGAATACAAGAGCTATTATAGAGAATACCAAAGCCGACTATTAGTACCACAACTTAGAGGTTCAAAGTGAGAAATTTATGGAGAGCCCCATTACACCCAAGATTGTTATCACTATCAAGGATATTCCATAGATTTTTATCCATACTCATTTCCACTCTTAGGATACCAATACAAAATCATTTGTAGTTGAACTACAACAGTGCACGATCTCTGAGCCACAATATTGCGAGGAAGCTTCTAGCCTCCTTAGAGTTATCACGCCACATGAAGTTCAAATCAACGAGCTTTATCTTCCAAGAGAAAACCCAACTGATAGCCTCTTACGCAGTCTCGTGGCACTTGAATCTCAAATCACCAAGCTTTATGCTCCAAGGGAGGAGCCTACCCATTTCACACATGTGGATCCAGTTGATGTAACTGCTACTGATAGATAAGTGTTGACTGTTTCACCTCTTGACTTTTATGATAAGGTACAAATTTAGCAACACCTAACAACACAATTAGAAGAGTTAGTGAGTAAAGAACACAAGGGAGAAAATGATTTGGTGAATATTCAAAGTATGGAGGTCTGGTGAATATTCCAAGTATGGAGGTCTAGGAAGGATGGTTTGACATGACCGAAGTTCTTGCTACGTCAAAGACATCATCATATGAGGAACCAAACTTTGGGATCAACCTACAATCATAAGAGGAGAAAGATATGCTGGCATATAAGCTCACCAATGAATAAATGACTATGGTGATGCTTTATTCACTGCCTTGCACAAATGATAACCAACCCATGGTTAACTGCACTTGTGATTAATCACAGGATAAGGCGTATCAGTCTAAGGATTATTTTATTTGAAAGAACCAGCATACATCCCGTATACCGTACGTGACACTTGAACCCTGTTGGAAATATCACCTCCTTTGTTACTTGCAACTATTAAAGTTTGGTCTGGGTAATTTCAAGTGGTGGTGGTGTCATAGAAGTCTTGACACCATTCACCGTTTGATTGTTGTTGTCTTTAGCCTAGTTTTACTTATTTATGCCTATTTTTACTTCATGTTTTATTGGGAATTCAAAGGTAAGTCCTCTAATTCAAGTCTTTGAGGTGCTATCGGTACGAATTAACGTGCCTACCCTTCATTTGGTCAAATATTGGTTTTTAAATGAAAAATGCACTAATCAGGGGAGATGCACAATCGTGTGTAGACTATGCACGGCGTGCATCACTGTCGGTCAGAGTGGTTATATTTAAACCTCAGTTAACTTGGTCAAAATTTCAAAACTTCGCCCCCTCACCACCGGGACCCACCCCACCACCAAAACCCTAGAATTCTACCATACTTTCTCATATTTCTCCACTACAGGTATACGATTAGAGATGATGATACGATAAGGAAAAAACATGCTCTCTCTATAGTTTCCTCCGGTGATCTATTTCCAGTCTGGTATAACTCCCTGAAATTGTTTGGCTGCTTTTCCTGTCGAACATATCGAGATTGTTAGCCGGTTCAGAGTGTTTTGCTGCGAGGCTCCTCTTCTTGCCTTTTTGATCTCTTTCTGGTCTGGTATAACGTCCTGTGATTGCCGGTTGGATCTGTCTTCCTCCTGGCATAACGAGTTTGTTAGCCGGATTGGTCTGGGTGGTTTAGATCTTCCGTCTGGGTGGGGCGTTGTTATGGCTGGAAGCAGCAGTGGTCTTCCGGTGGTTAGGAAATTCTTTGTGTCCAATATTCCGAAGGGCTGCAGACCGTGGGATTTAGCAGATGCGTTTAGAAGGTTCGGCGAAGTCTCGAGAGCGTTCATTGCCAAAAAGAAAGACAAAGAAGGGAGGACCTTTGGTTTTGTTAGCTTTAAGGGGATCGGGAATGTGGAAGAACTTGGAAGGGATTTGAAGAAGATGAACCTCGGGGGAAATAAGTTAATTGTGAATTTGGTGAGGTATGCTAATGAGAATGCAGATGTTTTTCCAACCAAGGAGCAAGTTTCGTCAGCTAGAGGGGGTGCTGGTAGGCCTATGGGGGGTTTTCCGAATAGATTTATTGCACCGGAGAAAGCTGGAGAGGTCAAAAAAGGTTTTTCTTTTGCGGATATTCTCTTGAATAAATCCAGCCTCATTCTGGATGAAGAATCGATTGAGATTGACCCCTCAATTAATACCCTGTTGGAGTTGGTGGATAAGGCAGTCGTTGCTAGGGTGTTGGATCTTCAAATCCTGAGGAAGCTGAACATTTTTCTTTGGGAAGCTGGCTTCAAGGAGGTGGGAATTCAATACATCGGTGGATTTTCATTGTTGTTATCCTTTAATATAGCTTCGAACGCCAGTGGTTTTCTGGAAAACAAAGAGGTGTGGAAGGACTGGTTTTCTAAGGTGGATATTTGGAAGGGACAATCCTTGCCGTTCGAACGCTTGGCTTGGATAAATATCTTCGGGGTTCCTCCTCACTTGCTTGATTCATCAGTGTTTGATGGTATTGGTCGGAAGTATGGAAAGATTGCCCAAGGCTCCCAATTGTCGGAGAATGATGATGACCTATCTTTTGATCGGCTGGGGATCTTAACGGACACTAGGAACAAAATATCAGGGTTGGTTAATCTTAGGTGGCAGGATAAAATTTACAGAGTATGGGTGGTGGAAGAGACGGATCCTTGGACACATGAATTTTTGAATAAGGAAGGTTATGGCGGTGATGATGTGTCTTTGTCATCGGAATTTTCTGTTCTGGTCCATCGGTCTCCGATGGGTGGAGAGAAGCTGCATGGAGAAGGTGAGGAGCTGCATGGAGAATCAGAAGAGGTGGCCTTGGGTTTCGGAGGGTCGCTTTTGCCAGGTAGGGTCGACCAGAGGTCGGTTGAGGTAAACGAGGGGCCCTTACCTAGGAACCAGGAGAATGTCGGGGGTCAGGAGATTATTGGGTGTTTTAAATTTTTGGCTAATTCGGCTAGTGGGTTGGCAGGGAATAAAGAGGGGCCTTCTCTAGTGGACCAATGGGCTAATCTGGTGGGCCATGTCTCCCCCAGACCTAGAAAAAGACCTAGAAGTAACGATTCTGGCCCAATTGAGGAATTGTTTAATAATGCAAGTGGGCCTGAGACTGAGAATATCATTGGTAATAGGGATTTTAACCTCAATAATTCTCCCAGGGGCTCTGGTCATGAACAGGTTATTTCTTCTAAGGCCTTAGAAGATGGTGAGATTGGTGAGGGGATAAACGAGCCTGGGGAGGAATTTTTCAATCGAAGAATGGAGGAGGAAGTGGAAGATACTCTTGAATTCGGGAAGTTAGTGGGAGCGGACCTTTCAGGGGTCAGACATATGGTGGAACAGACAATTAGGAACGAAGGTATTAATGTGGTTTCCAGATGAATATTTTGTCTATTAACATCAGGGGGTTTAATGTCGAGAAGAAAGCAAATTGGATTAGGGATTTAAAGACGGTCAACAAAGTTTCTTTTTTGGCTTTTCAAGAGACCAGTAGGGCGTATATTTCCGAGTCCGAGATTGGTAGCTTTTGGGGTCGGTCGGATTGGAAGTCGGATTTTGTCAATCCCTCGGGTAGATCGAGGGGTCTGCTTTCGGTTTGGGACGCTGGTAAGTTTTCGGTTATTTCTGTTAGCAAAGATCCTAATTTTCTCATTACTTCGGTGTATATCAAAGGGGTGCCAGAGATGGTTAATCTAGTAAATATCTATGCCCCGCAAAAGCCGGCTGATAAAACGGCGTTGTGGGCTAGGTTATTGTCAGCTCTGATGGCTGGTTCGGGTCTCTGGGTGTTGGCCGGGGACTTCAATGTAGTGAGATCGGCTGATGAACGCAAGAACTCTAGGTTCAAACCTCAGTGTGCAGCCGACTTTAATGGTTTTGTGGCGGATGCTGACCTTTTCGAATACGACCAAAAAGGTAGTAAATTTACTTATATGGTGGAGGGTAACGGGGTTAAGAAGCTTAGCAAGATTGACAGAATTTTGGTTTGTAAGCAATTTCAGAACCGTTGGCCTGAGGCGTGTTTGAGAACCATCCCCCGGGTGCACTCGGATCATAATCCTTTGCTTTTGGTTATCTGCGATTTGAACTTCGGTGCTAAGCCGTTCCGGTTTTTCAGCTCTTGGTTGGATAGGCCTGATTTTGAGAAGGTGGTGGAGAAGGCTATAGGGGATTTTATCCCTAGTGGCCCGCCGAATCTTAGATTAATAAAGAAATTCAGGTTTTTGCGAAATAAGATTAGAGATTGGCGAGATGAGATCCGATCTAAAGAAGGAGAGGTAGAAGAGGAGGCGAGGGCGAAGTTGGAGGAATTAGACTTGGTTTTGGAAAGTAGGGACTTGTCGGAAGAGGAGGATTGGGTCCAGTTAGAATGCAAGAATACCATTATGGAATTGGAAGACTTTAAATTGAAAGATATTAAGCAAAGGGCTAGAACGAAATGGGCAATGGAAGGTGACGATAACACGGCTTTTTTCCATGGTGTTGTTAATGGCAGGAAATCTTCTAATGTGATTCATGGCTTTAATACAAACAATCAGTGGATTTCTAAACCGAAGAAAATCAAAAAGTTGGTGTATGAGTTTTTTCGTGACAAGTTTAAGGAGGATGCTCCTAATCGGCCTTTCTTAGAGTACGACAATGCTAATAGGATATCAGAGAATGAGGCGGCTGTTTTAATTGAGCGTTTCTCTAAGGAGGAGATTAAGCAAGCGGTTTTTGACTGTGGTAGTGACCGAACGCCGGGCCCGGATGTGAGAACCCGTGTTTTCAATACTTCTCTAGTTTCTTCGATGCTCGACGTGTGTATACTAAATGAACTTGCTTAAATAATTACTTGATTTTAATTGTGTATAATATATATACATGATTAAATGCATGGTCATATTTGGTGGATATGTCATATTTGGTGGATATGAAAGGTAGGAACCGAAATTGTTAGATGTTTTATGTTTATGTGCAACATTAATGGACCGCACCTACCTCAAACTCGAGCCACCCACTTAGGCCTAAGGCCGCACCCTCTCACACTCCCTCTCACATTAAATCGGCCCATGAGTATTAGGCCCAAACCAATCCTAGCCTTTTTCCAATTATTTGTTTACGTGAAGTTTGTATAAGATTACTTGTAACATTACAAACCCTAACAATCATCACCCCATTCATCTTTTGCGACGGCAGAAACCCCCCCCCCCCCCCCCCCCCTCGAGGCATTCTTCTGGTGGATCAAATGATTTGGTTAGTCATACCATTATATCATTAGTTGCATTGTTTTGTGGGCTCAATATCTTGTAACATTAGTACATATGATATGCATTGAAAGTACAACCAATTTAATAATGATCACTGCATATTGTCGGCCATTATGTTTCTAGTTTGCATGAGAATTAGTTGACATGTGATGGTTAATAGCTTGATATGTGTGCGACTTATTAATGCTGATGCATGTATATATATATATGTGGGATAAATCTGATGGGGTCATGAGTCGATGTATGTATTCATGTGGGTATAAAATCCAAATTTGTGAGAAAGATTATGTCATGATATGATCGTGCTTGTTAGACAATGCTTAGGGTTTCATGTTAGCCAATATTAGTAAGAAACAAACTTGTATTAAACTAACTGTTTGAAGGGTTATATTAGGTGGGTTGCAATAGATCTTGTAACTAAATAAATTGTGATGTTGAAAGGTTAATAATCGTTTAATTATGATGTGCTAGTGTTCTTGTTAATTATTATGCTAAAGGTTATAATAATTGTTATGTTAATGATAATGTTATACCAAATTATGTTTTGTGTTTATCGAATCAAGGAATCTGTGAGTTATGTATTTATGTTTCACCTAATATTCACATAATGCATCCTAAGGCAATGAAAAGATTAGTATAAAGGTGGATTGTTGTGAAACTGTTAAGGGGTTTTGGGGTTATAACCATAAAATGGCTAAGGATTGTTAATGGACCTTACTTGTGCTAATTTCACATTAACTGGGCCTGGTAAAACATAATGTTTGGACATGTGCTGCTGGGCCGCAAGGGGAAACCGCGCAGTGCAAGGGCATATTATTGTGTGGGCTATTATTAGTATTAATTGTGAAACTAGAATATGTGAGTAGTATGTGTGTAGGCATATTATTGTGTGGGCTATTATTATATATACTATAAATAGGCTATGTCGGTTAGTTTCTTTTTTTTTTAAATTTTTTTTTCTTTTTTTTTCTTTTCGTGCCAACATTTGAATTTCCTTTTTTTTCTTTTTTTCTTAATTTACGTTTTCGACCCTTATGCTTTGTGTGTTGTTTCTTAAATACTAACTTTTTTTGCAATTTACAGTTTTCATCTACTTTTTAACTTTACGTTTCATCTTTCAAACTTTGCCAGCACCAACCCTCTACTTTAGTTTTTCACCATTACCCCCTTAGCTCTTACACAGTTACGCCACCAACCCTCTTCTTTTATATTTCCACCAACACCCCTCATCTTTTACACATTTTCGCCACCACCCCTATACTTTTACACTGTCATTTTAGACTTTGTTTTTTTACCTCTTCCACTATTACTCCATTTTACACCCGTCCAAATTTAAAAAAATTGCAATTGTAACCCCTAGACTACAACTCCTACTTTTCCAAATGGCAATGCATTGCGTTTTACGAAATGTCTTAGGCATTGTGTTTTACATTTTATGTCTACCTTTGTGTTTTACACATTTTTTTAGTAATTGTCTTTCACGAACTGCGTTTTACGAAATGTGTTTTGTCTTACTATATTTTTCCACCCGTTGTACGTCGTCGCAACGCGCGACGGGCAAAATACTAGTTAGTATTAATTGTGAAACTAGAATTAGCATACGAGATATGTTATAGATGAGACTGGTAATTTAGTACAATTTCAATGTGTGGGCCGTACGTACTAATTGATTACGTGATGGTACTGGATTAACTGCTATGACTTGAATTGCATGAGTATGCTATACGAACAATAACTGTGTATGATGTGAGCATGGAACATGTGAATTAACTGTACGTGTAATGAATGGATTTTGTGCAACTGAGATTGACTGTCGTCGGTAATCATGTTAGGACGTCTGTGATCAACTGTTAAACAAGTAATTAATCATACCGAGCAAACCAAGGTGAGTTCACACTTTCTACAAGGCATGGGATTCCTAAGGGTTGGGAATGGGTTAAAGAACTAAAACGGAAACTACATATTCTCCTTGGGTAGGATATGTACGGCCATCCTCCATAGGTAGGATGCCAAGATTAAACCTCGCGTATTCTCCTTGGGTAGAATACGTACGTTCGTCCTCCTTGGGTAGGACAACAAGATTAAACACACTAGACCAAAGCTCTATCATGAAGTCCCTCATTTTATATCGACTTAATCGCCGAGGCCGATGGCGAGCGGGTCATTAGTTGATAGCGCTATTAGGTTTAACAAACCTCACACCGTGCCTTTCGAACGGGCGTGTACTAATGGACTAAAGGCAAAGGGTCAATGATGGTAGACATTGACTTAGGGCACAACTTATTTTCGTAGTAGTCGATATGGTACGGTCTGGTAACACACATGGGAAGCCCCCACTAAATATCATAAAGGTTTGGGAAACAGGGATACTGATTAATACGTGGTTTACAAAACCAACTTACGATTATTGAAACGAACTCAATAACTAATCAACCAACTGTGAACTCGCTCAACTTTGTTGTTGACTCGTTGTTACGTGCCTTGCAGGCCTTTAGGTGCATATCATTGGAACATGCTGTCTGGGAAGCTGGAGTGGTCATGGGTCGAGTTACATGAAAACACAACACAAGACTAAGAGCTTTTATATGTGGTTTATAAACACTTATCGAATTAAATATGCTTCCGCTGTAAACTGTGAAATATTGCAACGTTGTAACACTTATTGTTAATAAATGAAAGTTTTATTAAAATATACTCATGAGTTCAATGTGATTGGTGGCTAAGGCCCTAGTCAGTCACGCCTCCAAGCGGTGGTACTCCGCATGTGGATTTTGGGGGTGTGACAGATTGGTATCAGAGCCATCGGTTATAGTGAACTTGGTTTTATTTAAAAAGGGGAAAACGTTTTTGTAAAACCAGACTATAACCGAACCGTTCTGAAGACGTGAATACGACCATGACACTCAGCTCCAGATTGCAAGGTTCGTCTCTCGTATACTCATTGTACTGCATAACTAGTGAACACTTACATATGATATTGCATGTGATTGCACGTTTAGTACAACAATATGAATTCATGTATTACTTGTCTGTGTTATGTGACTGATAGGGTGGTATTTCCCTAAGCATTCATGACTTACGCTTCGTAATACTCTTTTGTTTGCTACTCAAGTTTGAGAACCATTTGACATGAGTTAAGAGGAGCTGAGATGAGCATGCAAATCACAATATTATTATGGGTGCACACATAATAATAGGGTGGGGTGCATGTGAATCCCAGTGAGGCTTAACAAGTGGAAAAGGGGTTCCGTTCCGTTAATTCATCAATGAGAAACATAACAAACCTATAGGGGTCGTAGCAGTAATTGTCCCCTACTCAAACTCAAACATAAACTTTTCATTTATCTTTGGATCCCTTCGAAACTCGATGCTATCGAGTGTTACTTGAACACCCCTCTGAGCTCAGCGAACCGTGTAGAATGTTAGGTGCTTATACGAACGTCCATGTGTTGGATGTCGCAGTGTCGAATGATTGATCGATATCTTCCTCACCTTTCTTCGCTTACTGGAACTTAACTTATTGACGCCTTAGATTCTGAAGTGCGATCACTTCTGCAACACTCCCGCAACATACTGTGTATTACTCGAACCACTTGCAACATCGATGGACAGGAGGATGAGCGTAGCACTTTACCGACCTCAGTACTTTGGCGGCCCTGATTACCGGCAATGAGCACCAGCAAATTGGCTTCAATCGAATCCTTGACCCTTGTCAGCAACCCGTGGGAGTCAACTCTTATGAGCCAATCGAGGCATAAGTGATGATTTTTGACCTTAGTGTGGTATGCGTAACTGCCAGCACAGTGAGTAGCGCTTTAGGACGTGGCCCAGGATGTGAAAAGGAGAACTATGATGGTGAAGAATCGTAGGGCTTCGTTTCGAGCAACGACATTGGGGGTAGCATTCACAACGACAACAAGGTGCTCATAACCCTAGCTTTTGGTAAGGAAATAAAGGTGCCTACAACTTGGTTTGGCCGTAGTTAAGTTAAGAGGTCAACGATCAAAGGAACAACGACAGTACTTGGAACCCTAGTAATGGAAACATCAACACCAGAAATGATGCTCTGGGAAGGACATTTAGAGTCGGCGTGGGCGACGTCAGGACTTTAACGACATGGTAGCTAGTAAGAGTAGCAACCCGCTTCGTCACTGTTCCGTTCGACCCTGATGCTTTTAAGAGATTAAACCTGTTGTGGAATCGGCCGATAACTAGACAATGGAAACCTCATATGATCGTTGGAATACAAACATGACCTTGTGGGACAAGTGTTCGGCATCGACCTTTCTGCTGTTATTCTTGATAGATGTACCCTGTGAGGAGACAATTCTACGTAACCCTCTCCCTCGTGGAGGATTGCTATCTGTTCTAACGCACCAGAGTGGCACAACGGTTAGCGTCATTTCAGCAAGAAAAGCCAGGAGTGTCTACGGAAGGATTACCCCACAATGATAGCACTCGATACTGATTGTCAAGGCTAATGAAAGGAGGATCGAGGATCCACCAATTGTTCGTGATTTCTCCCTAGGTACTACCAGAAGAACTGTCAGGTTTACCTTCACATCGTCGGGTGGAATATCAGATCAGTATCATGCCAGAAGTAGCCCTTGTTACTAGAATATCTTATTGTCTTACACCAGGAAGGTTGCAGGAACTGCCTAATCAACTTTAGGAGTTATTGGACTTGAGTTTCATCGGATCTAGTTTCTCGCCTTGGGGAGCCCCAGTTATACCAGAAAAGATAAGCTTTTCGTATACGTACTGATTATCGAGAACTCAACAAGGTGACAGTCAAGAACCATTTGCCTCGACCACGTATTGAAAACCTGTCGACTAGTTGCGAGGAACAAGCTTCCATTCGAGGATTGGCTAGTGAACGAACTATCGTCAGATGGAAGTCCAAGGGGAGAATGCTCTTAGAACAACATACCGAATGTATTGCCGCCATTTCAATGTTATGCACCATGACCATTTAGTTGACCAACACGTCAGCAGCTTCAGGGATCACATTAATCGACCGCATTTGTTGACAACGTTTTGAATCTTGAACAGGAGAAAGGAACGACATGGGTGGCATTTGTATCTTATTTTAGAACTCCTAAGGGAGGAGCCACTCCGCTCAAGGTCTTGTTAGATGTAATTTCTGGGTTCGATAGGTACCTTTTGATTATATAATCAGTAAAGTGGGAATGCACGTGGATCTCGCTAAAATCCGACTGGGTTGAAACTAATCGACACCACAGAGTCCTTCATGGATACAACAATTTCTTGGTCTCACCTGACACTATTTCAGATAAACCACAGGATTTTCGAAGGTCGTGCAGCTTAAATCTCTCTAGCATAGCAGGGTGCTGTGTTCGTAAAGGACAGAACAGGAGGACGTCCTTCAGCTTTCGAATTCCGACTCTGCAATGCACTGAGCATCGCTTTACCCGAGGATGCGGGTGATTCAGTAGTATATCCTTATGGTCCGAATCAGCGTCCCAGCTGCACAATGACGCAACACGAGAGAGTGATGATATGCGTGAAAGAGTCACAAAGAGGAACTGCGCGACACACTCGACTGACGGTGAAAACCATGGCTTTGGGATTTTGGATGGAGGTATCTCTTGGACGGTACCAGATGTGTTATTTAGACCGATCGCAAGGGCCTCCCATGTACCAATGTTCGAAAGAGCTAAAGCATGCAATGACATCGCTGGATGGAACTTCTGGATTAACCCGACTACGAAACCTGAACGTACACGAGCTCTGCTGCTCGCTATCAACTCTAACTTACCAGTATCAGACTCGCTCTATTCAAACTGGAGAACTGAAGGAATAGGAATCTTCAAATTGAACCCATGCAGGGCATGGAGAAGCAACCTTTGACCAGTCGGACGATACTCGCTACTTCCTGAAACGAATGAGGGCCCCATTACACGGCAACTGTAGGGAGCTCGCGTTGAGCAAGCACACCAGCTTCGACATTCTAGCCACCTGGGATCTTAATGAGAGACATTAGGATTTATGAACCTTGTACTGGTCATCAGGCATGAAAGCCCACCTAGCTAGGTATGGGAATGAGGGATTGACTTGTGGGAAAGTCAAAGTGAAGTATCAGCAACCAGCAATACCCACATGGAAATGAGAACAGGCTGCCATGGAATTTGGACGCTAGTCTACTTACAACTCGAAACGGAAACAATATCACCTGGATGATCGTTGATTGTCTCACGTAACCAGCACACTTTCTAGCCATCAAGGAAACATATAAGTTTTCTACACTTGCAGTCATCTACCTGAAAGAAGTGGTTACTAGGCACGGGGTGCCAACCTCTATTATCTCTGATCGTAACCCACGATTTGCATCTGATTTGTGGCAAGCGATGCACAAATCCTTTGGCTCACGTTTAGACACGAGCACAGCGTATCATCCACAGACGAATGGGCAGACTGAACGCACCATCCAAATTCTTGAAGACATGCTTTGAGCACGTGAAATCGACTTTGGCAACGGCTGGGAAAGACACCTCCCTTTTGTGGAGTTTTCGTGTAACACCAGTTACCCACCAGCATTCAGGCTGCTCCGTTCGAGGCATTGTACGAACGGAAGTGCCAATCACCTCCTTGTTGGGGCAGAAGTTGGAAACAGCCAAATCACTGACCTAGAACTCGTCGTAGACACAGTAGAGAAGATTGCTCAGAGGCGACAACGAGTGACGGCAGCTCGTGACCGTCAGAAAAGCTACGCTGATAAGCACAGGAAACCACTCGAGTTCCAGGTTGGGGATCGAGTACTACTTAAAGTCTCGCCTTGGAAAGGTGTAGTACATTTTGGTAAACGAGGCAAACTCAACCAGCGATATGTTGGACGTTTCTAAATCACTGAGAGGATTGGCGAGGTGGCCTACAGAATTGAATCAACCCGAAGAACTTCCATGTTTCGAATCTGAAGAAGTGTCTGTCAGATGAAACCCTCATAAGTTCCTTTCAAGGAGCTCACCATCGACGATCAGTTGCGATTTGTCGAAGAACCAGTGGAAATCTTGGACCGAGAAGGTCAAGATTCTCAAACGCACTAGGATACCTATTGTTCGAGTTCGTTGGAACTCCAGTTGTGGCCCAGAGTTTACATGGGAAGGAGAAGACCAAATGAAACACAAATATCCCCAGTTGTTCGAGAACAATGAAACCACTACTGAGGCTGAAGCTACTGCGGAATTTCGGGACGAAATTCCAAACCAATGGGGGGATGATGTGACACCCCAGGAAAACCAGGAAACCATGCAACCTAACTAGCTTCCTCAGTAACTACGTGCTAAATTTCAGGACGAAATTTCTTTCAAGTTGGGGATGATGTGACAACCCGTGTTTTCAATACTTCTCTAGTATGTTCGATGCTCGACGTGTGTATACTAAATGAACTTACGATTATTGAAACGAACTCAATAACTAATCAACCAACTATGAACTCGCTCAACTTTGTTGTTGACTCGTTGTTACATGCCTTGCAGGCCTTTAGGTGCATATCATTGGAACTTGCTGTCTGGGAAGCTGGAGTGGTCATGGGTCGAGTTACATGAAAACGCAACACAAGACTAAGAGCTTTTATATGTGGTTTATAAACACTTATCGAATATGCTTCCGCTGTAAACTGTGAAATATTGCAACCTTGTAACACTTATTGTTAATAAATGAAAGTTTTATTTAAATATACTCATGAGTTCAATGTGATTGGTGGCTAAGGTCCTGGTTAGTCACGCCTCCAAGCGGTGGTACTCCGCATGTGGATTTTGGGGGTGTGACACCGGATGGTTTTAATATGAAATTTATCAAGAGATTTTGGAGATTTTTCGAAAATGATTTCATAGATATCTTTGATAAGTTCTATGAAACCGGTTCTTTCTCGAGAGGTACGTCTTCATCTTTCATTGCTTTGATTCCTAAAGAGAAGGATCCAATTGGTTTGGGTAGTTATCGCCCTATTAATCTTATCGGTATTCTAAATAAGGTGGTGTCTAAAGTTCTTGCTAATCGGTTGAAATTGGTGATCGGTAGGGTGATTTCGGTTACCCAAACTGCGTTCTTGAAAGATATACTGATTATGGATGGGACTTTAATTCTTAATGAAGTCATTGGGTGGATAAAGAAGATGACAAATCAGGCGTGTCTTTTCAAAATTGATTTTGCTAAAGCTTATGACAATGTTAATTGGAAATTTGTTTTGCTGATGATGGAACAA
This sequence comes from Helianthus tuberosus, assembly GCA_030545235.1. Classification (NCBI taxonomy): domain Eukaryota; kingdom Viridiplantae; phylum Streptophyta; class Magnoliopsida; order Asterales; family Asteraceae; genus Helianthus; species Helianthus tuberosus. The sequence goes on from CM060406.1 coordinate 32,898,350, forward strand.
ATGGGCTTTCCTAACAAATGGTGTGAGTGGGTTTTCGGGATTTTATCCTCGGCTAGGTCTTCTGTTCTTGTCAATGGTTCCCCTACGTTTGAGTTCCCGTGCTTCAAAGGTATGCGTCAAGGAGATCCTATCTCTCCTTTTCTGTTTTTGATCGTTATGGAAGGTTTTTCTAGTATGGTGAGAAGAGCTAGTAGAGTGGGTGCCTTTAGGGGTATTATGCTGCCGAACAATGGTCCTAATCTTACGCATCTTTTATACGCTGACGATTGTGTTCTTATAGGGGAATGGTCAGGGTCTAATATTAAACATATGGCGTTACTGCTGCGCAGTTTCAACATTGTTTCGGGGCTTCAAATTAATATGAGTAAGTCAAGCCTTATGGGGATTGGGGTTGGCTCGGGTCAAGTGGATTCTATGGCGAAAGTTTTAAACTGCAAGAAAGGTTCGATCCCCTTCACTCATCTCGGGGTTTTGGTGGGCGCTAGGATGTCTAGAGTGGCAAATTGGAAGAGTGTGATGGAGGCGGTTGAATCTCGTCTTTCGTTATGGAAAGCTACCACGTTATCTATCGGCGACCGCGTGACTCTTATTAAATCCGTGCTTGAAAGCATTCCCAACTATCACCTCTCTCTCTTTAAGGCTCCGACGGCGGTTATCAAAGGAATTGAAGGTATGATTAGACGTTTCCTGTGGGGAGGAAACAAGAGTCTTATAAAAACGCATTGGGTTGCGTGGGATAGGGTAACGACTCCGATTAATATGGGCGGCATCGGTTTATCGACTTTAAAGGAGGTGAATATTTCTCTTCTGTGCAAATGGCTTTGGCGGTATAAATCGGAGGAATCAAGTCTGTGGAAATCAGTTATTAATTCTTTGCATGGCTCAAATAGGAGTTGGAATTTTATTCCCGTGAATAACCAATTGGCTGGGGTGTGTAAAAGTATGGTTAAGATGGCTGAATTGATAAAAGTGGGTAATGTTTCCTTCTTTCAAAACTTTAAAGGAATTGTTGGAAATGGTGGTGGCATCCAGGTTTGGATCGACCCATGGGCGAGTAATCAGCCCCTGATGGAGATGTTCCCAAACCTTTTCAGGCTAGAGAATAATAAGAGGTGTTTGGTCAAAGATAGATTCGACCGATTGACTGGATCTTTTGCTAACTGTTGGAATTGGCAGTATGTTCCGAGCTCGCTGGAGGAAATAGCCGAATTTGAAGCTATGGTTGCGCTGATTCAACCGGTTTGTCTTTCGTATGCTTAGGACCGGTAGGAGTGGGTTGGGGGGACAAGGCAGATTTCTCGGTGAAAGCGGTCAAACATTTCCTTCGTAGTGGTGTCGATTATAGTAATAACTTCGTTTTCAAGTGGTCAAAGTGGGCTCCCAAGAAGTGCAATATTTTTATCTGGAGAGCGGAGATGGGGCAAATGGCTACTGTGGATGCCTTGAGCCGTAGGAATTGTTTTAGTGGGGAGAGTACGTGTGTCCTATGCGAAGATTCCGATGAATCTGCTGATCATCTTTTTTGTGGCTGCTGTGTGGCGCATAATGTTTGGAGTATGGTGTCTAGTTGGTGCCGGGTCAGTCCGATTTTTGTGTTTTCGGTTAGAGACCTCCTCGGCCTTAGTGAATTTTCGGGCCTAGGGGGGCTGGCTAAAGAGGCTTTTCATGGGATCATCATAGTTGGGGTGTGGTGCATTTGGAGGGCTCGGAATAATAAAAGATTCAATAATTCTCTCATGACGGCCCATGATATTTTTTTAGATATTAAAAGTCTCGGATTCTTTTGGTATAGAAATAGAACAAAGAATAAAGCCATTAGATGGGCTAATTGGTGCTCTTTCAATTTGATGTAATTGTTTGGCTTCTATCTTTGGGCCCGCTCTGTTTTTTTTTTCGGGTGTGGTGTGAATAAAATTTTCCTTTCAAAAAAAAAAAAAAAACAGGTATGTTCTAGGTTCCTTATCACCTTTTTCATCTTTGTTGGGAAAGATTCACATGTATTCATCACCCATGGCGAGAACCATTTTTTACACTAAACACCCGATTTCAAGCCCTAATCTTGTGTTTTCCCATTCATAGTTTGTATATATGTGTTTAAGGTCCTCTAATACCTTAATAAACTAGAAATTCGACAAAAAATTATAAAAAACTTCGCGGGAGTTCTTGTAGTCTGACTTTTTTGAGTCAAACTCTATGCACGATCGTGCATATTATTTGAAAACTAATTTCAATAGTTAACCACTTGCATAACCATGCGCACACATAAGCCTGACTATGTGTAAGTTTTGTAAAATCAGAACTCAATTTTTGCATCATGCATGAGGAGAGAATAGTTTTCAAATGTATGTCTAACGCATATTTTGATTTCTCCAGGATCATGGTGTAACATCTAAAAAGAAACAGGCCTTCCGGTCACCATCAGTCTCTACATCAGCTGAATCATTAGCACGATAATCCACCTTGCCCAAATTAGATACACCTAATTCACCTGTATTCAATGTTTTAGAAAGCGCTAGGCGCTAGTCGGGCGGTGGGGTACAGCCTAGGGATTAATCGGAATGGACTTTTTAGGTATATTTTTACAAAATTATATAAATATATAGTTAACTTTATACTTTTTATATACAAATTTACAAGTTTGGGAACCATATGTAAAGTTGTGAAAGATAGAGGGGGTTAAATGTTAAAATACCCAAACTTAATTAAACCTAACCCACCATCTCTTTCATTATACAACCGCTCTTCTCCTCTCATCAAACATGGCGCACAAGAAAGAAGCCGTAGCCCCAATTTTGCTTCCAAACGAGGTAAGAACTCATTCCATTAGATCGATTTGGTCCAATTCTGACCGATTAGGTCTGATTTTTGACCGATTTTCCCTGATTTTGATCACTGGCGTCTAATTTGACCGATTTGCCAAAATCCAGGTGGCAAACTTCCTATGAACGTTTAATCATCGCCTAGGCGTGATTTCTACAACATTGCCTGTATTTGATACACTACCTACACCAACATCCCTACGTAGCTCACCTCACCCAAAGCCTTTACCAGATGATCTTGTAGGTGACATGCACCTGTGGCTTATCTTTGATCCTATAGGTGAGCAACATACATTTGAGACCTTTACCGCATATACTACGCAAGGATTTTGGGGTACACATAACGATCATATATGCAATACTTAGGAGCGTTGGGTTGTTAGGTAGAGCCACTAAGATGATTACACGGGCGAAGTTGTTTAAGATTTAGGAGCCTACTTATCAGGGGTTGACATTAGAGTTCTTAGCTGCCTTTAAGTATACGTCTCCTATAGTTAGTAGGTAGCAACAAGAGTGCATTACTTTAAAGATGGCCAGGCAGTGGTACACTTTGCTTGAGTGGGAAATGAATTCACCAAATTGTTTTCCAATAATTTGTTTAACATATAATTCGGTGTTTCTCTAATAATTTTAAAAAAATGTGTCCTGAGTTGTGTATATATGTGGAACAATCATGGTTGTAAAACAAGGTCTCCAAGGCCGAGTACTCCTCGAGTAGTCGCTACAAGTTAGGATGCCGAGGCGACTTTCTTCATCTCCGACTAATTACTCGTAATCGATCAAACGTGGTCAATTAACCTTAGCCAGAATCGGATCTAGTAGGTCAACTTGGGCCGAGTTTGACTTAAAAAATAAAAAAAAAATTTATATGCCTATCCTATTACACATTTTCACGTATTTTGTTATAAATATTAGTAAAAATTTATGTTATTTTGACATATATTTAATTTTCGAAAACTAATTTCTTTATAATTTAACATGTCCGAGTACTCCTCGAGTACTCTCCGCCTATGTCGAATACTCTCAACTCCTTGGTCGACCGACTAGGGAGCGCCTAGCGACTTTTGCAACCATAGGAACAATTATAAAGAAAAGAAACTGAATATAAAACATGAATGGAATTAACTCATACTTTATTACACTCGATTAAATTAAGCATAAACATAAGACAACCTTTAAAAGAAATAAAACTATTAAGCATAATCAGTTTAAGGCTTTAGGCAATTTAAATATGGCTTAACATGGGTAGCTCTTCCATGGGCATTGATACAACTACCATAAACCTTTCTTCCTGGAATTGCTGACTTGATATACACTCTATCCACCACAATATTTGTGCATGCAACAGTTTTACTGCAACTTAAATTTATTACGTGTTCCATGTTTGATGTCCCTGATATTCCTCTGAATGTTATGTCACTCAACTTCACAGCTGTTGCCTTCATATTCAGAATATCATTCCATCCAAAATATTTTAGAAATAAATAATTTAGATAAAGTAAAACAAAAAGAGCTTAAATACAAATCATAGTTTGGGATGCTTACAGAGCTTAGGCAGTCTTGTTTAGTGGGACAGTAGTACTGGTCGATTATGATAGGGTTATAAACTGCATCAAATTTGATTCCTGTAAATGAGATTTTTTTTGCATAACCAACTCCTCCCTGCCAAAAAAAAAAAAAAAAAAAGAAAGCATTATAATTTGATACAAATTTATGAAAAAAGAAAAAAAAAGGTATTATATTTGTTACCTGATAAGTTTTTATCCTCACTCCGGCTAGGGTTTTTCTCATGGTACAATTGCGTACATCTACATTTTCCACGATATCAGTTCCACCATGTCCCAAGGATCCAATGCTACAAAATCATGTAAATACTTTAATGATTGGATATATTTTTTAAAAATTGTGTGAATCACTTTCAGATTAAAATATTTCGCGGGTAATCAAACCAATTATGGAATAATATAGAAATGTTTTCTGAAAAGAATGAGATGATCCTTTCTATGAGAAACAAAGTGCTAATTTGTGTCCAATAGAGCAAATGATTTCCTTTTTTATTGGTCGAATCATCATCACCCTGATTTGGATGATACATTGCAACTTTTCTAGCTTAGTTGATACCCGGGGGTGCAACCCCCCAATGTTTCGATTAAAAGTGTAAAATTTCCGATTTTTCGTCCAAAAATTTAAAAATCATAAAGGATCCCCCCCTCCCAATTATTTTTGCATAAATATTTATATAATATATAAATTGGGTTCCATGACTTTCCGCCCCCGGAACTTTTGGTCAAGCTCTGCCACTGACCGTCAACAACTATATTAGTGGGAAGTTTCAGTAATTTGCTACTAGTGATCACTTGCTACTAATCTATGTTCCAATTGATGTTTAGCACCAGGGCGGTGACGCCTTAGAAACATTAAATTGTTTTGCTTTATCTGGAACTTAATCAATAATTTATTAACAGTTATATGATAACCTTTGTATTACAAATGTTGAATAAATAAAATATATGAAAGCCATACCTGATACCATGGCCTGGTCCACACATGATACCGCTGATTTTGATATTCGAAGAACCTCCACTAATAGCAATACAATCGTCCCCTTTGATTATTGTACAAGATATATGATTGGAAAATTGGTTTAAAAAATCATTGATGTGAAAAATACGAAAATATAAAATAGAAGATACCTGTTGCAATGACGGAGTCACGTACATTAACATTGGTGGAACCCGCAATATTAATTCCGTCAGTATTGGGGCTTGTTTCAGGGGAGATTATATGTATATTAGATACAATGGCACCATTACAGGTAGTTAGTAGGAGATGGACTCGTGGGCTGTTTACAAGTGTTAAACCATTGAGTCGCATGCCATGGCATCTTTTAAACTGTACTTCCTGTTCATTGAAGTTAAACTCATAAAAAAAAGTGATGTATTTAAGGGCAAATCACCAAAATGGACACCAAATGAGATTGACAAAATAACCTTTTGACTTTTAAAAATTTCAAATCAATTAGTGTTTGAAAAGTGTCAGTTGGCGGAGCAGATTTCTATCTTGACGCGTGGGATTTCCATCTGTGCAATAGAACGGATGGAAATCTACTGCGTCAGGTCAAAATACCTGGTGCCATTTAGTTCGAACACCTTTTTTGACTAAAAACAAGAAAAGACAATGATAATGTGTAAAAAAAAGCTCAAGGCTAATTTGTCAAACTTATATGTAAAAATGGTCATTTTGATGATTTTCTCTATATATGATGTTATCCCGGTCAAAGCAGTGGCGGAGGTAGTTTTATAGTAGGGGTAGCACGGGCTACGGCCCAACCTCGTATTCGTAGTGTAAAAATAACCCTTCAACTTCATCTACATAGTGTAAATCTTTTTTTTTTATACAAAAGATACCCTTGATCCAAAAAAAATTGGGGATACCCCTAAATATTTGGGCTAGATCCGCCACTAGGTGAAAGATTACGGTGATGATATTTGTTACTTACCACTGGTGCATGACAAGTTACACCCTGAGATTAAACACAATAATATGTAAGTATTCATTTATAATATGATTAAAGAAGTGATGAGAGACAGTTATATTACTTAAATATGAATGCTGATTGATGAACATATTAACTTACTGGTGGTGGAGGACTAATGCATTGATTTTTCCACCACATAGGACCTAGACCATCTATACGGCCCTTCCCATTCACTGTAAGACCATTCACATTTGAAAATTGGAGCCATGAATCAGCATGATTACTCATCCAATCGCCTTTTCTTGGTGAACCAATAATGTTTCCTGACACCTGTTTTCACAGTTTTGAAGATATAATTATGCATGTAATGTTTATTGAGAGGATGAACAAGAGTTTATATGTTTCATGTGATTGTAATGAGTTATTGTTGAATATAGACTCGCATGATGTTACTTTGTTGAAACCCCATAATGTTTAGCCATATTTCCATTGATGAATGTCCTGATGATGTTTCTTTTATCTTATTAGATTACTTTCAGGATCTATCCTTAAATGAATTTGAATGCATATCCTTTAGCCAATGCTGTAAAAGGTATCTAATTTCATCCCAAGTGTAGTTTTTATAACTATAACCCCCTAAATTGTTTTATTAAATGATTTATTATGCTTTTTGGATACACATGTCTAAGTTATGTACGCGCATAAAAAGCAATCAAACTTTGTACCGTTTTATGCGCAATCAAACTTTGTACCATTTACATACATATGCATACATATGTATATGTAACATAACCTATACACATGTAGGTTATATATATAAACAAACCATCAATCTAGTTTTACTGTTTTTTAACTTCAAGAGAGCTTGGTGAGAACATATTTATACAATTCTCTTTTATTTCTAACTTTTTTTACCATTAGAAATATGAATGTTCCATTTTGTTTTGCGTGTTTGATCTTACAATATTTAGTGTTCTGATTAGATCCCAATACCTGGACGAACATTTTGGAGGGCTTGCATGGACCGGTGAAAGCAACTGGCTTCAACAAATACGTTCTCCCTCCCGGTATATTTAGTATACTCTTAGCATTTGGTTTCGACTGGCATGCCGCCTTCCATGCTTTCATAAAAGCCTGTATATTTGGTTAATATAAGTCACATTGTTACTTCCCAAACAATTAATTTTGCCCAAAAACAAGAGTATGGCTGTTTGAATACCTGTGAGTCATCGGTTTTCCCGTTTCCTTTAGCACCATATTTCATCACATCAAAAATAACGGTCGATGCAAGACTGATTCTTGAAGTAGCAGCATTTACAGCAGATGATGTTAGCAAGACCAAAACTAATGCTATAAACTGAACCTGCATGAATAAGCCCAAAACATGAGATATAAGTTTCTGGAATCTAAAAGGTAATTGAAAATGAAAGAAGACTCACCATTCTGCCAATAAGCGAAGATATCATATTCAACTAACAATCAATTCTCGGTTATGTGTCCGTACTGTGAGGCATGCATATATACAAACACGTACTTTAGGGTGAAGTTAGCTAAGCATTATTTTATTTGTTTGTGTACTTTGTTATACAACGTTATGACTTTAAGCAACCGGTAGGATAACTCATTTTAACTAAGAGGTTACTGATTAAGCTTAAAAACAATTTTTTTTTTCAAAGTAAAAAAGAAAATCCGATATATGCTCGGTTTCCATCTAACATACTTGCTTAATAACATATCGCGATTGTACCATTGTACATTATTAAACAATGTTTTAAATTCTTTACAAGTTGTCGAAACGACAGCTCTGCTAATCGATTGGCACGTTCAACAAATGATGGAGGCAAGAATCAGTAATTTTTTATCCCTTTTGCTTGGGTTTTCATTGGTTTTGCTGGTTTGCTAAAAAATGATTCATTTGTGTCCGGTGCTACAAAGCCGGGGGCACCTATGTTGCACCCATTGATCTGTTCCGGGTTCGTGATTATAAGATATCGTTATTCAGTGGCGGATCCATGAATTTTTTCTACCAGGGTTCCTTTTGGTAGATTCTCAATAATTCGCACTAACTATTTCAAATCATTCAAGGTTTTCATTATTTTTTTCCATTTTTTTTTTCAAACTGAGGGGGTTCTCAAGAACCCCTAAAACACCCCTAGATCCGCCCCTATCGTTATTCAAAGTTTTTTTAGTTGTCATTGGCATCATACAAATCAAAAGTATATTATGCGTAAGATAGTATGTAGTATTATATCGTATTAATAAAATCCTATAGATACATTTAAGACAAATATAAATAAAAGAAAAATAACAGATCTGAATTCTTTTGGAGGAATGTGTGTTGTAAGTTGTAACATGGTTAAGGGGTGATCACTAAAGTGGAGGAAAAGCAAGCTAGCTCGATCTTGGCAAAGGTCACATGGTTCTTTATAGTTTAAATACTCTATACATCACCCTTGACCGACGCTTATAAAGGGGTTTATTTTGACATTCATATAATATAATATCTATTAAACTAACGTTTTGTCCTAATTTAAAGTAACTATTGCTTTGCTCCTAATTTATATTCACGTTAATAGACATACACCCGTGATTTAAGGAGAAAATAAGTTAATATGCGCCGTTTCTTATGCCGATCCTTTTCTTCCCAACATGTGAAAGGTTAGACTGGATCATTTCACCTTCAATGATTTCTTTTTTACCTTCTACGTTTGGTGCGCTTCTACGGTTGATTTATCAATGCTAATTGACTATGTAATGGTTGATTCATAAATGCTAATTGACTCTATGTATAATGTCTTAGCGCGAGGTCGTAGATTAGGATTTTTAGTGTAATTTAAGAGGAGTATGTAATCGTTGCCATTAAAAATAACATTGAATCGCTTGCATTGATTGTTTTGGTTGTTACGTTACTTTTTTTCTTTTCGAACGATTTTTTTTAGTTCTGTCGTATGAGAAACTTGTATCCAAGACCTACAAACTTAGGTGTTCCTCAAGACTTTCATTTGTCAATGGGTCATCAACCCCATTGGTTGTTGCATTATCTAATTCTATACAAATCAATGCATCTTCACCGACGGGAAGATCAATTGGTTATCCCTCAGTAAAAGTGGTAACCGTTGGTAACATTCTGTGAGGAAACCGGACATGGGTATTGACATCACCGAGGGGTCAATGAACGACATTTCCAACATAGCAGCAACAACATGATCACCAACCCATATTACCAACACATCATCGTTGTAACACCACTGACAATATAATTGACTAACGGATAACATAGGCAATATCACCGATGGTGATATGCTAGTGTGTCTTGGTACAGTAATTTTCACATCATGAACCTCAATAAAAAAAATGGAAGAATTGTAGGTAAATAAATGGAAAAATTGTTGGATTTGTCTTAAAATTAACGATGGAATTACGGAAAAACTTGTCATTGGTAGCTAGTTTGTTGAAAAGTTTTTGGAAAAATGATGGTGGTCTTTTTGTAAAAGTTTATTATCGGTATAATGTCGGCAAATTTTATTGTGATATATTTCACTTTTCTAGACTAGTAGTAGTCGTGGGAAAAATGAGGGCGGAACTTACTAAGAGCCAGAAGGGGCCTAGGCCCCCCAATTTTTAGGATTAAAAATTTAAGGCTAACCATTATCTTTGAAAAATATTATCTTCATTTGGTTTCGCCCATCCTAATCCTAGAGCCTCAATTAAACATATATTTTTGGGCCTCCCAATTTAAATGTTCAAGTTCCACCAATGAGTAGAATTGTAAGTGTCACTACTATAACACGAGGTATCAACAACCAAAAAGCGATTTAAAAAATAGTGAACAAAATCGAACCGGTCGCTAATTCAGCGACTGTTTTCAATCAATTGCCAATGTTTAAAAAACACTAGAAAATAATGTTTGGCCCAAATATTTTTATTTTTGTCTAATAAAATAACTTCATATATGAAAGGGTCTCAGATCATATACGAAAGGTTATTAACACATATATAATATAAAATACATTGCAATGGCCAAATGCATCAATTACAATGAACTAAGGTTTCAGGCAGTTAAACCAAGGTTTAACATGGCTAATTCTTCCATGTGCATTAATACATTTGCCAAAAACCTTTCTTCCTGGGATTACTGAACTGATATACACATTATCCATAGCAATATTGGTGCATGCCACACTTTCACTGCAACTTAGATTTATCACACTGTCCATCATTGATGTCCCCATTATTCCACTGTATGATATATCACTTAACTTGATAGCTGATGTCTGTTTATTCAAGAATCCAACACAAAGAAATGTGTTAATCAAGAGTGGGAAACAACTTTCATTTGTTAAGTTATAGAAAAGTTAGTTTAATTCTAAAAGATGTACTTACAGAGTTTATGCAGTCCTGCTGAGTGGGACAATAGTATTGGTCGATCAAGATTGGGTTATAAACTGCATCAAACTTGATGGCCTTAAATGATATATTCCTTGCATAACCGCTCCCTCCCTATATATCAAAGAAACCATAGATGATTTATAATTGTTTTTTAAGAGTGTTTAGCAATGTGTTTTGAAAGTGATTATCTGATTATAATGTTTTCAAGCCCTATTTAGTCAATTTCTAGTGTAGGGGTCCAAAGTCCAGTAAATGCTGAAACAAACTAATTCTTGTTTTTTTTTTAATCATTTAGGGGTGTTCTATCTTTACATCCTTAAATAATCAAAATTTGTTTCGCATTTAATTTAGTTGCACGAGTAAGGTATTCAACATTACCTGCCAAGATTTGATTCGAACTCCGGCCAAGGTTTTTTGCATTGTACAATTACGAACCTCTATATTTTCCACCACATCAGCTCCTCCTTTCCCCAAGGCCCCAATGCTACATGAAATGGTAAATATTGTAACATGCTTCATGATGTATGCTATATATTTAGTGACGATTTCCCTAAATCTATATATTTTTGGAAATATATGCTAAGCTAAACCTGATTCCGTGGCCTGGCCCGCACATGATACCGCTGATTTTGACATTAGATGAACCTCCACTAATAGCAATACAGTCGTCTCCTATATATAGTCATGCAATATGATATGATGGCATAAGTGTAAGGAAAACATTAAGTGAATTATTTTGACAAATTGGAAATGGGAGCAAAGAAGTTACCTGTTTCTATTACAGAATCGCGTATATTTACATTGGTGGAGCTAGCTATATTAATGCCATCAGTATTTGGGCTTGTTTCCGGGGCAATGATATGAAGATTAGACACAATGACATTGTTGCAAGTTGTTATTGTGATATGCACTCGTGGACTGTTTACATGAGTTAAGCCATTGAGTCGTAAGTCGTTGCATCTTTTAAACATTAACGCCTGGTTTGTAGAGTTCATTTAATGTTTAAACCATAAAAGATCCAATTTTATGCATATAAAAGTTGATTTATGATACTTACCACTGGCGCATGACAAGTTGTTCCCTGAAATTATATAAATTTATGTGTAAGGATTAAGGAAATGAAGGAACTTATGAGTTATGAGAAATGAAGATTACAACTTACTGGTGGTGGAGTACCAATGCAGGCATTTTCCCACCAAATAGGACCTTGACCGTTTATTTGTCCACTCCCACTAACCGTAAGACCATTCACCATTGAAAATGAGAGCCATGTATCGATATGATAACCGATCCAATCGGTTTTCATGGTAGGACCAACTATGTTTCCAGAAACCTGTTTGAGGATTTCATATATCTTGTAAGCAAAATAACTACTATTAGGCCCAGTGGCGAAACTAAAAGAAAAATTCAGAGGTATCCTAAATTTTTCTTTTTACCTACATTCTTAAAACATATATTCTTTTTACCGTGCATTCAAACAATGACGGATGTAAAACGTTTTAAGTGAATAGTCTGACTAATATTTTGTTTTTATATTCACAATTGTGTGTGATTTATTTTTTCTGTTTACAATCAATGTATTATAAAAACAAAAACGATGATGAAATTCTTTTCACATTATTTCTAATTGCTATTTTAAGGATTTGACCAATATTACTTTTTTTTTAAAAATTATTAAAAAAGATAGATCCATACAATACATAATTATTCATAGTTAAAACAATTCACTAAATAATTACATAACTTATTTAAACATTCTGAAGATAAAATAGTTTACCAAAAAAATAATAATTAGTAAACTCAAAGAATAAAAAGTTATAATGAAGAAAAAACCTAATACATTAGTTGTTAGAAAAGAGAAATGAATTGAGTAAAATAATATACTAGCTAAACAAACAACGTATATTAATAACTTAAACTTTACTTAATAAATAAAAACACATGAAATAACTAAATAAATACAAGAGAAAAAAATGAAGGTGTAAAAGAAAATTAGTTATTGTTGCTTTATGTCACATCTCTGACTTTCTATCTTTTTTACTTCCAATAGTCCAAAACTCCAAATTGAAAAATAAATATAATATAATATTCAATGTTAGGCATAACTACTTCGTCTTCCTCACTCCTTTTAACCAGCAGAGATCGCCGGAGTTAGCTGCCACCGGAAAAAAGCTCCAACTATGTTCACTCTTTTCTTTTAATATTTGCTTAAAAGTATCCTAATATTTGTTCAGGGTATCCGATACATAAAAAGAGAAAAAAAGAAAAAAATTGCACTTCGGAAACAAAGTTGGAGGGTAGCACAGGCAACCCCTCACATATGCATAGGTCCGCCCCTGATATTTAGGCCCCAATTTTAAGGTTCGTTTTAGGCCCCAGAAAAGAGGTTGATAAAGTTACAACATTAAGGGTGGTTTTGGCAGTTTTCGTAGAGGAGATCCAAAGTTGAAGGGTAATAAGGTTAAAATTACTGATATATTGTTATTAGAAATTAATTATCTATTATATTTAGATAAAGGTTGTTAGTATTTGAATTGTTTGTAAATAGTTAAGACTCTAAGGTGCTGTTAGTTTTTTCAGAGGTAAAACGTCTGCAGTCTGCGGACCACATCTGCAGACATCTGTAGCAGAAGAGGTGGACCAAACCTCTGCAGTCTGCAAGAAGAAAACTGTTTGTTTTTTAACTTCTGCATTTGGTTTTCGAGTTAAATTCTACTCCGAGACCAAACAAAAATTGAAGAATTATGATCAAGCTGAACATTAATAACCTAATTTAGCTAAATTCTACTACAAAACTGAACAAAAATCGAAGAATAACGATCAAAATGAACAATTATAACCTACTTTCACCTCACAGTTGCTTTTCGAGTCAAACACTTCTCCAAAACCGAACAGAAGTCGAACATTACGATCAAATCGAACAATAATAACCTAGTTTTACCTCGCAATTGATTTTCCAGACGATTCAGCTCAAAACGAACGAGATCTGAGCCATGCATATGATTTATAATATATTCGATCTCAGCGGCAGTTCGTGATATGGACTTTTTCCGAGCGTACCGACACGACGGCGACTTTTTTAACGGTGAAGAGTCTGAGATTCCACGGTTTCTAAGATGGTACGAAATAGAAACAATATGTATGCAGATCATCAATCATTGAGTATAACCAATTACCTCCGATAATGATGATGGTGTAATACGGCGGATGGCGACAGTGACGGAGAAGCCCTACAACCGCAACAGAGGATGAAGGAAGGAAGGAAGGAGAGTTTTGTTTTGTTTTTGGTATTGGCAAAATTAAAGAGGGTAGAAGAGGTTAGAAGACATAGCCCCAGGTCTGCACCAAGAAGAGGTCTCGCAGACCTTTTTTAATGAAAGGTCTTCGAGAAAACAAACACACTGCAGACTCAAACGTCTATGCGTGGTCTGCGTGCGGCAGACATAAGAGGTCCTGAAGAGCTTTTCACAATAAACAAACACCCCCTAAGTTTCTTGTGTGTCAATTTTAATTCTTGATGATTTGTTTTATTTTGTATCTCTCGTTGAAAAGTAATACACGGAAAAGGTCCCAAATGTTTTGTGTTCATCTTGTTGGAGTAATACAGTTGTTCTAAATCGTGATTTGTGTGTGGGTGGTACTCAGTGTTTGATTCAACAACTTAGACTTTGGTTTCGACGATATAACCGACCCAATTGAAGTGACCGAGCCTGAACCAGGTCCAAGTTCAAGTCCGGGTCATGGCTCTTTCCAAAGTCTGAGGTGAACATGAGCTCACTAGGAGCCTAACCCTATAACAAATGAAGAACAATTAGGAAGGTCAACTTGTGAAACCAAACTCAAAGTATGTTGCGCATGTTGCCATGATAGAAGATGACTTTGTTGAACTGGAATTGTGAAGAGCCAACTCTAAACCTGGGAAGGAAGTCGTTCTCAAACCGAAAGAGAGTCAAACTTGTCGTACACGTTAAAGTGCAAAGCTGATGGATCTATATATTGATTTAAAGCTGATCGTTGTACACTTAATGTTAGACATCAATTATGAAGATACCTTTAGTCTACTAGCCAAGCTCAATACGGTTCGTGTAATACTAGTCGTGGCTGCAAGTATAGCTTAAAACCTATGGCAAATGGATGTTAGCATCTTATATGGAGATTTGGATCATGTAATCCATATAAAAAGGTTCGAGAGGCAATACGATGAGTCTTGAGATATGTAAAAGCAGCCTTAAACTATGGAATCAAGTATGAAAAAGGTTCCAAGTTTAGGTTGGTAGGATATTGTGAAGAAGATTATGTAGGTAACCTAGACGCTAGATGCTCAACAAATGGTTATGTTTTCATGCTAGGCTGAAGTGCACTAGTATGAAGCAGTAAACGGTTTCCTATAGTTTCTTTGTCAACTAATTGAATAAGCCGAATATAGGGTTCTTGTATTGGCTACTCATAGTTAACTTGGCTAAGGTTAATGTTTAAAGATCCAAAGCAAGAGTTTGTCAAGATGTGGTAGTTTTATACTGTGATAACAAGTCTTTAGTCAAGTTTGTAGAGAATCCAACCTTTCACACTAGAACTAAACACACAAAGGTTCACTAGAATGTGTTGTAAAACGAAGTGAGCTTATCAAAAGCTTGTCGGGACCAAAGTTGATTAGCTTTTGCAGGGATATGATGAACATGGTGTTGGAAATTTTGTGAAAATAGCATTTTTCACAAATATAGGAAAATGATTTTTTCCTATTTTGGACTAGAAATAAATATAATAAAATGAGCGGGTTTTATATATTTATTTGTGGGTTTGTGTTCTATGTCGGAAGGGCTTCGCAACGAACTAAACCACGTCCAAAACGGAGCTAAGATGAATGAGATATCGATGCTCAAAGTTTGGTGTTTGAAACTTAAATGCTGAAAAAAGTGGGAAAGTGGCACCTTGTCCCACATCGGATGAGAGATGAAACTTAAAGGGGTATTTAAGTGGGAGCTCTCCATCCTTATTGTTTCATGGAAGCACTCATTAGTGTACTCGCGAAGGGTGCAGAGCACCCTAACTCGCACTCGCGCGCGCGCGCGTGGCGTGGGCGATGAGGCGCAATGTGGCGCTTTGATGGCGCACTTTGCACTTTGCACTTTGCACTTTGCACTTCGCACTTCGCACACTCGCATCGCCGCTTGAGAGCCGCCTTTGTATTTTTGACCACGTGCGCGTGGTGGAAGCACAAGGGTTGCAAGGACCAAGTGGATGTGACGTGCATGCGCATGACCCTGGTGGGTCCACGCGCGATGGCGCATGACGTGGCAATCATGCGCGCGGGGTACACATGGCGCGCATGGTGCATGGGCCTGATGTGTGACGTGCGCGGCGCACCAAAGTAAGCCAAAACGGCGCGACTGTGTGGCGTGCTCGTAGAGGCTCACAGGTGACGTGGCACAGGTGCGCATGGACCTGAGTGAGTATGGCGCACGCGCGCGCATCAGTGTGTCTTGCGCGCGCGCAGAGAAGCTTTCAGCTGCAGTTAATGATGTGCAGTTACGTTTTCAGCATTCGAAACTGACAAAGTTAATGCGTTTGACTGAGAATTAAGTGACGAATTAAAGTGCATTAAAGACGTCTAATGCAGTTTAATTCTCCCATTTAATTTATTTTCAGTTTTGAGTTCAACCTGGTGTATAAATAGGAGGCTCCTTTCACCAGATTAAACACACCGAAAAACACAGCAAAACAATCTTCTCTACTGCAGATTTCTTTGTCTTTTCAAGCTATCAAGGTACACCTTCGGGTTGGAGTCAAGACCGGCAGTGCAACTGCTTGAGGCTGTTGTATCCTGGAAACAAACGTGTTCTCCTGGGAGACACGAAATTTGTTTTAAGGGACCCGTGTCTAACACGATCCTCAGCCAAAGAACAGTGTTTCTGTTCGGATTTCTGTTCTTGTATTTCCTTTCTTTCAGTTGTATTTGTATTTTTATTTCAGTTGTAAGTCTGTATAGTTTTTGTATTTCAAGTTAATAAAAGTTTTATTTTATTTTACACGAACGGATTCATACAATCTTAAAACAAATTTTAAAACTCCGTTCGTGTAGAATCACAAACTTCTCTGCTGTGATTTCAAATTTTTTTTTCTCACAGCAGGTTGTGTTTTAAAAGGTTTTTCTCTGTTTTGATTCAAAGTAGCGACTTTGTCAAAACAGAACTCTGTTTCTACTCCTTCTTTGTCTTTGGGTTCTAAGATCTTCTCTTGTAGTCTTCAAAGCTGGACTTAGAAGCTACGAGGCTGATTTTATTACTCATCGATTTTGTTAGTAAAATAATAAATCAGCACATTTATTATTCTAACAAGTTTTATTAACTTGGTTTTGTGGAATTTTTCAGAATGTCGACTGAAAATACCAACGTCAACGTTGTTGTCGGTACCCCTGCCAACACTGTGGGAGCGACCACAGTGGCGAATCATGCTGAACGACCCGAGAAGTTCTCGGGTCTCCACTTCAAGAGGTGGCAACAGAAGATGTTCTTCTACTTGACCACCATGAACCTTGCGAGGTTCTTGACGGAGACCGTTCCCCAACCTGCGGAAGGGGAGACCGATGCTCAGGCTCTGAGCGCGGTAGAGGCGTGGAAGCACTCGGACTTTATATGTCGAGGCTATGTTCTCAACGGTCTCTCGGATGCATTGTATAATGTGTACTATAATATCAAGACTTCCAAAGAATTATGGGAGTCATTGGATAAAAAGTACAAAACGGAGGATGCGAGAACAAAGAAATTTGTTGTCGCCCGTTTCTTGGACTTCAAAATGGTTGATAACAAAACTGTTATGAACCAAGTCCAAGAGTTGCAAATTATACTAAATGACATCCATGCTGAGGGTATGGTACTCAGCGAAACGTTTCAAGTGGCAGCCATGATCGAAAAATTACCTCCTGCTTGGTTGGATTTTAAGAATTATCTTAAACACAAGCGAAAGGAAATGTCGGTCGAGGATCTTGTTCTTCGTCTTCGTATAGAAGAAGAAAACAGGGTGGCCCAAAAAGGCACCATTTTGCAAGCTTCGGCTAAAGCAAACATGGTGGAAGTTGGGGAGTCCTCAAAGGGCAAGAAAGGCAAGGGTAAAAAGGACAACAAAGGGAA
Organism: Helianthus tuberosus; assembly: GCA_030545235.1. NCBI lineage: Eukaryota > Viridiplantae > Streptophyta > Magnoliopsida > Asterales > Asteraceae > Helianthus > Helianthus tuberosus. The sequence continues at coordinate 32,916,163 of CM060406.1, forward strand.
AGCAAAGGTTAACAACCTTGGACCGAAAAAGGGGGCTGTGAAAAAGAAGTCTGCGCCTTTCCAAGGTACTTGTTACAATTGTAACGAGACGGGGCACTGTGCTAACCAATGCAATAAACCTAAGCGTGAGCGTGCGCATATGGTTGATGAGGATGGTATGCCTCTGATTGCAATGATAACCGAAGAAGCAGCTATGATTGAAGAAGTCAACGCAATGGGTGAAAACCCAAAAGGATGGTTCGTTGACACGGGCGCAACCCGCCATGTTTGTGGAGACAAGGCTCTTTTCTCTACATTCAAGGAAGCTTCGGGTGAAGAAAAGCTTTATATGGGGAATAAAGCTACCTCAAGCATCAAGGGGGAAGGCACGGTCGTTTTGAAGATGACTTCGGGCAAGGAGCTTACCTTGACAAATGTGCTTTATGTCCCAGAGATACGGAAGAATCTCGTGTCGGGATGGATGCTCAACAAGTTTGGATTTCGTTTAGTGTTTGAATCGGACAATTTTGTCTTGTCTAGACGTGGAATGTTTGTTGGAAAGGGCTATGCCCTAAATGGAATGTTCAAAATGAATGTAATGGTTGTTAACCAAAACAAGAAAATGAATGAAAATTCTACTTCTACTTACATGATTGAGTCTTCTAATGTTTGGCATGGTAGACTAGGGCATGTAAATTTTAATTCATTACGACGTTTAATTAAATTAAACTTGATACCAACATTCCATATCGAGTCCAATCACAAATGCGAGACATGTGTTGAATCCAAACTTACGAGATCATCGTTTAAATCGGTTGAACGAATAACTGAACCCCTTGATTTAATTCATACCGATGTGTGTGATTTAAAAGCGGTTCCCACGCGTGGAGGAAATAAGTACTTCATCACGTTTATTGATGATTGTACGAAATATTGCTACGTGTATTTACTTAAGAGTAAAGACGAAGCAATAGAGAAGTTTATCTTGTACAAAAACGAAGTTGAGAATCAACTTAAAAAGAAGATAAAAGCTTTGAAAAGCGATCGAGGAGGTGAATATGTTGCACCTTTTACCGATTTATGCGCAAAAAGTGGCATTGTACATGAGTGTACACCACCTTATTCTCCACAATCAAATGGCGTTGCGGAACGTAAAAACCGCACATTGAAAGAAATGATGAACGCCATGTTGATAAGCTCGGGAGTGAACCGAGAAATGTGGGGGGACGCTATTCTCTCAGCAAACTATCTTTTGAACAAGATACCTTTGAAAAATAGGGACGAAACTCCATATGAGCTATGGAGAAAAAGGAAGCCATCGTACAAATACTTGAAAGTGTGGGGGTGCCTAGCTAAGGTGATTGTACCACCTCCTAAGGCTCTTAGGATAGGACCCAAAATTGTTGATTGCATTTTCATTGGATATGCACATCAAAGTAGTGTGCATCGTTTTCTTGTATATGAATCTAAGAATCCCGATGTACACAAACATACTATCATGGAGGCAAGTCCTAATATCGTCTCATATTTTGAGAATGTGTTTCCTATGTTAGGACAAACACATGCGCCTTCATCAAGAGCGGTTGATGAAGCAGCTCCAAGTTCGTCTACATGGTTAGATGAACCAGGACCAAGTTCGTCTACAAGGATAGATGAAAGACATGAACGGCCCGAGGTCGAGGAGGGTGAGCTTAGACGAAGTAAACGACAAAGGGTTGAAAAATCTTTTGGTCCAGACTTCATGAGCTACATGGTTGAGGGTGAGCCCAATACCTACCGCGAAGCGGTTACCTCCGCGGAAGGACCTCAATGGCAAGAAGCAATTAAGAATGAAATTGATTCTATATTGCAAAATCATACTTGGGAGTTAGTAGATCTTCCACCTGGTTGTAAACCACTTGGATATCGTTGGATATTCAAAAGGAAGATGAAAGCCGATGGAAGTATTGATAAATACAAGGCAAGGTTAGTAATCAAAGGATTTAGACAAAAGGAGGGTCTAGACTACTTTGATACTTACTCGCCTGTAACGCGAATAACCTCTATACGATTGGTTCTTGCAATTGCGGCTCTAAGAAATTTGGAAGTTCACCAAATGGATGTAAAGACCGCGTTTCTAAATGGCGATTTAGAAGAAGAAATTTACATGGAACAACCTGAGGGTTTTTCCGCCCCTGGAAACAAGGGCAAAGTATGTAAATTGGTCAAGTCGTTGTATGGCTTGAAGTAAGCTCCAAAACAATGGCACCAAAAGTTTGATCATGTCATGATTGACAATGGTTTCAAAATAAATGAGTGCGACAAGTGTGTTTATTTTAAAGACACACCAAGAGGTTATGTGATTCTATGTCTTTATGTAGATGATATGCTTATCATTGGGAGTGATGATAAGATGATCAACTCAACAAAAGACATGTTGAAAGCGAGGTTTGACATGAAAGACATGGGTCTCGCGAATGTGATTCTTGGAGTAAAAATCACTAGAACCCAAAATGGTCTTGTGTTGAGTCAATCTCACTACGTGGACAAGATCCTTGGGAAATTCAATTCGGACGATACGAGTATAGCTCGATCTCCAATTGATAATACCCAACGCCTAAGGAAGAATAGAGGCGAGACTGTTTCTCAGTTAGAATACTCAAGGATCATTGGTAGTCTCATGTATCTAATGACATGTACTAGACCCGACTTAGCGTACGCTGTGAGCAGGCTAAGTAGATACACCAGTAATCCGAGCGAAGATCATTGGAAAGCTATCACGAGGGTGCTTAGATACATAAGATACACGAGAGACTATGGATTGCATTATACCCGTGATCCAGCAGTGATCGAAGGATTCACTGATGCGAACTGGATATCGGATATAAAAGATCATAGATCGACAAGTGGATATGTGTTTACACTTGCTGGCGCAGCTATAGCTTGGAAGTCTTCCAAGCAAACGGTTATAGCTAGATCTACGATGGAATCCGAATTCGTCGCTTTAGATAAAAGCGGGGAAGAGGCGGAGTGGCTACGTCAATTTGTGGAAGATATTCCAAGATGGCCAAAGCCGTTGACGGCGATCTGCATACATTGTGACAATCAGTCTGTTCTTGCTAGAGCACAAAATATGATGTACAATGGCAGATCAAGGCACATTCGACGCAGACACAACACGGTACGACAACTTATCTCAACGGGTGTGATCTCAGTTGACTATGTGAGGTCAAATGAGAACATTGCGGACCCGTTAACAAAAGGCTTAAGCACAGATAAGGTGTATAGGTTGTCAAGAGGAATGGGACTAAAGCCCATAGATGAAGGGAATATGAGGGAAACCTAACCTAGTTGACTGGAGATCCCAAGATCTAGGTTCAATAGGCAAACTTAATCATAAACCCAAAGGGAGTCACTGTGGGGGGTGCCCCAAAAGTCAATAAAGGGAGTTGTATACTTCCTAGTCCATTCCAATCAGTGACATGAAGGAAAGGTTAAGCATGTTGAGGTTAAGGATTTTGAGGAAATCCAAATTAACCATGATGCTTTTAATGATTCAAAGGAATCACCTATGTTAGAGAGAAGTGGGGTCGCTTCAAATGGATTTGTGGGGAGGCGCAAATCCTAGAGCTCTCGCAGAACCAGGAACGTGTTCCATGACCATGAACGGACACAACCATGAGGTCTTAACTCGACTAGGGCGAGTATTGTGTGAATGTATATTGTCGCCTACATAAATGGGGGATAGTTCAAGGACACCGCGTCTACAAGACCCTAGGAGGCTAAGTGTGCTTCACAAAAGGAGGTTCAAAGGTTACACCTACCTATCTTGCAATACTCAACTGTTGAACGTGTATCGTTGAAACTTGATAGATCGATTTCTATTCATGTGGGGGATTGTTGGAAATTTTGTGAAAATAGCATTTTTCACAAATATAGGAAAATGATTTTTCCTATTTTGGACTAGAAATAAATATAATAAAATGAGCGGGTTTTATATATTTATTTGTGGGTTTGTGTTCTATGTCAGAAGGGCTTCGCAACGAACTAAACCACGTCCAAAACGGAGCTAAGATGAATGAGATATCGATGCTCAAAGTTTGGTGTTTGAAACTTAAATGCTGAAAAAAGTGAGAAAGTGGCACCTTGTCCCACATCGGATGAGAGATGAAACTTAAAGGGGTATTTAAGTGGGAGCTCTACATCCTTATTGTTTCATGGAAGCACTCACTAGTGTACTCGCGAAGGGTGCGGAGCACCCTAACTCGCACTCGCACACGCGCGCGCGCGCGTGGCGTGGGCGATGAGGCGCAATGTGGCGCTTTGATGGCGCACTTTGCACACTCGCATCGCCGCGAGCCGCTTGAGAGCCGCCTTTGTATTTTTGACCACGTGCGCGTGGTGGAAGCACAAGGGTTGCAAGGACCAAGTGGTTGGTGATGTGACGTGGCACAGGTGCGCATGGACCTGAGTGAGTATGGCGCACGCGCGCGTGGCAGTGAGCCAAGTGGACGCACCGCGCGTGAGGGTGCAGACCTGCGCGCGCATCAGTGTGTCTTGCGCGCGCGCAGAGAAGCTTCCAGCTGCAGTTAATGATGTGCAGTTACGTTTTCAGCATTCGAAACTGACAAAGTTAATGCGTTTGACTGAGAATTAAGTGACGAATTAAAGTGGATTAAAGACGTCTAATGCAGTTTAATTCTCCCATTTAATTTATTTTCAGTTTTGAGTTCAACCTGGTGTATAAATAGGAGGCTCCTTTCACCAGATTAAACACACCGAAAAACACAGCAAAACAATCTTCTCTACTGCAGATTTCTTTGTCTTTTCAAGCTATCATGGTACACCTTCGGGTTGGAGTCAAGACCGGCAGTGCAACTGCTTGAGGCTGTTGTATCCTGGAAACAAACGTGTTCTCCTGGGAGACACGAAATTTGTTTTAAGGGACCCGTGTCTAACACGATCCTCAGCCAAAGAACAGTGTTTCTGTTCGGATTTCTGTTCTTGTATTTCCTTTCTTTCAGTTGTATTTGTATTTTTATTTCAGTTGTAATTCTGTATAGTTTTTGTATTTCAAGTTAATAAAAGTTTTATTTTATTTTACACGAACGGATTCATACACATGGAAGTTGATGTTGAGAGGGAGTGACAACCGATGATCAGTTCTGTAAGTAAATAATGGAAAACATATAAAAGTGTACCTTATAAGCTAGCAACTGCAACAGGGATAGATGTGGACGACATGATTGTCAGCTTGGTCTGGTTCTCGTTTAGGGTGTATATTAGCGATGGTGATTAGGAGCTCTTGAAGTGTTGAACTCGTGATTATGAGGACAGAGAGGAGGACGATTGTATGGGATGTTATGTAATGAGTCTAACCTATTAAACTCTCTAATGATCTCCAACCTCATTAGTTAGTAAGGATAATACGGTTCATCAACAATTACCAACCAATAAAATAATAAGGGATAATTCTATTATTTAGATCTAATATAGTATAAATGATTATAATGGCTACATGATTAAATACTTATAATATATTTAATCTAACATTACAAGATTACAACATTATGGGTGGTTTGTAGATTTTGAAGGGGCGGTTTGAAAGAGATGCAACGTTAATAGGGTTATTAGTAAAGTTAGAATTACTAATAATATTATTAGTATTATGTATCTATTATGTTAGATAAGGATGTTAGTATTTGAATTGTATTCAAATAGTCAAGTTAAGTTTCTTGTGGGTCAAGTTTAATTTAGCATCTAAAGTCTTGGTTATTTGTTTTATTTTGCATCTCTTGTTGAAAACTAATAAACAGAAAAGGTTCCAAATCGTTTAAGTGTTTATCTTGTTGGAGTAATATCGTTCTAAGTCGTGATTCGTGTGCTTGGCCTCATTGTTTGATTCAACAGAGGTGTCAAATAGGTAGATGATTTTGATCCATTCATAGATATTTAGAGCCCAAAATGATTGTTTAGCCATTTCTCCATATATCCATTCTAACATATCCAATTTAAAGATCCTTTCCCAATCTTAATTATAGATGATTTTGATCTATTCATACTTAATTACCAGCTCAAAATATACTTAATTGGTTTAAACACTTGTAAAACCAAGTAAGAATTTCTCTACAAAAAGCATTTTTCCTACAAAGTGTAACAAGTCTATGTAGCCATTGTATTTTAAATTTTAAGCATAATGTTTTCGATTCTTTTGATATGGTATTATATAGAAAAACACCAAACATAACACTTTAAAACACAATAAAAATGTATTATAGACATAAAATCTAAAACACCATGCAAAGAAAGTTAATTAGTGTGTTTTAAAGTTTATGTCTAGAATACATTTGATTGTATTTTAAATTATTAAGTTTGGTGTTTTCCATACAATATTATACAAAAAAAAAAAATCTAAAACGCTCAAAATTAAAACAGAATCATATACACTTAGACCACCCGTAGTGGGGCGTGTTTTTTACAAAAAAATCAAAAAAAACGCCCAAAACGCCGTCCCCCCACTACACGGGGCGTTTTTGGGCGTTATAATTGACAATTTTGCATGTTAGGCGTTTTCATTAAAACGCTGAATGGGCCTTTTATTTTGGGCGTTTCCCACCCACATGGCCACATGGTCTGACAATGACTATTGTCCTCCAATCAATTTTGTCCACCCACACTTTTCCACATGACATCATTTGACTTATTTTTTTTTTTTTCATTAAAAATAATATGGGCGTTATTGGAATACTGCCCCACTACACCACTTTATGCTATAATGCCCCATGCTGACTGGAATGACACGTGTCGCAAAACAAAACTAAGCAGACAAGAAAAGTATCAAGAGATTAACACAAGCTAAGTGAAAATCATCTCCTCGCTTAGATGGGAGGTCTTAGGTCAAATCTGAGCAAAAAATATTATATAAATAATTGGTGTACAATGCGATAAGTAGAACATAACTTCACTTGATCTTTAGGTTGATAACCTGACTTTAAAAAATTGTTAACTACTAAAACCGTTATGCTTTCCAAGTTGACTATTTAAGGTATTTTTACCAAAAACTTGTAACATGTTCACGAAGCTCAATGGTTTGCTATCACATTATTAAAAAGTGTGATGATTTAGAAACAATTTCAAAGCCTAGTGGCCAAGATATATGTGTAGATACCTGCACGTAGACACTGGAGGGCTTGCACGGGCCACTAAAAGAAATTGGCTTCAACATGAACGTTTTCCCTTCCGGTATAACTAATATACTCCTATCATTTGGTTCTGCTTGGCACGCCGCATTCCATGCATTCATAAACGCCTGTATATTTTCGTAATATAAATCATGATGCAAGATATAGTTATGCTAAGATATATTCTAGATCAAGTCTTGACTCGAAAAGCTCCAATATACACGTAACTAAACATTATATTCGATAACTAAGCTCTTTCAAATACATATGAGGCCCGAACTAAGTTCAAATTGCTTAAAGATGATAAGGAGCTGATATAAGAGCTAATAGAGTCTTATCTGGACCAACTGGAAAGAGAAATAGAATAGGAAGAGCCCAAACTTCAAACGAGCATAACTTGGGGGTACGAGCAGAGTTAAGGGGCCATTAACCAGAGCTGACGGAAAGGTCTCAACGAATTCCTTCTTTCAATGGTCCAATTTCATAAATCATGATTTTCCTCCAAATTGAGCAATCTTTGATTTTTTTTTCTTTTTTATAGCCTAAAACATATAGATCCCTTATTCACAAAATTTACGCGTCTATATATAGTTTCAATTTCAATAATTTATGATTAATTTGTAATTTCAAAAACTTTAAAAAGTGCAAACCTGCCAAATTTATAGGCACCTTAATGTTTACGACATTCAATTTTATATCAGTTTTTGAAAGTTATTCTCTGTTTAGGCCATTCGTAACACCATGCGTAATAAACATTATAGGAGCATAAAAGAGTTTGATAAAGCCCCTAGCACCATCCCCTTGAGCATTATAGGGGCATGAAAAGGGAGGGGCATTTTTAGATTAATGCTCAAAGAGGAGGAAAAAAATGGTATGTATTGAATGAAATAGGCATTAACCGTTACACATTTTTTGCAGGGGCAGCATAATAATGTTGATGTGCCCCTTAAGGGGCATTAACCATTACATGTGGTCTAATGGTTAGTGTCACTTAAGGGGCATTTTCCGCCACATAAGCATTTATAATTTATAATGCCCCTTCAAAAATGTGTAACCGTTAACTCCCTTTAATGCCCATTCAATTATTATTTTCCAATTTTTTTCTCATCATTTGACATTATACTAGAAATGTCTCAACCTCTTGATACCCCTATAAATTATAGGCTATAATGCCCATGGAAGTGATGTTAGGGGCATTATGAAGCCACTTCACGACCCTATAATGTCCATTATTCATGATCTTATTATCGTTGCTTTGGCTCTAGTAAAAAATATATATTTTCGAGGTTCATTTACTACATTAAGGATCATAAAGCACGAAAAGAACTATATATCGATTGGTTATATGTTTTACCCTTGAACATGTTAGAATTGACCTCGAGCTCAAATAACCATAACAATATAGAGTTTGATTACCGGGGAATCGTCAGTTTTTCCGTCTCCTTTGGCTCCATATGTTGCCACATCAAAAATGGTGGTTGAGTCAAGATTGATTCTAGTGAGACTTCTTGAACCCAAAGCATTAGAAAGCATGCATGCTAGTAAGAACAAAACCATTGTAATTAACTGAATCTGCATGGATATAATGCATAAGTTTACTAGCTATTAGCAAAAACTCCACATACTATATTATTATTATGTTAATCTTTGAAAATTAATGAATAATGATTGACCTAATTTATCAAAATATATGTGAACTCACCATTCTGTCACACTGCCTACACATCATAATATGTAAAGAATAATGGAGATTTTGTATTCTTTCGGTACTGTCATGTTCATGTGTGTGCACTCATATATACACACACACGTGCATGTACACACTAACTTTAGGGTTAAGTTAGGGAATCCATTATCTTTTTAGTTTGTACGAATGACTGGTTGACTTACAATGTTTTACTTAAAAGGATATGTGGATTACTTATTTCTAACTAAAAGGTTAGCAGTTAAGATTCAGTTACAAGTATACTTGACAGTTGACAAAGGAAAAAGTTACGTACAAATTCAAATGATGTCTCTAATCTATGAATGTGGGTCTTGATGCTTTAAGTTATATACATGGTTTCTTTGCATATTGCAGTAACGAGTTGAAGTAAAAATGATTTACAATACGAAGAGTAGAAGAAACTTGAGGGGGTGTATTTTAACTATTTTCTTGGAATAAGCCTCCTAGACGATAATCCATGAAGCCTACATCTGGCACCATGTAAAATTATGTATAAATAAAATACATATAAACATAAAGAGAATGGTTCTCAAAGAAATTTAGAGAAATTCGATATATTTCAGAATAATAAAAATCAATACAATATGTGCCCTTATATAGTGAGTTTTTCAAATTCAGGTTTGACAAATTTTAAAATTTACAAATTAACTGGCAATTTTGGAATTAAGGCCATAAATAAAAACGTAAATTATGTTAGTTAGAGATTTATGTATTTTAAACTATAAAAGAAAGTTTGCAAAATTTGGGCAAAAATCTTAATTAACATAATCAAGGTCTTAGATCAAGGAATTTTGTGACACTTCGGGTTTTCCTATACAATTAGTTTGTGTTATTGTTATGTGATGTTAATTGCGTGAATACATTGAATGAGAACTATAATATAATGGTTGTTTAAAAACATGCATGTATGTATGTGTCTTAGATTGCGAATAACGTTTAAATAAAATATGTGTGTGCGACTAAGGTGTGCAGCCGCACACCGTGATGGTCCGCACACTCCCTCTTATCTTGTACACTTCACTCATATTGGGCTGCAACCACACATCCATTTGAACCCCGGGCCCAACTTCTAAAAGCCCACTAGAAACCCTAAGGGACCGCACACTGGTGGGGGAGCACACTTAAAAGTGTGCGGCCTCTTTGCATATAATGAACCAGGTCAGCAGACATTTGGAAAGATTGGCAGCAAACATTTAGAGCACTAATCCCTAAAAAATCATTTCTTCTCTCTCTCTCTAAAAACCCTAAAAACATACCAAATCTCCTTCTTCTCTGAGTTTGACGGCGGCTTTATCATCCTTCAACGACAGCCTTCACATTTTGAAGATAACCCACATTTATCATTCTTGGAAGCTTTACTCTTTGATCTTTCTACGCACTCTTACATCCCACGAACCGGTTAGTATATCACCATTATTTGGATGTGTTGATACATATTAAGTGGATACGGCTCGGCTCGGTTCGACTCGGCTACGAAGTGAAGGTCGTAGTCAAGACAACCTCCTGTCTTGACTCGGTATGATACTTACTTTGTAACGTACGAAATTGCTACTGCGTGTGTGCAGTATGCATGTTTAGTTTAGAGTTTATGTGTTAGTCTGTTTGTGTAACCCATGGCCCAAGTCCAACATTGAAGAAGCCCAAGTCACAGGCCCAACTGATGGACGAAAACACTTTGTCTGGTGAAATCACTTTGTGGTGAAAACACCTTATGGTGAAAACCAAATGGGACGAAAACACTTAGGACGAAATCCAAATGGGATGAAATCACCTGATTTCGTCTAGATCCCTGATTTCGTCCATGTGTTTTCGTGGGCCTCTTGTTTTCGTCGTGGCTTTGGTATATATACCCAGATAACAGACAGAACACAAACACGAAGTCTGAATAGATTTCTTTGAGCGAACACACACACACAACTGAGAGTTTATAGGTTTATCTTGTAAACATTGCTTTGTAACGGTTTCATACGCGTTAATACAATGGAGTGTTAATCGTTGAATCTTTGTGTTTGTGTTCATAACTTGGTTTAACTTACCCGTTTGGATTCCGCACTTTCGGGTTTGTCGGAAAACAGGGAATAAAGGTTACTCGATCCTCCGGGTGGACCTACAATTGGTATCAGAGCATTAGCTCGATTCCTTGTTTAAACGAAGTCGATTTTCTTGTGTTTTAATAGATTTTAAAGTGTTTTTCAGTTTTGTTCTTGTTTGAATATCATACTTTTCTGGAAAACAGTTATGAAATCGTGAAAACCTTGTTATTTTTGCTATAAGTTTTTACAAAACCACTGTTAAAACACATGCTTAAATGTTAATATTTGGTTTTTACTAAACTTTAGTGCAAAAATTGTTATCTGGAAAACTCAGAATATTCATAGTGTTCTTGGTGTTCTTGGTATTATTCAAACTATTCTTCACACATTTTCTTTGTTTGATCTTGAATTGATACATTACTGATGTGTTGTGATTATATAATATTGATTGTTTGACATTTGTATACACAACAATTATGAACAATGATGAAAGGTTGAAATAAGGGAGCTTCGAAATCAGATAAAGGTAAGGAGTGTTTGAAAATGAAGCTTGTGTCAGGATAAGGTTTTAGAAAATATCTTCTTGTCTTGTATGGTTCAATAGTCAACAACATCAAGCTCTGGACGAAATCAACTTCTGTACATGATCTGGTCGAAATCACTTTTCAAGGAAATCACATATTATTGTGTTGGCCGAAATCACCTTATATGTCCAGTCAACTAAATCAGTTCGTTCAACAATATCAAGCTCCACGAAATCCTCCTTATATAATCCTCCTGGACGAAATCACTTCTTTACTGGACGAAATCACTTCTGTCAACTTCTGGACGAAATCAAGCTTCAACGAAAACACCTTGTCAACTTGTTGCTGGACTAAATCAGATCTTGTCTTTGCCGAAATCCCTTTCAACCAAACACTGGTGTTATCAACGAAAACAATTGTCTTTGTCGAAATCCAAGTCTGATTTCATCAAACATCATTCAACGAAATCACTTCAGTATTCAGACGAAATCACTCTTGATTTCGTGATCATTCTTCAGACGAAAACACCTTATTTTCGTCATTCATACTTGTGATATTTCTAACAGTAGACTTTTAAAACATTCTTAACTGTTTGATTTGTGTAATTTAATCAGGTTTTCATCATCATACATAAAAAATGAATCCGAATTGGTGGGGTACTCCGTCGCGTTTATCTCCATCATGGGCCGAATCTCCCGCACCCGCATCTAATACGGAAAGTAAGTATACAAACACGCGTTTGTCGCCATCATGGGCTGAATCTCCCGCACCTGAATCTTCGCAAGTGAATCAAATGTCGACAGGTCAATGGGCGTTTGTTTCAAATCAAACTTCGAGTATTGAAAGTATACTCCTAAGCGAAAGCGAGACCGGAAGTCTGAATCATCCACCGAAACTGATGCACCTAAACGAATATCCTGGTTGGGTTGATAGATTTCAGACGTATGTCAATGGGCAAAACACGGAACTGTGGTTACGTTTTACTACAGATTTCGATCAAACTCTTGAGGTTGTCGCTTCAACTGCTGCTACATTTGCAGATCTTTCGGAAGACCAGAAAAAGGCATATGATTTAGAAAAGAAAGCATATGCTATTCTGACTCAGGCGATGAGCAAGGAAATATATCAACAGTTCGTCAGCTTCAAGACATCAAAGCGATTGTGGGATGCATTGAAGACAAGAGGTCTAGGAAATGAAAAGTCACGTCAATTGCGACATGATTTACTCAAAAAGGAGTTTGATGGTTTCACTTGTATGGAAAATGAATCTTTGGGAGATATGACAAGTCGATTTCATCACTTGCTGACTGAATTGAGCAATTATGAGGTAGAAACAACTCCAACACAGGTTGTCACAAAATTTGCCGATGCACTGCGACCTCAATGGAATGGTTTCTTGGAAATCCTGAAATACAATGGCACATTGGCTACGATAAACATCAATGACTTCGGTCAACTCTTGGAGAACAAGGATCAGGAAGAAATCCTAAAGGCAAAAAGGGTTCCAGTGCGACAAAATCCTGATATGTATTATGGAACTTCTAGCACTTCTACAATACCAGTGCGACAAAATCCTGATATGTATTATGGAACTTCTAGTACTTCTGCAAGACCTGTTTCACATGCTTCACTTCAGACGGCGTTTGTCACTAGCACAGATTTATATGGAAATCCGATACAAGTTCCTGTAAAGCCAGCTCCAACCACTGATTTGTTTGGGAATCCACTTCCTGTTCAACAACAAGCTTGTTATGGAAGCACATCATCTGCTGGTCAGCCATCAAAGTCAAATACAGTACGGCTTGACACATCAAACTTCTCCAAAGTTAGCGTTGAAGTACCTAAAGATCATATGGAGATACTGAACACATTGGTGAGCTCGTATTGTGGGTTGATTGCAGGGCAGATCAGAAACATCAATCTAACTCAAGAAGATTATGAGCAGATCAATAAAGAAGAGATGAATATGATGGACATCAAATGGGCTTTCGCCAGTGCTGTAAGGCGAGCTAAAGACTTCATGGAACGGACGGGTCGAACCAGCTTGGAAAGCAAGAAAGACACCAAGTATGGGTTCGATAAGCAGTCTGTTAAGTGCTTTAACTGTGGCGAACGTGGTCACTTCAAGAGGGAATGCACAAAGCCAGCTCAGCATGGGAACCAGAATCCTTTCAGAGGTCAAGGAGGCAACCAACAGAATCAGAATCAAACCAGGAATGATGATCGCACCTTGGTCCCTGCAAACAATCAAGCAGGACCATCGAACACAAATCAAGCTCTTGTGGTGCAAATAGATGAAGGTTGCGACTGGTCAATGCAATTAGGCATTGGTGATCAGGGAGGAGCAGCTTGTTTTGCTGAAGCTGCTGAGGATTTGAAGCACGCCAGTGGTGGAGAATCTTCCACCAGTGGTGGTGAATCTTCAGATGAAGAAAGTTCTGGTGATTCAAGGAGTTCAGATGAGGAAGTCTCAACCTCAGGCGAAGATTTTTCTGATGATGTATCTAGTGGGAGAATCGATGAAGATATCGATGAATTGTTAGGAGAAGCTGCAGCAAGGAATGATAGAAGATCTATTCTGGTGGATCAAGCTGCTTATTCTTCTTCTCTTCTTTCAGCCTTTATGGCTATTGGCGGCAGTTCATCAAGCCAGGTATGTGTCGATGAACCAACTGTTGTTAATTGTGATAATTGTGCTAGCTTAAGTGTTAAATGTGCTGATTTAGATGCTAATATGTCTGAGTTGCAAAGCAAACATGATGCTTTAAATGCTGAATTGTCTGTCTTGCAAAACAAACATGTTTCATTTGATGCTAAGTGGTGTGATTTTCAAAGCAAACATGAGGATTTGCAAAACAAATTTGAAGTGACAAATATGCACAATCAAAAGTTGATAGTGGATCTTTCAAAATGCAAAGAGGCTAACATGTTTTATGAAAACCATGAAAAGGAATTTAAAACGATGGTTGCAACTTTAAGAAAAGATAAAACCGAACTGACAAAAATGGTTTCAAGAAAACAAACTGACATAAACATTTATATCAATCGTCTTGAAAGCATGCAAAAAGAGTTAGCCAGCACACAGTGTGAAAGTGAGGCGATCCGGCTTAAACTAGACAGTTATTCTAACTCTAGATATGTGTTGGATCACATCATTGGCACACAAAAAGAGAAAAAGGATGTCACGTGCATTGGATATAAGAAATGTCTACCACCTGTTAGACAAAATTATGATGCACTGCCTGATGAGGAGTATATAACTCATTATGAAGAATCTGTTCCTTTAGACATTGAGGAATTTGCAACGGGACTTGGATACCAACAGGAAGTATCATCAGATTCAGATGTGTCAGCAGATACTTTTGTAACTGCTGAACAAAATCAGGATCCTCCAATCATTGTTGAGGATACTGATTCTTCAGATGATGAATCTAATGATACTGAATCAGCACAGTCAGATGCGGTAATCAAAGAAGAGGGCATACCTCTCGAGAATCATATTCTATGTGATCCTCCCGCAAAACCTGCTACGACTGTTCTAATCGAGTCCACGTCTACTTCCTCACAAGAGTCTGAGAGTGTGAATTTGCTGTACACTCTTGTTAGTGATGATAAAATCTACTCTGACAAAGATTTTACTATTAAGAATGTTAATCAATCTTTAATTAGTAAAATTTTTGAGGATTCAACAAGTAAGTTCTTGGGAAAGACAGGATCACACGTTGTGGTAACACAGTGTCCTCCGATTCCAAGAGCTGAAATTCGCAAACAAAATGGCAATCAAAGATTACCAACTGAGAAAGTTCAGCAAAATCGCACCAAACCAAAAGGTAAATCATCGACTCAAGGTCAAAAGAAACAGAACCAACAGAAGAACAAGAAAGTGAACTTTGTAAAATCGAAGGGAACAGATAAACTTGAAACATTTTCAAATAAATCTAACTTAGATCATGTCATTCAAGTTAATTCTTTGAAAAGAAACGAACCAAACAGTTCAAAACCTAGTGCCTCGGGATCACAAAGTTCACCGACAAGACAATCACATGATACTACGGGGTTTGTAGAACGTAGATCATGTTTTTCATGTGGTACATTTGGACATATTATTCGCAATTGTCCATATCTTCATAAACAAAAAGCCAAAGTTGATGATCCCCGTGACCAAATTGACCGCAAGCAATCTGTTTCATCAAAACCAGATCCCCGTCTTGTAAAAGAAAGGGAAAAGAAACAGAAACGCCAACAGGTCAAGAAAATTGAAAAAGCAATCAAAACCGATGTGGTTAACAAAACATCTGTTTCTGTCAAACAAGACAATTCAAAAACTTCAGACAATCATGATGTTAAGATTTTAAAGAATAAAACTGGTAAAACAAAACAGACCTGGAAACCAAAAACGGTTACTGAATCAGGGGGAACATCACAATTTCCGCAACATCGAGAAGTTCAAGTAACTTACGTTGATGAAAATGGAAGACCCAAGACCACAAAGGCTTAGGTCCCCATCTCCAACTAATCATGTGAGTACATGTGCAGGGTGTTCCAGGAGGAACTTTCAGCAGTCATTGGATTGTTGATAGTGGGGCATCCAGGCACATGACAGGCGACATGAAACTTCTCTACGAAGTTAAATCTATTAGAGGAGGTTATGTTGCTTTTGCTGGAGATAAAGGCGGATATATTACTGGTGAAGGAATGGTATCCAACGGGGTTGTTAGTTTTGACAAGATCAACTTTGTATAACAGCTTGATCACAATTTTCTCAGCGTTTCACAAATCTGTGATAAAAAGTTTTCTGTACACTTTGATGCAAATGGATGTTATGTGCTGAAACCCGGCTTCAAGATTCCAAAAGAATGGATTCTCTTATCAGCTCCAAGGATAAACGATTTATATGTCCTTGATATGAGCCAAGCTATAACAACGACTGCACAAGCAACTTGTTTCATTACAAAAGCCACGGAAAAAAACTCAATCTCTTGGCACAGACGTATGTGTCACATTCACTTACGCAAAATGAATCATTTGGTGACGAATGAATTAGTGAATGGTGTTCTTCTTAAAAATTTCCATCTTCAATACGTCTGTGTTTCATGCCAAAAAGGAAAGCAAACGAAGAAACGACATCTGACAAAGAAGATCAATACGGTGGTAGTTCCTCTTGAATGTTTGCACATGGATTTGTTTGGTCCTGTCAAGCACAAAAGCATCAGGAATGATCAATACTGCCTCGTGATAACGGATGATTATTCAAGATTTTCTTGGGTGGCGTTTATGGCTCACAAGAGTGCAACTTTCGGTATTATCAAAAACTTGATCATTCAGATTGAGAATTTGTATAAGTTGAAGGTTAGACGGATACGCAGCGACAATGGTACTGAATTTAAAAATCAAGCCATGGCGGAGTTTTGCACATCAAAAGGTATTCTTCACGAATTTAGTGCGGCTTATACTCCTCAACAGAATGGCATCGCTGAACGTAAGAACCGTACATTGATCGAGACTGCTAGGACTATGTTGGTAGAGTCGCAGTTGCCCATTCCATTCTGGAGTGAAGCTGTGGCCTCCGCATGTTACACGATGAATCGAGTCCTTACAGTCAAAAGACACAACAAGACCTGCTTCGAGCTTCTTCACAAACGGAAACCAGATTTGTCATATCTTGAACCGTTTGGAGCTCCTTGCACAATGATCGATCCTAATGGAAAGTTTGGGGCAAAAGCTATTGAAGGTCACTTTCTTGGTTATGCCACCCCTAACTCAAGAGTCTGGAATCTACAGACTAAAAGGGTTGAGGAATGGTCTGAAGTCAGAGTACAAAGGCACACTTTACCAGTCAAAAATCCAGGTCAACCATGGATGTTTGAGTACGATGACTTTTTCAATTCGATCAGTGTTGAAGCAGTTGAAGAAAATGCTGCGACAAGAATGTTTTTTGAGAGTGACAACGCAACAGATTCACCGTTGGTTCGTCCAATTGTTGTCAATCAAGAGCCATCTTCAGTGAACAATAATGCTCTCGACAATGAGGATTTTCATGATGCAACCGAACTGAACGAATCTTCAGAGGATGAAGAATTTCTTGATGCAGATCAAGAAGGTCCTACATCAGTAGTACATGGTACTTCAGAGGCTACACCTCCAGTGGACGTCCCTAAAACAGCTGAAGCTACTGCATCATCCTCTTCGTCAGTTCCGGGTATTGAATTGGTTGTTGATCTAAATTTCAACAATCTGGGTACAAACATTCCAGTTCTGGAAAACCCTGAGACAAGAATTCACAATACCCATCCTCAACAAAACATCATCAGTAATGTACAAAGTGGCATTCAAACAAGAAACATGTTGCGAAACAACAACAACGCAGGCCTGTATGCGGCGATTCGAGAATCTGGTCAACAAAACGATTGGTCTTTCGCGTGTTATGTCTCACAGGAAGAGCCAAGAACTTGGAAAGACACTTTGAAAGATAACTCTTGGGTTGAAGCTATGCAGGAAGAACTGCAACAATTCCAGAAACTTGGTGTCTGGAAGCTCGTAGAGAAACCTGCTGGTTATAAGAAGATTGGTACCCGTTGGGTGTATAAATGCAAAAAGGACGACCGTGGAATCGTTATTCGCAACAAAGCAAGATTGGTCGTTCAAGGTTTTCGTCAGATTGAAGGTATAGACTACAACGAAGTGTATGCACCTGTTGCACGTCTGGAAGCAATTCGGATCTTTCTAGCTTATGCCTCATTCAAAGGATTCAAGGTTTACCAGATGGACGTCAAAAGTGCATTCTTACATGGTCTAGTGGAAGAAGAGGTGTATGTTGAACAGCCTCCCGGTTTTGAAGATCCTATCCATCCCGATTGGGTTTGGTTGCTGAACAAAGCTCTCTATGGTCTACATCAAGCACCGCGAGCTTGGTACGCAACCTTATCTAATTATCTGCTGGAGAATGGTTTTCACTGAGGTCTTATCGATTGCACTCTCTTCATAAAAGAACAAGATGGAGATCTTCTACTGGTACAGGTATATGTGGATGATATTATATTTGGCTCTACTAACAATGTTATGTGTAGGGATTTCGAGCGTGTAATGCAGGATAAATTCGAGATGAGCGCTATGGGGGAGATGACTTTCTTTTTGGGCTTGCAAGTGCAACAAACGAAGTCTGGGATTTTCATCCATCAGACTAAGTATGTTCAAGACATCCTGAACCGATTTCAGATGTGCGACACATCGCCCATTGGTACCCCACTGCAGCAAAATCACGGAATCAATCCAGACTTGAAGAGTGAACTCGTTAGCTCTTCATATTACCGCGCGATGATTGGATCCCTTATGTACCTCACAGCATGAACACCAGTTATAATGTATCCAACATGTCTGCTAGCCAGATATCAAGTGAACCTGAAGGCCTAACATCTTACAGCTGTAAAAAGGATTTTTCGTTATTTGAAGGCTTGCCCAGACACCGGTCTATGGTACCCTAAGGATGATAACTTTGAATTAGTCGCTTTCAGTGATTCTGATTTTGGCGGATGCAAAATCGACGGCAAATCCACAACGGCTGGATGCCAGTTTTTAGGAACTCGCCTCGTAACATGGCAGTGCAAGAAGCAGACTTGTGTCGCTACATCAACTTGTGAAGCCGAATACATTGCTGCCTCAAGTTGTTTCTCCCAAGTCCTGTGGATACAACAGCAAATGCGCGATTACGGTTTTGAATTCCTAACTACTCCTATTTTAGTTGATAATTCTGCTGCTTTATCTATCACTAGAAATCCTGTGCAGCATTCAAAGACCAAACACATCAAATTAAGTATCACTTCATACGTGATTGCTTTGATAAAAGGCTAATCGATGTTGTTAAAGTCCATACTGATGACCAACGTGCCGACCTTTTTACCAAAGCATTTGATAAATCAAGATTTGACTTTTTATTATTGGTAAACGGCATTAAGGTCAAGCAAGAGTAATCCGCATCGGAAAATCGTTTTTCTAAATATCTTTGTGTTTTTAAAATTTATTTTTAGTTTTTTGATTTTAGGGGGAGTAATTCCAAAATTTGAAAATTCAAAAACATCGAAAAATTTCAAAACTCAAAAACAATAAAAAAAATGAGTTTCTTGGCGAGCAAAAGAGAAAATGATAGTACATCAGTGGTCTGTCTAAACGTTTTTAAACTGAAATGCAAAATGAAAAATGTTAAGCAGCTCTATATAAGATGTATCGGTAGGCTCACAATCATCTTAAAGTGTGCAGGGTGATATAAACTTAAATCGACTGAAGACCAGGTGGAACCACTCATTGGCATATGGTCTTAGTACCAAAATTTCGTTTGAGAGATTGCCGAGGTTCTGAGATATGTGGTCTTTATGCTGTTTATCATATGGGTATCATGGTTGTTTCTTTTACCGAAAAACAAACGGAGACGAAGTCTAGATCTTCCATGATATCATACATACGTGTACATATTGCATTCGACCTCAATAAGTGATCAACAATCACATGTACAAACAAAACAAGTGATAATATATCACATTTATCCGGGAGTCAAGTTCGTCTCTTTGCTGTACTAAAGTACTGACCTGTTCACGGACTTGCTCCTGTGCCCTCATGCATCTGAAAATCAAGTTCCTCATCAATAAGTGATTCTATCACATAGGGCTTGTTTTCAATTCAAAATAAGTGAGTTACTCACATCTTTTTATACGGTCAAACAGATGATAAATGGTATACTCACCAGTAAGATGAACTCTCGTGCATACCTTGATACGGGAATGTGTTGTGATGTGGATGAACACCGGTCGATAAGTATAATTCATACCTTAACGTATCCCCTCTCCATGATTACATATGATAAGTTGAGCTTATGTGGATAACAATACCGATAATCGTTATAGGATGTTTATCTAGATGTTAACAAAAAGAACAACAAGAGCGTTTTGGCATGACCGTACACTGATATGATTCTCTTACCCTCGAAACTCGCAAAAAGAATGTTTGTATATATTTATTTTTCTTAGTTTCTGCAACTCTGTATATATTTATTTACTGCTTTCAGTCTTTAAGTTTGAAATATTCAAAATACCAAAAAGATTTTAGGTGTGTTTTAATATAAACTTTATAAAAGTCAAAAAGATTTTATTTCTGCTTTAGTTTTGATTAACCGATGTTGGAACTCAAGTCTTCGTTGCCTGAAATCTGATGAAAACCAAAACGACTGAATCTTCATAAACGGTCAGAGTTTGCAAGTTTTGAAAGTTAATAATTAAAATTGAAAAATCTGTTAACTTTTCAAACTAACTGTCGGACGGTAGTTGAATAAGAATTGGTCACATGTGTGTCATTGGTTTAATGTTAACTATATACCAAGCAGTTGTTCTCATTACGCGTTTAGCTTTCTTGCATGTGCAGATACTAAAGGCGAGGAGAACATGCTCGTTGACAAGCTTCGGAATGAAGACACGACGTGAAGGCACTCAAATGATAAAGATGATCGAGTTGCCGCTGATCAATCATCAACACCACAAGGATCTCAAGTATTGAAGATCAAAAGATTCACAAGCATAATCAAAGGGGGAGTTTATTGATACACTCCTAAATAAAAAAAAGGGGAGTTTATTGATACACTTTCTATTTACAACACGTGAAGTCTTTGAAGATCCTACGACAAGAATGAATGAACCATCAAGAGATGGAGAACGAGATTACGAACCTCACGAGCAGCATCCAAGGGGGAGTTTGTTGATACATATTAAGTGGATACGGCTCGGCTCGGTTCGACTCGGCTACGAAGTGAAGGCCGTAGTCAAGACAACCTCCTGTCTTGACTCGGTATGATACTTACTTTGTAACGTACGAAATTGCTACTGCGTGTGTGCAGTATGCATGTTTAGTTTAGAGTTTATGTGTTAGTCTGTTTGTGTAACCCATGGCCCAAGTCCAACATTGAAGAAGCCCAAGTCACAGGCCCAACTGATGGATTAAAACACTTTGTCTGGTGAAATCACTTTGTGGTGAAAACACCTTATGGTGAAAACCAAATGGGACGAAAACACTTAGGACGAAATCCAAATGGGACGAAATCACCTGATTTCGTTCAGATCCTTGATTTCGTCCATGTGTTTTCGTGGGCCTCTTGTTTTCGTCGTGGCTTTGGTATACATACCCAGATAACAGACAGAACACAAACACGAAGTCTGAATAGATTTCTTTGAGAGAACACACACACACAACTGAGAGTTTATAGGTTTATCTTGTAAACATTGCTTTGTAACGGTTTCATACGCGTTAATACAATGGAGTGTTAATCGTTGAATCTTTGTGTTTGTGTTCGTAACTTGGTTTAACTTACCCGTTTGGATTCCACACTTTCGGGTTTGTCAGAAAACAGGGAATATAGGTTACTCGATCCTCCGGGTGGACCTACAGGATGTTTATACATGATAAAGGTTCAAACTTGATTTATGATTTGTATGATTAGATGATAGTACATGTTTGATGATTGTCTCTGTGCAATGTGTTGACAAAATCACTTGATATTAAACTATGAAATCTGTGTTGGTAAAGATTAGGAATTGTTATGATACCAAAAATAGACCTTTATGAATATGCATGAAATATGTTTGTGATGTACTAATGTTTGATACTTGTTGTGAAGATAGAGCCATGAATCTATTTTTGGTAATGTAGATGTGATGAAAGTGTGTTAATTAAATAGGGAATGCATGATATAAAGGGCTGATAAATACGAATGTGTAAATCAGTATATGATGGGATGATTGAATTAATGTTTGATTGATTGATGCATGATGAAACGGTCTAGAGAATAATTAGGCTTCTTGAGGATTAATGTTTAAATTGGTGACTTGAATCCATATTGGTTTGATAAACTTGAATAATGTACAACATGGCACAGTAGGTCGCACACCCAGGTGTGCGACGTGTACCGCACACCCCAAAGGGGGTACAACCTGTGATGCGTCTTGTGCACCCAGATCAACCATAATCGCACACTTTAAATGCCGCACCATCCTTCGGTACAAACGACTGAAGCACACGGTATAACTGCACATTGCATGGCCGTACACCAGGAGGAGGTCGCACACTTGCTGGTGGGCCGCACACTCTCTTGGGCCAATAAGCCATTGGGCCGCACACTCGATTTATGGACTGATATCAAAACTGGACCGCACACTCGTATATGGGTTATATAATAATTGGACCGCACACTCTTAGCCAAACCGCACACTGTATTGGGCCTTTAAACTATTGGGCCGCACATTCTGTTCTAGACCAATGTTAGTGGACTGTTTGTATACCGATGATGTTGGGCTGTTAAATGAATAACATAATGATGTGTGTTACTTGCTAGAATTATGTGCATGAATACGTGAATACTGGTATGCGAATCTGATAAAATTTGGTAACCATAATAGTACGTGATTGACCAACTGTTTAAACAAGTAAACTATCTGCCGAGCAAACCAAGGTGAGTTCACACACTTTACTAAAAGCATGTGTTCCTGGTGGTTGGGAAACTGAACAAACGACACTTTCCCAGCTTTGGGATTAAAACTGGACAACTCATGAACTCGCCAACTTTTTGTTGATACCCTACTGCATGGTTTGAAGGTACTCAATGATAGCAGGAGCTTGCAGTGGGGAGTGTAGTGGTCGCATGAACCCGTGTTGGGTTTCCTTTAATATATTATGAACTTTAAACTGATGTTTTAAACTGTTTAACTTTTGCTTCCGCTGTTGACTTTATTAACTTCTTTTAAACTGTGAACTTCGGACATTAGTCACTAGTCGTATTGGTTGTGATAAAACTGTTTTATTATTATGATTGTTCAATATGATTGGTGACTAAATCATGATCCGTCACATGCCTCGCGGTGGTAATCCGCATGTGGAAATCGAGGGTGTGACAGATTGGTATAAGAGCCATTGGTTATAGTGAACTCGATTTTAAAAAGAAAAGTCTTTTTGAGAAAAACCATACTATAACCTGTTTTGTACCAAGCAACTCGCAACGAACCTACACTCCAAGTACAAGGCTCAACGTTTTAGAGTTTGTGGCTCGGGCATGTGTTTACTTGTTACTTATTTGGTGCAAATTGTGATAATATATGTACTAGTATACTTAGCTATATATATATATATGTGTGTGTGTGTGTGTGTGTACTTGTGTGCAATGGTCAACCTTCCCTCTACTATTTCTTACGACACTACGGCGTCTTTCTCGTACTGTGTTTTCTGGATGTGAAGACAATGAGCGGGTGCGGAAGAGGCAACATTAACATGACTGAGGTCCAGCTGACCAACCTGATAAACGTCATGGCTAAAGCTCTGGCATCCCATCCGGGGGGTACACTGTCATTCTAGGATGTTTAGACCCTACTCTCGTATCGTTTTATTACATTTAACCTTGTTCGCTTTGTTTTACGCGACAGGTCAACCTGCACCCACTCAGCCCAGCGTGTGCACTTTTAAAACCTTTATAGATTGCAAACCTCTCACTTTCAATTGCACTGAAGGAGCCATAGGCCTTCTGCACTGGATCGAGAAGGTCGAATCTGTGTTCATTCTGTGCGAATGCCCTGCTGCTAATCGAGTGAAATTTGCTACTGGTACGCTCGAAGGAAACGCGCTTTCTTGGTGGAATGCGCATGTTCAGATTCTTGGGTTGGCGGATGCCAATGCTATTCCTTGGAGCGACTTCAAGAATTTGGACAAGGAAGAATACTGTCACATGGATGACATCCACAAGCTCAAGACTGAGTACTACGAGTTGAAAATGGTTGGATCGAAAATCGAGATGTACACTAAGCGATCTAACGACTATGCTGCTCTATGTCCCAACATGTCTCAGCCTGCTTACCGAAGAATCGAGCTTTATATCAGGGGTCTGGTGCCCGAAATCCAAAGTCTAGTGTCTTTAGCTAATCTCCCCACAATCCAGCAAGTTGTTCGTCTCGCACACCGGCTAACTGATCAAGCTGTGGAACAAGGCAAGCTGCCCAAACGAATCAATGCTACTGCTGAAACTTCTGGAGATAACAAACGCAAATGGGATGGCAACCAGAGCAAAGATGCTAATCCCATTCAAACCCCAACCCAGCAAAGAAATTTCGAGAATAACAAGGGTCCTCAACAGCAGGGTGGGTACCAAGAAAACCGACCCAAGTGCAACAAGTGCAACCGACATCACAATTGGCCTTGTGAAACGAACCGCTGTCAGAGATGCAACAAACCGAGGCATGAGGCTAAGGACTGTAGAAGATCGTACCCTGCAAGGAAAAACTAGCCACAGCAGCAGCAGTAAGGAAACAACCGTGGATGCTACCAGTGTGGAGCAGTAGGGCACATGAAGAAGAATTGCCCTCGGTTGAATCAGAATCGCAACAACAACAATCAAGGCACTGGAAATAACAACAATGGAGACAACGGTGCGAGAGGAAGAGCATTCATGATTGGAGCTGGTGAAGCAAGGAATGATCCCAACGTTGTAGCGGGTAAGTTCCAACTTGATGATCGTTACATTTCTGTACTATTTGATTCAGGAGCCGATGCTAGTTATGTATCCCTACGTTTGGCAAGACGCTTAATCCTACGCCAACACCTTTAAACACTAAGCACATCGTCGAATTAGCTAATGGTAGAAACATCGAGGCCTCACACGTTATCAGCGATTGTAAACTTGTGTTATCTGGTCAAACCTTCCTCGTCAATATCTTTCCCATCGTTCTTGAAGCTTCGACTCGTCATCGGAATGGATTGGTTATCCAAACATCGAGCCGAAATACTCTGTCAAGAGAAAGTTGTTCGCATTCCTCGTTCTTTTGGTGAACCTCTTGTTATCCAAGGTGACAAAGGAGTTGCTGTCACAGGCATCATCTAATTCTTAAAGGCCCAAAAGTGTTTACGAAAGGGCCATACCGCTATTCTAGCACTCGTCATCGACACCCTAGAGAAAGAAAAGATGATCGAAGAGGAATTACCTAGTCTTCCACCTCACCGTCAAATTGAATTTCAAATCAAGCTAACTCCTGGAGCGGCACCTATAGCTCATGCACCTTATCGATTAGCCCAAGCCTAACTGGAGGAACTATCTACGCAATTGCAGGAGCTGTTAAATAAAGGTTTTATTCGTCCTAGCTCGTCACCCTAGAGAGCTCCTGTACTGTTCATCAAAAAGAAGGATGGCACTTTTCATATGTGCATCGATTATCGTGAGCTGAACAAAGTAACTATCAAGAACCGTTACCCACTCCCGCGCATCGACGATCTATTCGACCAGCTACAAGGGTCGAGTTATTATTCTAAGATTGATCTACGATCAGGCTATCATCAGCTGAGAGTCCGTGACAATAAGCCATTGGGCCGCACACTTGATTTATAGACTGATATCTTAACTGGACCGCACACCCGTATATGGGTTATATAATAATTCGACCACACACTGTTAGCCAAACCGCACACTGTATTCGGCCGTTAAACTATTGGGCTGCACATTCTGTTCTGGACCAATGTTAGTGGACTGTTTGTATACCGATCATGTGGGGCTGTTAAATGAATAACATAATGATGTGTGATACTTGCTAGAATTATGTGCATGAATACGTGAATACTGGTATGGGAATTTGATAAACTTCGGTAACCATAACAGGACGTGATTCACCAACTGTTTAAACAAGTAAACTATCTGCCGAGCAAACTGTTGGGATTGAACCCTATCAGAGGAACAGATAATGTAAAGCCAAAACTGGATCAAAGCAGTGGATCCAGAATAAGCAGACGTTTACAGTTGGTTCATGCAAATCTCTCCCCTTGAAAGTGGTTTCATATCTGCTGACCTCCTATCTGCTGATCATACTAAGTGCTGACCTACAACTACTGCTTTATATCTACTGACCAATGTCAAAGACTGATGGAAGACCAAAGCTCTGTTGACTCAATCTACTGCCTTGGGTCAAGTACTGCTGATCCGGACAAGCACTGCTGGGTTCACAGCAGTGGAAGGATGCAGCAGCAGTTTAAGTGTCTTTTATGTAATGTAATGTAATAGCAGTAGTTTAGTACATCAGTGTTTATAGATCAGTAGTTAGAGTTTGTTAGGAGGTTAGATGTCACTTTCACGGTGACGTCAGCTAAGATGCTCAGTGGTTTGCAAGTGCCTATAAATAGTTCAGTACTTTGTACTGTTCTATTAGCTCTTTCACCACATCGTCTTCTTTGCACGAACAAACTACTGAGCTCTGGCTGAGGGGGAGTTTGCATTCTTACATCAATCATTGTAATCGTTGTTGAAACAAATTCAATCATTCGGTTCTTTGTGAAAAGATGTTTGATTAAAAGTATTACTCCTGTTTGATTGTATGCAAAGTTTGTTTTCATCTTAATTCCGCTGCACAACTCTTTCATTTTCATCTTAATCTCAAACGAAAATACAATAAAAAAGAAACTCAGATCCAACAATTGGTATCAGAGCTTGGACAGTCAAATTTGATTTAACAATCATTTTGACGTAAATAGTTCAGCTCATAACAGTTGATACTGATCGTTTGTTCGTCCGTTGAAAAACAGAGCAAGGATTAATCACCATTAAAGTTGATTTCTCAGTGTCTGTAAAACAACAAGAATGACGTCACAATCTCAGGATGATAAAAACAACATCGGCTCACTTTTTAAACCACCTATGCTAAAAAGAAATGAGTACAACATCTGGCAGAGGAGGATGGGTCACATCCTCGCTCAACAAAGCACATGTTGTTGGAGGTCTGTCACCTTTGGTCCTCATGTTCCTTCAGTGCCAAGCGCTGAAGATGCTAAAAAGTTCGTTCCAAAACCAGTTGAAAATTACACCGAAACCGATTTTCAAAAGATCGAACTAGATGCTAAAGCGTTTAGCATCATAGCATCAGCGCTGCCCAATGAAATATATGCTGGACTGTTACACTGTAACAGTGCCAAAGAATTGTGGGACGCACTTAAGGAACAGTTTGGAGGTACTGAAGAAGTCATAGAAAACAATAGGGAAATCCTGAACCAACAGTATGAAACATTTTGTCATGTTAGAGGTGAATCACTGACTCAACAATTTGAGCGGTTTAGTTGTCTCATCAGTGAACTGAGGCTTGTTAATACTACCTTTACAAACTCGACTCAAAACAGCAGGTTCCTCAGGTCACTGCCCGAAAAATGGGACACTATAGCCTTTGTCACCAGAAATTCACCTGAGTTCAAGGATCTGACCTTGACCCAACTCCATGGTCGACTCCTGACCTACGAAAGGGAGTTGAACCAGAAAAGGAAGTTACAAGAGTCAGGAAAAGCCGTTGATGATTACACATTCGGTAATACTGCTCTTCTGGGTCAAGAAGAATCTGGGAGCAGTGGTAAGGACCAGGGTTATGATCACTTCATTGACATAACTGCTGGTGCAAATTTTAACAACCCTGATCCTCACTCTGCAAGTTATGCATTCACTGCAAACGAAAACCAGATGTCAGATAATTTAAGCTTTGAACTAAATGATTTGCAACATTTTGATCCCACTGATTTAGAGGAAATGGACATCATGCACCAACTGGCTTTGCTAAGTGTTAGAACTAGCAAGTTCTACAAAAGAACAGGGAGAAAATTCCCAGGTTTGCATGGGAATCTAAGGGTTGGGTTGGATAAATCGAAAATCAAGTGCTACAAGTGTAATAGGTTGGGACATTTCGCTAGGGAATGTAGGAGTCAAAATACTGGTCCCATAATTACTCATCCTAGCTCAAATCCTAGACCTCAAAACCAAAACACTGTGCACTATGCCCAATATGCCCCAGCAGCTCAAGTGAACACTGCTCACTATGCTGCTGCCCCTGTGCCAGTACATTATGTCCAAACTACTGTTCCACAAATCCAATATGTTCAAACCCATGTTCCACAGGTACAAGTGCAACCTGTTGCACCTCAAACCACTGCTCCAGCAGCAGCACAACCAGATCAACAAAGTTTTTTCACTCAAGGGTTTGTTGACTGGAGCAGTATGCCTGAAGACCTTAATGATGAAAATTTTGCACTCTATGCTTTTAATGAACCCTCACATGATGATTTTTGTTTGATGGCATTAGAGTCAATACAGGAGGGAATTGAAGCTGAGGAGGAACAGCAGTGCTCTGAAACAGTGGAAGAGGTGACTGAAGCAGTGGTTACTGCTGTGGCTGGTGAACTACTGTTGGGAGAAAGTTCAGGTATCCTGATTGAACCAATGACAGATCCATGGTCCATAGAGGACAAAGAAGAAGAGAAAGAAGAAAAGGCTGGTGAAAAGAAGGTAAAAGCTGATGATGATGAAGATCATCAATGTGATTGTGCAATGATGGCAGCTGCCAAGGTATCTCCTCAAGTTCTTGAAAAACTGTGTTCAGACAATTGCATAATTGCTTTTGCTAACATCAAAGAGGTGAATGAAAACCTTCGGGATAAAATCTTAACTGATGAGGTCAAATTTGAAAGCTCTTTAAAAGAACTTAAAAACAAATTGACTGAAAAGGAAAAAGAAATCAGCTGTTTAAAAGAAGAGCAAAGTATAACCAAAACCCAACTTCAAACTATGGTAGAAAAATACCAAGTTTGCAAAAAGGAGTTGGAGTCTGCCCAGATTACTTGTGAAAGATGGGTGGAATCCTGCAAAGGATATGAGGTTATGCTTGAAAAACAGAGAAAAAGCAATGTGAAGTTTGGGGTTGGGTATAGAAAATATGATGATGAAAACACTGCTTTTGAAAACTCTGTTCAAACCACTGATGAAGCTACTGAGCTTATCCCCACAAACAAGAATGGCCAAGAAGTGAAAATCACTGACAAACTTGGTAACAAAATCACACTTAACAGACCAATGGGTTCCTCCACTTTCAAGGAGCTTGAAGATCATCAGTTTAAACCAAAATGGTCTGATGAGTGTGATATTCTTGAAAATTTCAAGCCAATGGACTTTACATCAATTGATGGTGCTAAAGCTCCAAAAGCTAAAGTCATACCTCTCAAAGATATCCCAGCAGTGGTTAAAACCTCTGCTGCAAAGGAATCTGAAAAGAGAAAGAAGAAAGAAAAAATTGATAACCTGTTTTGTGAATTCTGTGAGAAAAGGAATCATCTAACAAAAGACTGTTTCCACTTAAAAGCTTATGATCTAAACAAAACAAGTGTCATTGTTTCAGCAGAAAGCTGCATTGTATGTGGGAAAACAAACCACAAAACTCAAGCATGTGTGTACCTCAAAAACTTTGATGTGAAAAAAAATGAGTACATTGCTAAAACATCCTTGAGTCCATCATCATCATCAACATCTGTCAAATTCACCAAGAAACAACCACTGTTTGTGCCAGTACAAACAGCTGTTACAAAACAGCTGAACCAAACATCTGTCAAAAGAGATGTTCAGGTTACTGATGCACCCCCTGCCAATCAGTTCAGAAAAGGCAGAGAAAAACAGTCTTATCAAAGGATTCCTCACGTTTATGAGGCCTACAAAAGGCCCTCTAAACCCAAAGTGAACAAGCATCCTTTTGGTTACCAGCAGATGATTGGTCAGGACCCACAACAGTGGTTAGAGAAACACTGTCCTAAAACAGTTCAAACCCCTGACCTAACCACTGTCCATCATCTTGCATCCATCCCAGACACTGTTGAGACCCCATCCAAAGCCTTGTTGGCTTTGGAGACCTTAATGAACTAATCTTTTACTTCATGTGCAGGGAGCTTCTGCATGCTTTGATAGTCTTTGGTATGTAGATAGTGGAGGCTCCAGACACATGACATGATGTAAAGCCCTCCTCAAAGACTTTAAAATCCATGGTGGGGGTGATATATCCTTTGGGAATAATAGTAAAGGGAAGGTTCTGGGGTCTGGTACAGTGCAATCTGGAAATGTAAAATTTGAAAATGTCAATCTAATAGACAATCTAAAATTCAACCTTCTGAGTGTGTCCCAAATGAGTGACAAGGGATTTGGGTCATTCTTCACAAAAGACTGTTGTAGGATTGTTGGACCAGAAATGGTCAAAAAGATTGAAGCAATAATCAAAACTGGTCAAACTAAACTTGTTGCTCAAAGAAGTGGCAATGTTTATGTTGTTGACATGTCAAAAGAGTGTCCCAGAGCTGATGCCTGTCTGTTCTCAGCTGCCTCTAACAAAGAGACAAAACTTTGGCACAGAAGGCTGGGACACACAAATCTTAAGACAATCACAGAAATTTCAAAAAATGGTTTGGTGAGAGGCCTACCACAAAAATTGTTTTCATGTCCTGAACATTGCATTTCCTGTTTAAAAGGAAAACAGCATAAAAGTTCTTATAAGTCCATTGAAGAGTCCAAAACAACCCAGTGTTTGCAAATGCTACACATGGATTTGTTTGGCCCAGTTCAAGTCATGAGCCTTAAAAAGAAAAGATATTGTTTGGTTATTGTTGATGACTTTTCTAGGTTCACATGGACTTTCTTTTTGCACTCAAAAGATGAAACTGCAGGCATTTTGCAAGACTTTGTAATACAGGTTGAAATGCAATTTGACCTTCCAGTAAAAAGCTTCAGGAGTGACAATGGCACAGAATTCAAAAATAGGGAGTTGGATGCCTTCTGTGTGAAGAAAGGGATTGTAAGGCAGTACAGCATCCCAAGAACACCAGAGCAGAATGGGGTAGTGGAAAGGAAGAACAGAACTCTGATTGAGGCTGCCAGAACCATGCTTGCAGATTCAGGTTTGCCTTTAACTTTCTGGGCAGAGGCAGTAAACACTGCTTGCTATGTTCAGAACAGATTTTTAATAAACCCTAGGCACAAAAAGACTGCCTATGAAATTCTGTATAAAATTAAACCACTGATCTCATATTTCAAAGTGTTTGGCTGCCCATGCTTTATTTTGAACTTAAAATATTCCATTTCAAAATTTGCAGCCAAAATTGATTGTGGTTATCATCTGGGATACTCAACCACTGCCAAGGCCTACAAAGTGTTTAATACACGGACCAAGGCAGTGGAGGAGACTTTGAATGTTAAGTTCAATGAACTTTCATCAATGAAAATCCCAGCAAACCCTGCAGATCTGTTTGATCTTGAAAAATTCACTTTTGAAAATACTGCTATCAAGACTAACAGTGCAGGTCCATCAGAGGATACAACACCAGACTATGGGTATGAAATCATCATCCCTCAAAGGACTGCCACAAAGGGAAAAGCATCAGTTGTTCAAAACAGTTGTCAAAGCTCTACCACTGCTACCTCAACAGTTGTTGACCAAAGTAGCCCATCAACCACTGCTTCCACATCCTCAAACACTGCTGACAAAAGTCCTCAAACAGTGGATAAAAGTCAGCAGTTGTCCACCTCATTACCTCCTATACCACCACCTTTTGAAACCACTGCTGGATTATCGAAGTCCCCAGCAGTGGTTAGCTCAGATGATACACAATTGCAACCTTCACCAACCAATGCCATCATACCATACCAAGGAGATTTAATCTTCTTGAGATCTCATCCACCTGATCAAATCATTGGCAACATAAATGAAGGGGTGCTCACAAGAAGCCAAACCCAAAACATTTGTCTTTTTGCTGGTTTTCTATCACTCCATCAGCCAGTCAAGTACCAAGAGGCACTGAAAGACAACAGCTGGGTAGAAGCCATGCAAGAGGAACTCCAACAGTTTAAAAGACAACAAGTATGGGAGCTTGTACCACTGCCAGAAGAGGTTAGTCCCATTGGCACAAAGTGGGTCTTCAAGAACAAAACTGATGAAAGGGGTATTGTTGTCAAGAATAAAGCCAGGCTTGTGGTTCAAGGTTACAGACAGGAAGAAGGGATTGACTATGATGAAACATTTGCCCCTGTTGCAAGATTGGAAGCCATTAGACTGTTCCTGGCCTTTGTTGTCAACCACAATATGAAGGTGTTTTAAATGGATATCAAAAGTGCTTTCCTCTATGGTACAATTCAAGAAGAGGTGTATGTCTGTCAACCTCCAGGTTTTGAGGATCCATTTTATCCAGATCATGTCTACAGGTTAAACAAAGCCTTGTATGGCTTGAAACAAGCACCAAGGGCCTGGTATGAAACTCTTTCCAACTTCCTACTCTCAAATGGTTTCAAAAGAGGTACCATTGATAAAACACTGTTTTTAAAATGGAGAGGGAAGGATTTAATGATTGTCCAGATTTATGTGGATGACATTATTTTTGGAAGCACATGTAACTCAATGTGTGAAGAGTTTAGAGAACTCATGACAGCTGAGTTTGAAATGAGTGCTATGGGTGAGCTGCAATGCTTTCTTGGTCTCCAAGTACAGCAATTGCAAAATGGAACTTTCATTCATCAAAGCAAATATGCTAAAGAACTTTTAACCAAATTTGATATGAATGATTGTAAACCATGCAGCACACCCATGGCAACAAATAAGCTGGTCATGTCTGATGAAAAAGATGAGCTGATTGACCAAACACTTTATAGAAGCATGATTGGGTCTCTATTGTACCTAACTGCATCTAGACCAGACATCATGTTTGCAACATGTGTCTGTGCAAGAAGTCAATCAGCTCCCAGAAAATCAAATCTCATTGCTGTAAAAAGGATCTTCAGATACATAAAAGGTGCTCCCACACTTGGTATCTGGTATCCAGCTAATGGGAACATCAAGCTTTCAGGTTTCTCAGACAGTGACTTTGCTGGATGTCACACCACAAGGAAGTCCACATCAGGAGGGTGCCAATTTCTAGGTGACTGCTTAGTTTCTTGGCAAAGCAAAAAGCAAGCAGCTGTTTCAACATCCACTGCTGAAGCTGAATACATTGCTGCTGCAAGCTGTACAGCCCAACTCCTGTGGCTTCAAAATCAGTTGCTGGATTTTGGTATCACTGCCTTAAAGACACCACTCATGTTGGACAGTCAGGCAGCAGAAAATATCATCAAAAATCCAGTTTCCCACTCAACCACCAAACATATCGACATCAGACATCACTTTGTGAGGGACTGCTATGAAAAAGGTTTGATTTCTCTGCATCATGTCCCAACTAAAGACCAGCTGGCTGATGTGCTCACAAAAGCACTTGATACAGCCACTTTTGAAAGTTTGGTCTCTAGGATTGGGATGCTGAACATGGAATAACAAGCAACATCTTGTTTTTCTATGAATAAAAGCAACAAAATGTTTTCAGAAAATCAAAACTCCATCCTTAAAAATAGTTAAAAATGAAAATTTTTCATTAAGTCCTTAAAAGTCTGCCATTAACCACTGATTGTTCAAAAGTCTGCTATACTTCAAAAGTCTGTCCACTGCTGAAAGTCAACCCCTGCTCTCTCATTATTTTGATAAACTCTGTTGTTCAAAAGCAGTGTCTTATCCACTGATATGCTATCCACTGATAGTAAAAATCATCCACTGCTTTCATACCACTGCCTTCATCAGTCACTTTCAACAAAAGTACTGTCCTTCACTTTCAACAGGGGTTGTCACGTGGACAGTACATATTGGTCAGACCTTTTGTAACGGCTGCCACCTCAGCATTCACTTTCTTCCCTATAAAATCCCCCACTCACCACCAAAACAGGGTTTTACTGTCGAATTGAATTCTTAAAAATTCTCTTCTCAAAGCAGTTTTTCTTCACATTTCTTCACAAATTTCTTCGATCAATCATCCTCAAAATGACAAAATCAAAGAAATCTTCAAAACCCTCATCCAAATCATCATCGAACACAGCCTCCCAAAAGGCAATCTCCACTGAAATTCCACATAAACCATCTCACAATCTCCTGGGTCTTCTCACAAAACCAGGAACCACCAACGTGTTCGATTTCATCATTGACATCATGGCAAAATCAAAGTATAAAACTTTGTTCATCGCCGATGCACCAATCTATTTGGCGACCCAAAGGGAGTTTTGGAAGAATGCAACCCTTGAAAAACAAGGAGACACTGCAACCACCATAAACTCTTCTATAAAGGGTAAAGCTGTCCAAATCACGCCACAATCCATTTCAGAGGTCCCTCAACTCGATGATCAAGAAGGTAAAATCTCTTTCACTAAAAACGAGTTGCAAACTGACTTCATTGAGAGAGGGTATGAATCCACAATGATGAAGAAAATTACCTTAGAAAAAGGTTATTTTCCTTCTGCAACCAGATTTTTATTTCATACCCTCCTACTATGTGTTTCAAACAAAACCACTTCTTTTAATGAAATCCCTTTAAAGATTCAAAATCTGGGATATGCTATTCTTCAAGGATAAAATTTTAACTATTCTCGGGAAATTTTTAAAGATTTGGTTAATAATGTTGAAACAAAATCATTCTTACTGTTTCCAAGGTTTTTAAGTTACTATTTTTCAAAAAAATTCAGTAAGGATGATTTAGCTGTAATAAACCAGGGTGATCCTACTCAAATAAACAGTTTAACTACTGAAACTTTTTCAAGGATGTTAGCACCTTGCAAAACACAAGCAGAGGTGCCTGAGCAGATTTTAGCAGTTACAACTGCTCCTCAGGTATCTGCTGCTGAGCCCACTGCTCAAGGTGATCAAAGCAGCAGCACAACTGTTTTGAAACCCACACCTAAAATCACTAAAAATCCAACAAAAAGAAAAACACAAAAACCCCCCAAAACCATCAAAAAGGCATCTCTGGAGGATGAGATACCAGAGCTTCTGCCAGTGACAACACAAAAGTCACAAGAAACCACTGCTGCTACTTCCTCACAGCAGTTGGTACAAATATCTCAACCCATAACCGAAACTCCTCCTGTTTCTTCACAAAAAGAACAGGTTGTACAAAAAGGGCCTCTACATCATGATGCTCTGGAAACACTCGTTTCTATCATCCACAGTCCAATGCCCGGGACACATCCTATTTCTACACCACTCATCACATCCAAAATTCCTTCACCAATAAAACCACTGTTGGATGCAATTGATTTGAACCAGGCATTATCCAGTCCTTCTCAATCACCTATTAATGAGAATATACCTCAACAACTGACTGGGTCTGATGTATCAATCTTTGCTAACCCACCAACACAACCTGAGGAGGTTACACCCCTTGAGATACAAGTAACTCTTGGTGGTATTCCAAGCGAAGCAGCCACTACAACTGTTACACCCACTGGGTTACATTTGGACAGTGGTTACATTCATAAGACTTCCTTGGAGGCAATTCCTTTTATAGCACCTCTGCCAACCACCAGTGGATTTATTTATCCTACTGGCAACATCAAAAGGTTGTCAAGTGTTGAAGGAAGAAGACCCCAGTACCAAGAAAAAGGGGCATCAGTGGTTAATGTTTGGAGTATATTCCCTACATCTACCACTGCTAGTGGGAAATCAGATGATCCCATTAACTTGGGTGATGGTTTAAAGTACCAGAAATTGACGGATCGTATTGCAAAGCTTGATATCTTTGTTGCAGAACTCAAAGATATGCTACAACAGGTGTTACAAGTTCAGAAGGTACAATCAACTGCTGTTCCACCTCAAGCACTTGCTCCACAAAGGGCACCTGCTACAAATGAGCTCTGGAATCTATTTCAATCTTTTCTCCAACAACAAGCACAGTTAGCAGATCAGCAACATGAAAAACATGTACAACAGCTGAGAAATGCAATGGAGTCAAGGTTCACGACCACTCAGGCTGATTTAAAGGCTCTCAAAACTCAGATCTTACACACCACTGGCACTGCTCCTCCAAAAGTCCGCTACATTTATCAACTCCCAGAAGATAATGCCAAAAAGGGGGAGAAAATTCAGGAGTGGAAAAGGAAGGGTATAGAGGATGGTCTCTATCTTGAACCAGAAAATTCAAACATGACCAAAAAGATCCCTTTGCCAGATGGTAGCAAGAAATTGATGTGACAACAAATGCACTAGCAGAAGCAGCTGCAAGTGTAAAAAGGGATAGAGAGGCCAAAAGGAAAGCCAGGGTGGAAAGAATGGATCATCCAGATCAGGGTACTTCTGGGTCAAGGGATCATGAAAATCCTGTTGAGGAAAAGAAGAGGCCTACTAGAAAAGTAAGGCAACCCAAATCCATTCCTATCAGACGTTCAAAATCTGCTCAAAAACCATCATACAAAACAGCTGATGCAACAGGAGTTACAAAAACTACTGCTTGCCAAACAGTTGTTCTATCAACACACACCACTTCAACACACACAACATCCACTTTACCATCATCACCACCAAAAACAACACCTGCTGACATACAACAGAAGACAGCAGATGTTATAACATCTGTTGTAATGACAACAGTGGTTGAAACACCTGTTGTTTCAACAGCTGTTAGTCAATCACAATCCACTGCCACAACATCTACCACCACTGTTCCATCCAAAACATCATCAGTCTCTCCTAAACCAAAAAGGAGAAGGCTAATTTTAAAAGATGATGACACATCACCACCACAAACATCTTCAAAATCTTTAGCTCTTGTCACAATACCAAAACCTGTTCCTCTCTCTTCAGTTCCAATGTACAAGCCCTTACCTCCTGCAGGTGTTCAATTTCCTCTTGAACTAGCAGCTATTCGAGATGAAATAAAATCCTTCTACTATGAGGATGACCCTGCCAAAAGGAGTTTGCCATCAATAAAGGGATATCCTTGGCCTAAAAATGTTGATGAATACTTGGAAATCAAAGCCAAGCAAGCAGAGGATAACTCAAAAAGAAACACACAAGGGAAGTCTGACAAAGAAATTTCAAGAAATTATCAATATCTGCTCACACAAGTCAGATCCCTAGAGCAATTTGCAAAAAATGTTAGTCAACAAATTTCTGAAAGAGCAGCTGAATCTCTGAAGAAAGACTACATTGAAAGCATCATGGCTCACAAAAAGTACAAAGGAGAGAGATATATGTACAAAGAGTGGACTGTTCCTGAGCTTGAAGATGAAGCTGCAAGAATTCAAGACATGATAAAAAGGAAGGTCACTCACACTCCTCCTAACTGGGCAAAATTTAGAAAGAATGTACCTGACAAACAGGAAGAGCTGAAGAGAATGAAAGAGGAACTGGTAGCAGCTGATTATGGTAACAAAAGACAAGTTGCTAGATGGAAAGAAGATGTGGTCAGGGCTACTTACAAAAAGTTGGAACAATTAAGAAAGAAAGATCCCACAGTTCCTCAAAAGCTTGACTATCCTGAAGCAGCGGTTTCAAAAAGACCATCAAAGCTGCAAATCAGGAGATCCACAGCTCCAGTTGGTGCTGCCATCTACAAAAGAAGGCCACACAAACAGCTGATTGCTGAAACCATCAAAGAGTTAATGGAAGGTGAAGACCTTGGAAAAGAGGGTATAAAGAAAATGATCATGGAAACTCTTGGTTTGGATCAAACTGCAAGTACTGCTCAGTCAGTCATGAATAGGCTAGCCTCTCCAAATACTTCTGCAAATAAACATCTCCCAAGAAACCCACCAGGCTCAAAAATACAAAAGTGGGAAACTGACAAACAGACCTGCGTATTGACTTTGCTCAGGTCTGGTGGAGGAGTGGAGAAAATATCAAGGGAACAAGCTCTTGGCCTGAGTCTTGAAGATTTGCAGGATCTCCTTGATCTTCCACTCAGCAGGGATGATGAAGATACAGATGTCCTAGACTTTGAATTACAATTTAAAGGTCAGATAAGGGAGCTGTTGTTGAGGCAATAAAGATTTCCACAAATAATGAAGAGTTTTGGCATTATCTGTTCCAGGGGGAGATTGTTGGGATTGAACCCTATCAGAGGAACAGATAATGTAAAGCCAAAACTGGATCAAAGCAGTGGATCCAGAATAAGCAGACGTTTACAGTTGGTTCATGCAAATCTCTCCCCTTGAAAGTGGTTTCATATCTGCTGACCTCCTATCTGCTGATCATACTAAGTGCTGACCTACAACTACTGATTTATATCTACTGACCAATGTCAAAGACTGATGGAAGACCAAAGCTCTGTTGACTCAATCTACTGCCTTGGGTCAAGTACTGCTGATCCGGACAAGCACTGCTGGGTTCACAGCAGTGAACCCAGCAGTGGAAGGATGCAGCAGCAGTTTAAGTGTCTTTTATGTAATGTAATGTAATAGCAGTAGTTTAGTACATCAGTGTTTATAGATCAGTAGTTAGAGTTTGTCAGGAGGTTAGATGTCACTTTCACGGTGACGTCAGCTAAGATGCTCAGTGGTTTGCAAGTGCCTATAAATAGTTCAGTACTTTGTATTGTTCTATTAGCTCTTTCACCACATCGTCTTCTTTGCACGAACAAACTACTGAGCTCTGGTTGAGGGGGAGTTTGCATTCTTACATCAATCATTGTAATCGTTGTTGAAACAAATTCAATCATTCGGTTCTTTGTGAAAAGATGTTTGATTAAAAGTATTACTCCTGTTTGATTGTATGCAAAGTTTGTTTTCATCTTAATTCCGCTGCACAACTCTTTCATTTTCATCTTAATCTCAAACGAAAATACAATCAAAAAGAAACTCAGATCCAACACAAACCAAAGTGAGTTCACACACTTTACTAAAAGCATGTGTTCCCAGTGGTTGGGAAATAGAACAAATGACACTTTCCCAGGTTTGGGATTGCTTACTATTCTTGGTTTGAAATACAGTTAATTACTATTTATATTAGATGCAACAAGTGTACTAAACGAAACTCTATCACGAATTCCCCACTTTCTATACTGATTAGTCGTCGGGGCCTAGCGAACGGGTTATTAGTTGATAGCGCTATTAGGTTTCACCAACCTCACACCGTGCCTGGATAGGATCGGGCGTGAACTAATGGACCTTGGCAAATCGTCAATGATGATAGACATTGATAAATGGGGCAACAATGAAACAACAGGTCACTCAGTATTCGATATTACGCAGTTTAGTAGCTTACATATTGTAACAACCCGACTTTCCAAGTCAAGTCGTGTTATTATTCAGATCTGTCATTTATTGCTTAATTGACTTGTACACTCGAGGTCTCGATTATCGCAAATGGGTTTGAACGAAATTTTAAACTATGTTTTACAATGCATTCACAATGCTATTTCAAAACGGAATTATCGCATTTGTCACTATCTACAATGCATACTATTTGAACGCATTTTATCGCATATTACATCGCTTGTTTATACTAAACGCTATCACATCACTATTACATCGCAATCTCAACGCAACTTGAAACGCAGATTTACTTTTATGCATTTGTGTGATTATGTGTTATTTGTGTGATTCCATGTTTAATGTTATGTGGATTATCGCATCGCAACGCTTACTTGCAACTCGCTTAAACGCAACTCTTATCGCACGAAACGAAAGTTGGAAACCAGCAAAACGCAATTCCGCTGGTCGAATGACCAACCGAACGAATGGACATCCGTCCGGATGACCATCCGATCAGATGGCCATCCGATCGACTGGCCATCCGACTCACACTCTCCACCGCCTTACTCTATCTCTCTCCCTATAAATACCCGCCTGTCACATCACTATTCACTAATGTGACAGCTCCTTTCAACCAGACTCTCTCAAGTCCCTCCCAAGCACTTTCCCTCGATTCAAGGCCATCTCGTAAGTATTTCTCCCTAAATCTTGTACTTCCATCACCACTACACACTTCTCCATCATCTTCTCCACTGAAATCACCTGATTTGGACCCCTTGAAGGTGACATCATCTCGGTTGCTTGTGCAATCAGTTGTGCGACGTCATCTCATCAAGAATGGTTCAGATCTAAAGGATTTCCATACTATCCAACACGAATCTCAACAAGATTTACACATTTTTCAACTGATTTCAACTTTTCATCTCTTTTTCAAACTTTTCTTCAACATTCTCCATAAAACCGATGGAATCCTTGCTCATTCAGACTCTCCACTCATTCTCTAGTGAGAGCCGGCTTGAAAACGGATTTCCACCAGAGAGACGACCGATTAACATGTTGAACATGAAACTGCATCAAAAGAACAGTGAGTACTATCGAATGGGGTGATTCCCATCCAATCGGATGAGCTGGTCCTTGATATGTTTCTGTTGTTTGACACGACATCACGCCGTCGTCGTTAAATCGCAAACTTTTAACTTGAAAACTTGAAACTTTCAAACAACAGGTTGCCCACTCGAGTGGCCATCCAATCGGATGACCATCCGATCGAATGACCATTCGACTAGTGACTTGTCCCTTATAATATCACTTGTTCAAAACAATTTCAAAATACCAAACTCTCATTCGAATAGCCATCTGATCGAATGGCCATCCATCCGGATGACCATTCGATCGGATGACTTGGCTTTTATACTACAACAAAAACTTCAAAAGTTTGAACGATTTACACACACCCACTCATTCGAATGATCAATGTTAGGATCTGAGTTTGGTTTTGATTGTGTTTTATGTTTGAATTAAGATGAACAATGAATGAGTAGTGCAGTGGAATATAAATGGAAACAAACTTTTCACAATCAAACAGGAGAATTTCTTTCAACAAACATTTTCAACAATGAACCGAATGATTGAATTTATTTCATCAACGATTACAATTGCATGTATGCAACAAACTCCCCCTCAGCCTGAGCTCACAGTGATTTATTCGTACAGGAAGAAGGATGGTGAAGAGCTAATAGAACAGTTCAGAGTACTGTTCTATTTATAGGTACGGACAAACCACTGTGGCATCTTTGCTGACGTCACCATGAAAGTGACATCTAACCTCCTAACAAACTCTAACATCTGATCTATACAAGTACTGCTATGCTAACAACTGTTATTACAATATATTATATAAAGACAAACTAACTACTACTGAATCCTTCCACTGATGTGAACCCAACAGCACTTGATATATCCAGCAGTGCTTGACCCATAGCTGTAGATTGAACAGCAGGGTTTTAGTCTTCATTAGTCATAGACTTGATCAGCAGTTTTAGGTCAGCAGTTGTACCGATCAGTGGATTGGAGGTCATCAGATGTTGAAATCACTTTCAAGGGGAGAGACTTGATTACATAGCATCTGCGTATTATGGATCCACTGCTCTGATCCAGTTTTGGCATTAATTATCTGTTCCTCTGATAGGGTTCAATCCCAACAATCTCCCCTGGAACAGATAATGCCAAAACTCTTCATTATTGGTAGATCTTTATTGCCTCATCAACAGTTCCCTTATTTGCCCTTTGAGTTGTAACTCAAAGGCTAAGGCATCTGTGTTATCTTCATCCCTGCACAATGGAAGATCAAGGAGATCCTTCAAATCTTCAAGACTTAGGCCAAGTGCTTGTTCCCTTGTTATTTTCTTCAGTTCTCCACTAGACTTGATCACTGTCAGTACATGCGTCTGTTTGTCAGTTTTCCACTTTAGTACTTTTGAGTCTGGTGGGTTTCTTGGGAGATTTTATTAGATGAGGAGTTTGGTGATGCTGGCCTTGTGATGACTGACTGAGCAGTGCTTGTAGGTTAATTTAGGCCAAGAGTTTCAGCTATTATCATTTTAATGCCCTCTTTTACAAGATCATCTCCTGCCATTAATTCTTCCACTGTTTCATTATCCAGCTGTTTTTGTTGTCTTCTTTTGTAGATGGCAGTTCCAGCTGGAGCAGTGGATCTCCTGATTTGCAGCTTTGGTGGTCTTGTTGAAACCTCTGCTTCAGGGTAGTCAGGTTTTTGTGGAACTTTAGGATCTTTCTTCCTTAATTCCTCCAACCTTTTGTAGGTGGTCCTGACTTTGTCTTCTCTCCATCTCATCACTTGATTTTTGGACCCATAATCCGCAGCAACTAATTCCTCTTTCATTCTCTTCAGCTCCAATGTCTTTTCAGGCACATTCTTTTTGAACTTTGACCAATCTGGAGGAGTGTGTTTGACTTTATTCTTAATCATTTCTTGAATCCTGGCTGCTTCACTTTCAAGCTCAGGAATGGTCCACTCTTTGTACATATGTTTTCCCCCTTGTATTTCTTATGAGCCATGATGTTTTCAATATAGTCTTTTCTCAGAGATTCATCTGCTTTTTCTGAAATTTGTCTACATACATTCTTTGCAAACTGCTCTAAGGATCTGACTTGAGTGAATAAAAATTGGTAATGCCTTTGAAATTCTTTGTCAATCTTTCCTTGAGAGTTTCTTTTGGAGATATCCT
The DNA here is from genome assembly GCA_030545235.1 of Helianthus tuberosus. Lineage (NCBI taxonomy): Eukaryota > Viridiplantae > Streptophyta > Magnoliopsida > Asterales > Asteraceae > Helianthus > Helianthus tuberosus. The sequence goes on from CM060406.1 coordinate 32,958,713, forward strand.
CTGCCTGTTGAGCCTTAACTTTCAAGTACTCTTCTTTGTTGTTGGGCCTAGGATATCCTTCAACTGATGGCAACCTCCTTTTAGCAGGATCATCCTCATAGTAGAAGGATTTAATCTCTTCTCTGACTGCTATAAGTTCAAGAGGATATTGGAAACCTGCAGGAGTGATGGTAATGATTGGTTGTTGTACTTGAGCTGAAGAGAGAGGAACATGGTTTGGAATAAGTGCAAGAGATTGTGAAGATGTTGGTGGTGGTGATGGAGAATCATCATCAGGTATAAAAATCCTTCTTCTTTTTATTGTAGGAGAGGGTGATGATGTTTTGGGTGGATCAGTGGTGGTGATTTGAGTGGTAGAAGGTGGCTGACTAACAGTTGTTGAAACAACTGGTGTTTCAACCACTGTTGTCATTACAACAGATGTTGTAACATCTGATGTCTTCTGCTTTTTAGCAGGAGGTGATGGTGGTGAGGTTGTTTTTGGTGGTGAAATGATTTTTGGTGGTGGTGGTGGTAAGACAGTGGTTGTGGTGTGTGTTGAAGTGGTGTGTGTTGAAGAGATGGCAGGTGTTTGGTTGGCAGTTGTTGAAACTACTGAAGTATCAGCAGTTGTTGATACAGCAGGAGTTACAACAGCTGTTTGTGTTGCAGTTTGAGGTTTGGAGCCTTTAGTAGGTAGTTTGGAGGCATGCTTTGTAGGTCTGGATGGTATGTGTTTGGGTTGCCTCACTTGTCTAGTGGGCTTCTTCTTTTCATCCTTAGAATTTTCATCATTCATAGGTTCAGAAGTACCCTGTGCATTCAGCTCCATGAAAGCTTTCTTCTCCTGTTCCCACCTGACTTTATCCTTAGCCTGTCTATCCCTTTTTACACTTGCTTCTGCTTCAGCAAGTGCATTTGTGGTGACATCCATCTTCTTACTACCATCTGGCAAAGGGATATTTTTAGTCATATTTTCTTTTTCTGGTGCAATATAGAGCCCATCTTCAATTCCCTTCTTCTTCCACTGCTTGATTTTCTCCCCCATTTTGGCATTATCTGGAGGGGGGTTATCAATGAAGAGAACAGTGGGAGGAGTAGTGCCAGTGGTGTTCAGTATGTGGGCCTTTATAGCCTTAATGTCAGCTTGGGTATCTTTGAACCTTGACTCCATCATATTTCTCAGCATTTGAACATGTTTGTCATGCTGCTGATCAGCCATTTGACTTTGTTGTTGGAACAGGGGTTGAAATAGATTCCATAACTCATTTGTAGCAGGTGCTTGTGGTGGAGCAGATGCTTGAGCTGGAACAGCAGTGGGTTGCACCTTTTGAACTTTCAACAATTGTTGCAACATTTCTTTGATTTCTGCAACAGAGGTATCCAGTTTGTCAATTATCTCCGTCAATTCTAGGTACTTTAAACCATCACCCAACTTAATGGGATTATCTAATTTCCCACTAACAGTGGTTGTAACAGTGGTTGACTCAGGGAATGTATTCCAATAGTCATCCACTGATGCCCCTTTTTCTTGGTTCTGGGGACTTCTTCCCTCAACACATGATAACCTTTTGATGGTACCAGTGGTCAAAACAAACTCACTAGTGGTTATCAGAGGTGCTATAGAAGGAATTGCCTCCAAGGAAGTCTTATTGATGTAACCACTGTCCAAATGCAAACCAATGGGTTCAACACTTGTAGTGGCTGCTTCACTTGGTCTACCACCAAGAGTTACTTGTAACTCAAGGGGTGTAACCTCCTCAGGTCTTGTTGGTGGGTTAGCAATGATTGATACATCAGACCTAGTCACTTGTTGGAGTATGTTCTCATGGACAGGTGAGTGAGAAGGACTAGTTTTTGCCTGGTTCAAATCAATAGCATCCAACAATAATTTTGTAGGTGGGGGAATTGTGGAGGTGAGGTTGGGTGTAGAAAGAGAATTGGCCCCGGGCATTGGGCTGTGGATGATGGAAGCAAGTGATTCCAGAGCATCATATTGTGGTGTCCCTATTTGTACAAACTGTTCTTTTTGAGAAGAAGCAGGAGGAGTTTTAGGCATAGGTTGAGATATTTCTACCAACTGCTGTGAGGAAGTAGAAGCAGTGGTTTTTTGTGACTTTTGTGCTGTCACTGGCAGTTGCTCTGGTATCTTATCCTCCAGAGTTTCCTTTTTGGTAGGTTTGGTGGGCTTTTGTGATTTCTTTTGTTTTGGCCTTTTGGTGATTTTAGGTGTGGGTTTCAAAGCAGTTGTTTTGCTGCTATGATCACCTTTAGCAGTGGGCTCAGCAGCAGATACCTGAGGAGCAGTGGTAGCTGCTAAAGTCTGCTCAGGCACCTCTACTTGTGTTTTGCAAGGTGTTGACATTCTTGTAAAAGTTTCAGCAGTTAAGCTGTTTATTTGAAAAGATGCACCTTGTTTTATTGCAGAAGCATCATCCTTACCAAATTTCTTTTCAAAATAATAGCTTATAAATCTTGGAAAAAGTAAGAATGGCTTTTTATCAACATTTTTAACCAAATCATTAAATATTTCCTGGGAATAATTTAAATTTTCATCTTGGAGAATAGCATATCCCAGGTTTTGAATCTTTAGTGGTATCTCATTAAAAGAAGTGGTTTTGTTTGAAACACACATAAGAAGAGTATGGAACAAAAATCTTGTTGCAGGTGGAAAATTACCTTTTTGTAAGGTATCCTTTTTTATTTGTTCTGCATAACCCCTTTCAAGGAAATCAGTTTTTAACTCATTTTTGGGAAAAGAAGATTTACCTTGCTGATCATTGAGTTCAAAGACCTCCGAGATGGATTGTGGTGTGATTTTGACAGCTTTACCCATTAGAGAAGAGTTAATGGCTATGACATCTTCTCCTTGTTTTTCAAGGGTAGTATTTTTCCAAAACTCTCTCTGGGTTTGCAGATAAATTGGAGCATCTGCTGTTAACAAAGTTTTATACTTTGATGCAGACATGGTGTCAATGATGGATTCGAATGTATCGGTGGTGCCTGGTTTTGTCAAAAGACCCAGATAATTGTGAGGTGCTTTGTATGGGATTTCGATGGGTGTAGCCTTTTGAGCGGCCTTTTTACGAGAAGATTTTGAAGTGGATTCTGCGGATGACTTTGATTTTGTCATTTTGGAGAAGAAGATTGATGAAGGTTTTGAAGGATTTGAGAGAGGGAAATGGGAACTGTTTTGAGAAAGGAATTTTTGTGAATTCAATTCGACAGTAAAACCCAGTTTGGGGTTTTGAAAACGGTTTTGTAAAGGAAAAAGTGAATGCTGACGTGGCAGCGGTTACAAAAGATCTGACCGCTATGTACTGTCCACGTGTCAACCCCTGATGAGATGAAGGACAAGTTGTTTTTTATGGAGACCACTGATGGAACAAGACCAATGGTTGTAATGGTAAAAATGAAAGCAGTGGGTGATTTTTACTATCAGTGGATAGCACCACATCAGTGGATAAAACACTGATTTTGAACAACATTGCTTATCAAGAAAATGAGAGAACAGGGGTTGACTTTCAGCAGTGGACAGAGTTTTTAGTAGAACAGACTTTTGAACAAAGCAGTGGTTATGGCAGACTTTTAAGGATTTTAATGAAAAATTCATTTTTAGCTTTTTTTAAGGATGGATTTTTGATTTTCTGAAAACATTTTAATGCTTTTATTAATAGAGAAAACATGATTTTGCCTGTTATTCCATGTTTAGCATGCCAATCCTAGAGATCAAGCTTTCAAAGGTGGATGTGTCTAATGCTTTGGTTAGCACATCTGCCAGCTGATCCTTAGTTGGAACATGGTGCAGAGAAATCAAACCTTTTTCATAGCAATCCCTCACAAATTGATGTCTGATGTCATTGTGCTTGGTGGTTGAGTGGGAAACTGGATTTTTGATGATATTTTTTGCTGCCTGACTATCCAGCATGAGTGGTGTCTTTAAGGCAGTGATACCAAAATCCAGCAACTGATTTTGAAGCCAAAGCAGTTGGGCTATACAGCTTGCAGCAGCTATATACTCTGCCTCAGCAGTGGATGTGGAAACAGCTGCTTGCTTTTTGCTTTGCCAAGACACTAAACAAATGCCTAGGAATTGGCACCCTCCTGAAGTGGACTTCCTTGTCTTGTCACATCCAGCAAAGTCACTATCTGAGAAACCTGAAAGCTCAATTTTACCATCAGCTGGATACCAGATACCAAGTGTGGGAGCACCTTTTAGGTATCTGAATATCCTTTTTACAGCAATAAGGTTTGACTTTCTAGGGGCTGATTGGGATCTTGCACAGACACATGTTGCAAACATGATGTATGGCCTAGATGCAGTTAGGTACAATAAAGACCCAATCATGCTTCTATATAAAGTTTGATCAACCAAATCATCCTTCTCATCATACATGACTAATTTATTGGTTGCAACGGGTGTACTACATGGCTTATAATCATCCATCTCATATTTCTTTAAAAGTTCTTTGGCATATTTGCCTTGATGGATAAAAGTGCCATTTTGCAGTTGCCTTACTTGGAGACCAAGAAAGCACTGGAGTTCACCCATTGCACTCATTTCAAACTCAGCTGACATGAGTTGCCTAAACTCTTCACACATTTTATTACATGTGCTTCCAAAGATGATGTCATCCACATAAATCTGGACAATCATCAAATCCTTTCCTCTCCATTTTAGAAACAATGTTTTGTCTATCTTACCTCTTGTGAAACCAATGGAAAGTAGAAAGGTGGAAAGAGTTTCATACCAGGCCCTTGGTGCTTGTTTCAGGCCATACAAAGCTTTATTCAGCTTGTAGACATGATTTGGATTAAATGGATCCTCAAAGCCTGGAGGTTGACAAACATAAACCTCCTCTTGAATCTTACCATAGAGGAATGCACATTTGATATCCATTTGGTACACCTTGATGTTGTGGTTGACAGCAAAGGCAAGAAATAATCTGATAGCTTCAAGTCTTGCTACAGGGGCAAATGTTTCATCATAGTCAATACCCTCTTCTTGTCTGAACCCTTGAACCACAAGCCTGGCTTTATTCTTGACAACAATACCCCTTTCATCAGTTTTATTTTTGAAGACCCATTTTGTGCCAATAGGACTTACACCCTCTGGCAATGGTACAAGCTCCCAAACTTGTTGTCTTCTAAACTGTTGGATCTCCTCTTGCATGGCCTCTACCCAGCTGTTGTCTTTTAGTGCCTCTTGGTACTTGACTGGCTGATGGAGTGATAGAAAACCAGCAAAAAGACAAATGTTTTAGGATTGACTTCTTGTGAGCACCCCTTCATTGATGTTGCCAATGATTTGGTCTGGTGGATGAGATTTCAAGAAGATAAGATCTCCTTGGTATGGAACAATGGCATTGAGTGGGGATGGCTGCAGATGTGAATCATCTGAGCTAACCACTGCTGGTGACTTTGATGATCCAGCAGTGGCTTCAAAAGGTGGTGGAATAGGAGGTAATAGTATGGACACATGCTGACTTTGATCCACTGTTTGAGGACTTTTGTCAACAGTGTTTGATGATGTGGAAGCAGGGGTTAAAGGGCTACTTTGGTCAACAACTGTTGAGGTAGCAGTGGTTGAGCTTTGACAACTGTTTTGAACATCTGCTGCTCTTCCCATTGTGACAGACTTTTGTTGAGAAATGATGATCTCATACCCATAGTCTGGTGATGAATCCTCTGATGGACCTGAACTGTTAGTCTTGACAACAGTATTTTCAAAAGTGAATTTATCAAGATCAAACAAATCTGCAGGGTTTGCTAGGATTTTCATTGATGAAAGTTCATTAAACTTTACATTCAAAGTCTCTTCCACTGTTCTGGTCCTTATGTTAAACACTTTGTAGGCCTTAGCAGTGGTTGAGTATCCCAGATGATAACCGCAATCAATTTTGGCTGCAAACTTTGAGATGGAATCTTTTAAGTTTAAAATGAAGCATGGGCAACCAAAAACTTTGAAATATGAAATTAATGACTTTATTTTATACAGCAGTTCATAGGCAGTCTTTTGATGCCTGGGGTTGATTAAAACTCTGTTTTGGACATAGCAAGCAGTGTTTACTGCCTCTGCCCAAAAAGTTAATGGCAAACCTGAATCAGCAAGCATGGTTCTGGCAGCCTCAATCAAAGTTCTGTTCTTTCTTTCAACAACCCCATTTTGTTCTGGTGTTCTTGGAATGCTGTATTGCCTCACAATTCCTTTTGACACACAGAAATCATCTAACTCCTTGTTCCTGAACTCTGTGCCATTGTCACTTCTGAAGATTTTTACTGGAAGGTCAAACTGCTTTTCAACCTGTTTCATAAAGTCTTGCAGAATGCCTGCAGTCTCATCTTTTGAGTGTAAAAAGTAAGTCCATGTAAACCTAGAAAAGTCATCAACAATATCCAAACAATATCTCTTTTTCCTAAGACTCATAACTTTAACTGGGCCAAACAAATCCATATGAAGCATTTGCAAACATTTGGTTGTTTTGGACTCATCAATGGATTTGTAGGAGCTTTTATGTTGTTTTCCTTTTAGGAAGGAAACACAATGCTCAGGACAGGTGAACATTTTTGAGGTAAACCTCCTACTAACCCCTGTTTTGAAATAGCAGTGATTGTCTTGAGATATGTGTGCCCCAATCTCATGTGCCATAATTATGTCTCTTTGTTTGATGCAGCTGAGAACAGACAGGCATCAGTTATGGGGCTCTCTTTTGACATATCTACCACATAAACATTGCCACTTCTTTGAGCAACAAGTTTAGTTTTTCCAGTTTTTATTATTGCTTCAATCTTTTCAACCATTTCTGGTCCAACAATCCTACAACACTCCTTTGTGAAGAATGATCCATAACCCTTATCACTCATTTGTGAAGTACTCAGGAGGTTGAATTTTAGATTGTCTATCAGATTGACATTTTCAAATTTTACATTACCAGACTGTATCGTACCAGACCCCAGAACTTTCCCTTTACTATTATTGCCAAAGGATATATCACCCCCTCCATGGATTTTGAAGTCTTTGAGAAGGGCTTTACATCCTGTCATGTGCCTGGAGCCTCCACTATCTACATACCAAAGGCTATCTAAGCATGCAGAAGCTCCCTGCACATGAAGTAAAAGGATTAGTTCATTAGGGTCTCCAAAGCCAATAAGGCTTTGGATGGGGTCTCAACAGTGTTTGGGATGAGTTCAGATGGATGGGCAGTGGTTAGGTCAGGGGTTTGGACAGTTTTAGGACTGTTTGTCTCTAACCACTGTTGGGGTTCTTGACCAATCACCTGCTGATAACCAAAAGGATGCCTGTTCACTCTTGGTTTAGAGGGCCTTTTGTAGGTCTCATAAACATGTGGGATCCTTTGGTATGGTGGTTGCCCCTTTCCTCTTCTATATTGGTTGGCAGGGGGTGCATCAGTCACTTGAACATCTCTTTGGACAGATGTTTGATTCAGCTGTTTTGTAACAGCTGTTTGGACTGGCATAAACAGTGGTTGAGTTTTGGTGAATTTGTATGGACTCAAGGATGTTTTAGCAGTGTACTCATTCTTTTTCACATCAAAGTTCTTGAGATACACACATTCTTGAGTTTTGTGATTATTTTTACCACAGATGGTGCAGCTTCCAGCAGGTACAATGATACTTGTTTTGTTTAGATCATACGCTTTTAGATGAAAACAATCTTTTGTTAGATGATTCCTCTTTTCACAAAAATCACAAAACAGGTTTTTGATCTTTTCTCTTTTTTTCCTTTTATCAGACTCCTTAGCAACAGAGTTTTGAACCACTGTTGGGATGTCTTTGATAGGAATGACCTTTGCTTTTGGAGTTGTGACACCATCAGTGGTTGTGAAATCCATGGGTTTGAAATTTTCAAGAATGTCACACTCATCAGACCATGTGGGTTTAAATTGGTATTTCTCAATTTCCTCAAAAGTTGAGGACCCCACAGATGATCTTTCCAGAGTGATTTTGTTACCAAGTTTGTCAGTAATCTTTACTTCTTGGCCATTCTTGTTGGTTGGTATTATTTCAGTTGAACCAGCTTGTTTGACAACAATGTTTTCAAGATAATCATATTTTCTATATCCTATACCAAACTTGACATTGCTTTCAAGCTGTTTCTCAAGCATAACCTCATAACCTTTGCAAGATTCCACCAATCTTTCACAAGTGATCTGGGTGGATTCAACTCCTTTTTGCAAACTTGGTATTTTTCTACCATAGTTTGGAGTTGGTTCTTGGTTATGCTTTGCTCTTCTTTGAGACTGCTGATTTCTTTGTCTTTTTTAGCCAATTTGTTTTTAAGTTCTTTCAATAACTTTTCAAATTTGACTTCATCAGTTAAGACTTTATCCCTAAGGTTTTCATTTACCTCTTTAATGCTAGCAAATGCAATAATGCATTTGTCTGAACACAACTTTTCAAGAACTTGAGGTGATACCTTAGCAGCAGCCATCATGGCACAATCACATTGATGAACACCTTCTTCATCAGCTCTAACTTCTTTCTCACCTGCTTTCTTCTCTTCCTCTTCTTCTTTGTCTTCTTTGGACCAGGGGTCAGACAGTGGTTCAGTCAGGGTTTCTGAATTTTCTCCCAGCAGTAGTTCACCAGCAACTGCAGTAACCACTGCGTCAGCCACTTCATCCACTGTTTCATCACTTAGCTGTTCACCTTCAGTTTCTACCCATTCTGGTATTGACTCTAATGCCATCAAACAAAATTCATCATTAAAAGTATCATTAGAAGCATAGAGTGCCAAATTTTCATCACCAAGCTCATCAGGCATGCTGCTCCAGTCAACAAAGCCTTTGGTGAAAAAGCTTTGCTGATCTGGTTGTACCACTGTTGGAGCAGGGGCTTGAACATACTAAATTTGTGGAACAGTGGTTTGAACATAATGCACAGGCACAGGGGTTGCAGCATAGTGAGCAGTGTTAACATGTGTTGCAGGGGTATATTGGGTATAGTGCACAGTGCTTTGATGTTGTGCTCTAGGGTTTGAGCTGGGATGAGTTATTATTGGACCAGTGGTTTCACTCCTGCATTCCCTAGCAAAATGACCTAGCCTATTGCACTTGTAACACGTCAGTTTTGATTTATCCAACCCCACTCTTAAATTCCCATGTAACCCTGGGAATTTTCTCCCTGTTCTTTTATAGAATTTGCTTGTTCTTACACTAAGCAAAGCCAATTGATGCAAAATGTCCATCTCTTCTAAGTCAGTGGGATCAAAATGTTGCAAGTCATTTAGTTCAAAACACAAGTTATCTGACATCTGGTTTTCACAATTTGCAGTAAAAGCATAATTTGCAGAGTGAGAATCAGAGTTGTTAAAATTTCCACCAGCAGTTATATCAATAAAATGATCATAACTCTGATCCTTACTACTGCTACCAGATTCTTCCTGACCAAAAAGAGCTGTGTTGCCAAATGAATAGTCATCAGCAACTTTGCCAGACTCTTGCAACTTCTTTTTCTGGTTTAACTCCCTTTCATAGGTCAGGAGTCTACCATGAAGTTGGGTCAGGGTCAGATCTTTGAACTCAGCTGGATTTCTAGTTACAAAAGCAATTGTATCCCATTTTTCAGGTAGTGATCTAAGAAACCTGCTATTTTGTGTTGAATTAGGAAACGTAACTTTAACAAGTCTTAGCTCACTAATGAGACAGCTAAATCACTCAAACTGTTGGGTCAATGATTCACCCTTGATGTGACAAAAGATTTCATACTGCTGATTCAGAATTTCCCTATTATTTTCAATAACTTCTTCCGTTTTCCCAAACTGTTCCTTCAGTGCATCCCATAGCTCTTTGGCACTGTTACAATGTAACAGCCCAGCATAAATTTCATTGGGTAATGCAGATGCAATGATGCTAAATGCTTTGGCATCGAGTTCAAACTTTTGGAAATTAGTTTCAGTATAATTTTCAGGTTTTTTAGGTTCGAACTTCTTTGTGTCCTCAGCACTTGGCACCATGGGAACGTGTGGTCCAAACACAACAGATCTCCAACATCCAATATTCTGTTGAGCAAGGATGTGACCCATCCTTCTCTCCCAGATGTTGTATTCATTACGTTTAAGCATGGGTGGTTTGAAAAGAGAGCCAATGTTATTCTTATCATCTTGTGATTGTGACGTCATCCTGGTTGTTTTACAGGCACTGATTAATCAACTTTGATGGTGATTAAACCTTACACTGTTTTTCAACAAAACGAACAAACTATCAGTATCAACGATTGTGAGCTGAACTATTTATGTCAAAATGATTGTTAAATCAAATTTGACAGTCTGAGTTTTGATACCAATTGTTAGGATCTGAGTTTGGTTTTGATTGTGTTTTATGTTTGAATTAAGATGAACAATGAATGAGTAGTGCAGCGGAATATAAATGGAAACAAACTTTTCACAATCAAACAGGGGAATTGCTTTCAACACACATTTTCAACAATGAACCGAATGATTGAATTTTTTTCATCAACGATTACAATTGCATGTATGCAACAAACTCCCCCTCAGCCTGAGCTCACAGTGATTTGTTCGTACAGGAAGAAAGATGGTGAAGAGCTAATAGAACAGTATAGAGTACTATTCTATTTATAGGGATAGACAAACCACTATGGCATCTTTGCTGACGTCACCATGAAAGTGACATCTAACCTCCTAACAAACTCTAACATCTGATCTATACAAGTACTGCTATGCTAACAACTGTTATTACAATATATTACATAAAGACAAACTAACTACTGCTGAATCCTTCCACTGATGTGAACCCAGCAGCACTTGATATATCCAGTAGTGCTTGACCCATAGCTGTAGATTGAACAGCAGGGCTTTAGTCTTCGTTAGTCATAGACTTGATCAGCAGTTGTACCGATCAGTGGATTGGAGGTCATCAGATGTTGAAATCACTTTCAAGGGGAGGGACTTGATTACATAACATCTGCTTATTCTGGATCCACTGCTCTGATCCAGTTTTGGCTTTAATTATCTGTTCCTCTGATAGGGTTCAATCCCAACAATCAACCATCCGGATGACCATCCGTCCGGATGACCATTCGTTCGACTCACCATTAGACACTCAACTCATCCAGCACTCCGTTACACGTTGTTCAACGCTTATGCTACTGTTCTATGCTCAGGCTAAACTCCAACGCGCTCCCTTCAATCCAAGACTGGGTTTATTTGTTAAACACGCACTGTGAGTATCCTCGAACCCTTTTTCGCTTAACGCGCTTTTGGGTGTTACATTCTTTCTATATCAACTCACAACGCACTCAATACTCAACCCTTTTATAAACGCTAACTGTTCTCACATGTTATACGTGATTCGATGAATGCTTGTATGTTATGTTTACACAGTGACTGTTTTTCCTGACACCTTAGCAACGATAGTACTATAGTTTGGACTCAGCACATGTCGTGTACAGGGTTTGTTAAGGGCCTTACTTCACATGGTCATAGTGGTGATAATGTGATGCGCATTCTACAACTCGTAGTCATGTTGGTTGCATTGTCATTGTCGATAGCTTACTTGATTCACGTTTCTACGTGTTACATGTTGGTTATGCGTAAACGCTTTCGCTATACTATATACTATGCAAACTTGTGTAGTCACCTTTACATTTTATGTATTGACTTTATTTTAACGTATGTGGCAGGTTGATAGGATGCTATGTTTGCTTTGATGAATTCGAGTAGGTGGTCAAGAAACTCACCAAATAAGAAATCTGAGTTGTCAGAACAGTTTACTTGTTTTTGAGAAACTCTGTCTGTAATAACTATTTTTACTTTATATGTTATTGGTATGGGACTTTAACGTTAAATATATTTTCATTAATAGTTGTTATGGATTCTCTTGAACAATCTGTTTCGCTCAGTGCCACGCCCCGATGATTCCGCCATCGGTTGGGGTATGACAGATTGGTATCAGAGCCATAACTATAGGGAATTAGGGAAGACACGACCTAGTCCGGGATTTGTGTCTTAGGATTGACCTAGTCTATAGTCTAAGTACCAAAAGGACGTTTGTGCAAACCCAGTAAGGGTTTCGTACGGACTTACTCTCGGTTGTACTCGCAAAAACTACAACTTTGCGCGAACACCGCATACTACAGCTTCGCGCAAATGCAGCCTTTCCTAAGGCTGAAATACTACATGGCCTTTCCTACGGCTGACACAACACACACATTTTTTAAAATACTCTCATACCACAGTCGAGTGATTTGATCTAGATTAGGTGTGAAAACCGAAAACTTCCCAAAAGATCACTCACTCCACGCGTATTTTTACTCCCAGCACGAGAATCTTCATTGAGTCAGGAGTGACATCCATATCTTGACGAGATTCTCCATCTCTATTTCATGGTTATGCCAGATTCTCAGGAACGAAGTTGTTAAGTTAGGGGTGAAACCCGCATCTTAATAACTTGTTCCACTCTCTACTTGGATTTTTACAAAACTCCCACCAAAGTCTCGATGGATTCCAACAACCCGAGTCATGGAGAAGCCGAAAGGATGAGTGCCATTCGCCGTATTCGGCAAGAGCACAGTCGATTAGGCCCAAGCGTGTACTCAAACTCGTTGAGGATAGTCGAATCACTTTAGGTATTCGATGCCTAACACCCAAGGCACTCTGTTTCGATTCTGAGCCCACAACCGCTGATTCGTATGAATGATCGATTTTATGTGTTTTATGTGTTTATGTGCTTCGACTTTGGAGATTTTATCGCTTTTTCGCTCATCGCTTTACAAAACGCGCAAAACACACACCGCTTCGCAATCTAAAACTAATCGCAGACAAGCTATGAACTCTTGTACGCTATACTACTCGCAACGTTATTCGCTGTTTACGATACTCGGTATCGCTACTCGCACCCACAATTCTCGATCGCATTATGCAGCTGTGAAAGATAGGTGAATATATGCAAAATATGTAGGTGAATACGTGCAAAGTATGTGATTACGTGGATTATGTGCTCCTATGTGCTTCTGTGCTTACGTGGACTATGTGCTTATGTGCCTATGTGTTATGAGCCGACGTGTTCCTGTGCTTTATGGAGTAATAATAATAGTTTGATGGTTATATGCTAAACTATTATCTAAACCCGATATAATCGAATCTCATCTAAATCCTATGACAATGTTTGCTGCAGACAATGTCGTCATCTGGATCCCATACTTCTCGCACACCTCGCCGTAACCATGCTGATAAGCGAATTGCTTGACTGGTCGCCAAGGAATTGGCTAAAGTCATACCTCAGATCGTGAGCAAGATCAATGAAGTGAAGAGTAGCTCCTCTGTTGAATCGAAGAGCGACTCTCTGAAAGCACCATTTAGCTTTAAGCAATTCAAGCAAGCAAGTATCTCTGAAAGGAATACATGACTTTCTTGGCACACATCGTAGTAGTGGAGAAGGAAAAGAAAGCAATGGAAAAGGTACTTGTGGTTCGTGATTTTCCTAATGTCTTTCCTGACGATTTACCCGATCTACCCCTGTCTCGTGATATTGACTTTCGTATTGACCTCATTCCTGGAGCTAACCCTGTCGCTAAAGCCCCTTATCGCCTCGCTCCGTCCGAAATACGTAAACTATCCAGTCAACTCCAGGGGTTACTTGATAAAGGCTTCATACACCCTAGCACATCTCCATGGGGCACACCTGTCCTTTTCGTGAAACAGAAGGATGGATCGTTCCGAATGTGCATCAATTATAGGGAACTCAATAATCTTACTATCAAGAATCGTTATCCTCTACCTCGAATCGACGATTTCTTTGATCAACTACAAGGCGATACATGTTTTTCTAAGATCAATCTACACTTTGGCTATCATCAATTGCGAATTCAGCAGGAAGATATCCCTAAAAACGCTTTTCACACCCGTTACGGCCACTATGAATTTGTCGTTATGCCCTTTGGTCTTACCAACGCCCCACAGTCTTTATGGATTTGATGAATTGCGTGTGTAAACCCTTTCTCGACCGCTTCGTCATCGTGATTATCGATGATATCCTTATCTATTCGAAATCAAAAGCCGAACACGCGCAACATCTCTGTTTGGTTCTCGAGCTTCTGCAAGGGAATCGACTCTACGCCAAGTTCTCCAAGTGTGAATTTGGGCTTGAGGAGGTTCAATTTCTTGGTCATATTGTCAATAGTCAAGGTATTCACGTCGACCCCGCGAAGATTGAAGCAGTTAAGAGTTGGATTACGCCAAAAACCGCTTACGAAGTTCGTTCTTTTCTCGGATTTGAGGGATATTATCGTCGATTTATCGCTGACTTCTCTAAAATCGTCGCTCCTCTCACCTCTCTAACGCACAAAGACAAGACTTTTGTTTGGGGAACTGAATAAGAGAATGCATTTCAATCCCTTAAGCATATGCTTTGCAAAGCTGCTACCCGATGGAAATAACGACTTTGTTGTCTATTGCGATGCCTCTAACCTCGGCCTTGGTTGTGTTCTTATGAAACGAGACAAGGTTATCGCGTACGCGTCTCGACAGCTCAAGGTTCATAAGAAGAACTACACAGCCCACGATCTCAAACTCGGTGCAGTTGTTTTTGCATTAAAGATTTGGTGACACAACCTATCTGGTACTAAGTGTACGGTCTTCACCGGCCATAAGAGCCTACTACACATCTTGAACCAGAAAGAACTAAATATGCACCAACGCAGATGGGTTAAACTTCTCAATGACTACGACTGTGAGATTCGCTACCACCCAGGCAAAGCAAATGTCGTTGCCGACGCTCTTAGCCGACGAAGCTATTTACATAGCGTTCAAAATGTTCAAGCCCAACACGACCTCGAAGCTCTCATTCGTGACACTCAACACACCTGTTTCACCGAACTCACTTTGAAGGAAGAAAGAATACTTGGAACCGAAAACCAACTAGTGAATAAACCGAATGGTATTTTTAACTATCTCGACCGAGTTTGGGTCCCCAATCGCAATAATCTCCGAGAGATTTTGCTAGATGAAGCCCATAAGTCTCGATATTCCATTCATCCTGGTGCCGAAACGATGTACTAGGACCTCCGTGCCAGGTATTGGTGGACAGGAATGAAGAAGGATATCGCTCTTTATGTTTCGAAATGCCTAACTTGTTCCAAAGTTAAGGCTGAACTTCAATGACCCTCTGGCTTACTTGAACAACCCAAGATCCCGATGTGGAAATGGGAGAGTTTAGCTATGGATTTCATTACGAAACTCCCTCGCATGCCATCAGGGCACGATAGCATTTGGGTTATCGTTGATCATCTTGCTAAATCCTCCCACTTTCTGCCGATACGAGAAGACTATAAGGTTGAACGATTAGCACGAATCTATACCGACGAAGTCATTTGTCGACATGGGACACCTCGTGACATCATCTCTGACCGCGATGGTCGATTTACTTCGCGTATCTGGGAGACATTCCAATCCGCACTCGGTACTACTCTTAATCTCAGTACCGCTTTCCATCCCCAGACCGACGGTCAGACTGAGCGCACGATTCGTACCCTTGAAGACATGCTTCGTTAGTGCGTTATAGATTTTGGTGTTAATTGGGATTCGCATTTACCTTAGTCGAATTCTAGTAAAACAACAGTTATCACTCTAGCATTCAAATGGCACCATTTGAGGCATTATATGGAAGAAAATGTTAATCGCTTATTGTATGGCACGAGATCGGAGAGGCGCAAATTACCGGTCCTGAATTATTACAAGAAACGACTGACAAGATCCTCCAGATACGTGACAATCTCTTGAAAGCTCGGAGTTGTCAAAAGAGTTATGCCAATAAACGTCGCAAGCCCCTTGAGTTCGAAGTTGGTGATCACGTACTCCTAAAGGTTTCACCTAGGAAGGGGGTGATCCGATTCGGCAAGAAAGGAAAGCTAGTGCCACAATACGTGGGACCCTTTAAGATTCTGGAAAGAATTGGAAAAGTGGCTTACTGACTCGAATTACCGGAGGAACTCAACAACGTACATCGTACTTTCCACGTCTCGAACCTCAAGAAATGCCTAGCCGAAGAAAACCTGCATGTCCCTCTCGAGGATTTGCAAGTTAACGAAACTCTACACTTCGTGGAAAAGCCAGTAGAAATCATGGAACGAGAGACCAAGAAATTCCGACGCTCTCGCATTCCTATAGTGAAGGTTCGCTAGGAACTCGAGAGTAATATGAACGCTAAATATCAACAACTCTTCGTTACACCTGCTCCTTAGTTTCGGGATGAAATTCCCTAAAGTAGGGGAGGCTGTAACAACCCAACTTTCTAAGTCAAGTCGTGTTATTATTCAGATCTGTCATTTATTGCTTAATTGACTTGTAAACTCGAGATCTCGATTATCGCAAATGGGTTTGAACGATATTTTAAACTATGTTTTACAACGCATTCACAACGCTATTTCAAAATGCAATTATTGCATTTGTCACTATTTACAACGCATTTTATAGCATATTACATCGCTTGTTTATACTAAACGCTATCACATCGCTATCGCATCAAAATCTCAACGCAACTTGAAACGCAGATTTACTTTTATGCATTTGTGTGATTAAGTGTTATTTGTGTGATTACTTGTTTAATGTTATGTGGATTATCGCATCGCAACGCTTACTCGCAACTTGCTTAAACGCAACGCAATGCTTATCGCACGAAACGAAAGTCGAAAACCAATAAAACGCACCTCGGCTGGTCGAATGACCAACAGATTAAATGGACATCCGTCCGGATGACCATCCGATCGGATGGCCATCCGATCGACTGGCCACCCGACTTACACTCTCCACCGCCTTACTCTCTCTCCCCCTATAAATACCCGCCTGTCACATCACTATTCACTGATGTGACAGCTCTATTTGACCAGACGCTCTCAAGTCCCTCCCAAGCACTTTCTCTCGATTCAAGGCCATCTCATAAGTATTTCTCCCTAAATCTTGTACTTCCATCATCACTACACACTTCTCCATCATCTTCTCCACTGAAATCACTTATTTCCACCATGAAATCACCTGATATGGTCCCCTTGAAGGTGACATCATCTCGGTTGCTTATGCAATGTGTGATGTCATCTCATCAAGAATGGTTCAGATCTAAAGGATTTCCATACTATCCAACACGAATCTCAACAACATTTAAACATTTTTCAACGTATTCCAACGTTTCATCTCTTTTTCAAACTTTTCTTCAACAATCTCCATAAAACCGATGGAATCCTTGCTCATTCAGACTCTCCACTCATTCTCTAGTGAGAGCCGGCTTGAAAACGGATTTCCACCGGAGAGACGACCGACTAACAGGTTAAACATGAAACTTCATCAAAAGAACAGTGAGTACGATCGAATGGGAGTGATTCCCATCCAATCGGATGACCTGGTCCTTGATATGTTTCTGTTGTTTGACACGACATCACGCCGTCTCCGTTAAATTGCAAAATTTTAACTTGAAAACTTGAAACTTTCAAAAAACAGGTTGCCCACTCGAGTGGCCATCCGATCGGATGACCATCCGATCGGCTGACCATTCGACTGGTGACCTGTCCCTTATACTATCTCTTGTTCAAAACGATTTCAAAATACCAAGCTCTCAATCGAATAGCCATCCGATCAAATGGCCATCCATCCAGATGACCATCCGACCGGATGACTTGGCTTTTATTCTACAAAGAAAACTTCAAAAGTTTGAAACGATTTACACACACCCACTCATTCGAATGATCAACCGTTCGAATGGTCATCCGTCCGGGTGACCATCCGTTCGACTCACCATTCGACACTCAACTCATCCAGCACTCCGTTACACGCTGTTCAACGCTTACGCTACTGTTCTATGCTCAGGCTAAACTCCAACGCACTCCCTTCAATCCAAGACTGTGTTTATTCTTTAAACACGCACTGTGAGTATACTCGAACCCTTTTTCACTTAACGCACATTTGGGTGTTACATACGTTCTATATCAACTCACAACGCACTCAATACTCAACCCTTTTATAAACGCTAACCCCTCTCGCATGTTATGCGTGATTCGAAGAATGCTTGTATTTTATTTTTACACATTGACTGTTTTGCCTGACACCTTAGCAACGATAGTACTATAGTTTGGACTCAGCACCTGTCTTGGACAGGGGTTGTTAAGGGCCTTACTTCACATGGTCACAGTGGTGATAATGTGTTGCGCATTCTACAACTCACAGTCATGTCGGTTGCATGCGTCATTGTCGATAGCTTACTTGATTCACATTTCTATGTGTTAGATGCTGGTTATGCGTAAACGCTTTCGCTATACTATATACTATGCAAACTTGTGTACTCACCTTTACATTTTATGTATTGACTTTATTTTAACATATGTGGAACGTTGATAGGATGCTATGTTTGCTTTGATGAATTCGAGTAGGTGGTCTAGAAACTCACCAAATAGGAAATCTGAGTTGTCGGAACAGTTTACTTGTTTTTGAGAAACTTTGTCTGTAATAACTGTTTTTACTTTATATGTTATTGGTATGGGACTTTAACGTTAAATATATTGTCATTAATAGTTGTTATGGATTCTCTTGAACAATCTGTTTCGCTCAGTGCCACGTCGCGATGATTCCGCCATCGGTTGGGGTGTGACACATATGGGGTAGCTCCCCATGGCATGATATAAATGAGTAACTTAACACAAACATAAGTTTTATGGAATTAAATTGGATAACTCATGAACTCAACAACTTTATGTTGATACCCTACTGCATGCTTTGCAGGTACTCAGTGATAGCAGGAGCTTGCAGCGGGGAGTGTAGTTGTCGCATGAACCCGTGTTGGGTTTCCTTTAATAAATTATAAACTTTAAACAGATGTTTTAAACTGTTTAACTTTTGCTTCCTCTGTTGACTTTACTAACTACTTTTAAACTGTGAACTTTGGACATTAGTCACTAGTCGTATTGGTTGTGATAAAACTGTTTTATTATTATAATTGTTCAATATGATTGGTGGCTTGATCCTGGTCCATCACATGTCTCGCGGTGATACTCCGCATGTGGAAGTCGAAGGTGTGACAAATTTGAGTCTGACAATTGAGCCCTGTAACTCAAATTGTAGCCCAAATTAGACGCATTAAAATTTTGGCTTTTTCTATTATGTTTCCTTTTATGTCAATATAAGAATCCGCTAACACTTTGATTAGCTCCTCATCAAAACACAAACTTTTTCTTAATATTCCATTTTTTTCAATCGATTCCTTCCACCACCACACCATCATATGTTACTCCACCTGCCACTAAGGGTGCTAAAAGGGTCAGGCTCGCATGTTGGCGGATTCAACCCGACCTGAACCCGAAAAATTTACATGAACCCAAACCCAAAAAATGTGGTAGACACATGAACCCGAATACAACTCGATTTTTTACGAAATGGCCTGAACCTAACCTGTTTTATTTACCCGAACATTTAATTATTTTTAAGTAATCTGCTCAAAAGTTCTAGAACCATACTTAGAATAGAATATAACATCAAAAATTATAAATTACCACCAAAAAAAACATTATCTGATAATACCTTTTAAACTAGTAGAAAAAGATAATAAATTGTCTAAAAAAAGAAATTTCATTAAAACATCAACATATGCTCATTTTCATTTTTCATAGTCCATTTCATCTTCTTAACCCCTATTGTATATAGGGCTGCAAACGAAACAAACGTTCGGCGAACAGTTTGTGAACCGTTCGGTGGGAAGTTCATTTGTGTTCATTCGTTTATTAAAAAAATGAACACGAACAAGAAATTTCGTTCGTTTAGTTAAATGAACAAACATGAAAAGAGGTCGTGTTCGTTCATTTATGTTCGTGAACGTTCGGTAACGTGTTTGTTTGTGTTCGATAGTTCATTTGTGTTTTTAGTTTTTGTATATATTTAAATACTTCAAAATTCCGACAAATTAACTATCTAAGAAGTGTCAGTGTATTATATATTATGTTCATGATTAACAAACAAACACAAACGAACATGTACAAGTTTATTTCCTTAACAAACACACACAAACATAAAACTCGTTCGATAAGTGTTCGTGAACGGTTCGCGAACACATATATTTCTTAACAAACGAATACGAACAAGAGTTCGGTTCGTTTGCAGCCCTATTGTATTCATTCATGATGTGTGTAAAATGCAACATATAAAGTACATCAAATGAGGCATAAAACTAACCATTTTTTAGTACTAATGTTGGAAAAAGTGTGCTTTTGTCTTCCTTTTGTAATTTCAGGACTAAGTGAGCGTAAATGAACAAAAGAAGCAAATATGCAGCAAAATCTAACATAAATACAAGAAAATGAATAAACGTGGCATGCCCGACCCCTCTACAGCATCTTCCCAAGCAAAAAAAAGACAAAAGGAGGCTGAACACGCCCCGTGCCCAGTGGACACGGGGGCGTGGTCAGACACTGGCAGAAAAGACAAACTCGTAGAAGCTTCTATTCCCAGCATGGGGGCGTGCCCAGCTCAACACGGACCGTGATCAATGCTAAGATTCGCAAAATCTTGCAAATCTTGATTGTACAGATTCTCTTCTGCAGACGGGGCCGTGCCCAGTGAACACGGGGGCGTGGGGAGCATAATGAAGACAATTGCAATTAATGAAAAAAGAGAAAGAGGATGGACACGGGGCCGTGTCCGAGCTCCTGCACAGGCAGACTATAAATAGGGGTGCTTGGCTCACTTGCAAATCATCCCTTGGCAAACCACCTCTCTACCACTTCACCCACACTCCACCACCATCACAACACCCACATCCACCACCATCATCCATCTAGAGTGTGTGTAATAGTCTCGGGGTCCAAGATTGATAGTAAGAGTTCTTGACAATGAAAGCCATGTTTGCCTAAGTCTGTTTCATCACTTGGTGAAGACAAGCATTTAGTGTAATACTTTTGATTTTTAATCTTTTCGCACTTTTTATTTGGTTTTGTATTAATGACTTTAATAACTAGTTTCTTATGTTGAAGGTGAAACTTCCTTATCATTTGTCCGTGGTGTCTTGGCGTTATTTTACTGTCTATATAAAATAAAATATTTACACCATTCATATCTCTACGGTCTATATAGAGATATGTTGGCTACCTGGTCAGGTTAAGGAAATGGTTTGGTAAGGTTCTTGCCTTGTTCAGTGTATAGATCCTGCAAGGACCTGGGTCAAGCATACTAAGACCTCCTTCAATACCCACTGGTATTGGATGGCGGGGGTGCGAATGGCTTGATCCCCTCATATGTAAACTACTATTAATACATTAACCCGGCTATTTGGGATTGTATCCCTGCTAACGCAAACCACTTAGCCGAGGGTAACTTCACCTTCAAAAGAGGGGCCTACCACATTACGCATTAATAACTTAATTAATTATCTTCCAATATTCCAACCCTTTAGGATTGTATCCTTGCTGACTCAAACTACTGGGTTGAGGGTAAGGTCACCTTCAAAAGAGGGGTCTACTACTATAACTAAGATAATCTCTTAAAAAGTGCAAAAGTGCGGAAATCATCAAAGGTTACACTAAAGGCGAGTTGGATCCAAGTGATTCATCTTGTCTATCTGTTTTGTTTTTATTTTATTTTTCTTTCAGCATTTTTAGTTTTTATTTTCATATTTAAAACCTTTTTCTAAATTTTTGATTTGATTAGACGTTGAGGATAAAACGGTACTAAAATCTCTTGTCACTACAAAAAAACTGAGTATTAAAGACTGAAAAATCAGTACCTAACACATCAAACTCAGTCCCGAATGGTTATCAGAGACTGATTTGCCAGTCCCTAGCCAGTCTCGGATACCTAGTACTAGATAGTGGTATTAGTAACTAAAAATCAGTCCCGGTTGTATGACATCAACAAAGACTAACGGTCAGTCTCCGATACATATAAATTCAGTTCTAAATTAGTTTGGTGGTACCACATGGTTTCAGTCCCCGATATATTTTTATGTGACTAAAAATCAATCACTGTTTCTATGAAATTTCAGTCCCCAACACATTTCTTTAGGGACTGAAAATCAGTTCTTTAAACTATGTATATTTAGTTTCTGATACATTTCATTAGGTTCGCGATTCCATAACCATTTAGTCCCTAATAAATCTTTCAAAGAATGAAAATTAGTCTCTAATGCCACATCATTTCAGTCCTTAATATGTTTCTTTAGAGTCTGAAAATCAGTCACGGATATCATTTATTTTCATTCGTTAATATGTTTAAATAGTCTCAGTATCCAAAAATCAGTATCTATTATGTTCATTGAATAACTACATCAAAAGTATTCCAAAAACAAATAGCATAAAAAAATCAAACCAGCCCAAATTTTTGTACAAGTTAATGAAACTTCTTCAAATCACTATTTTTTTACGTAGCATCTTAAATTTCTACAGATCAGCTAGGAACAATGCCTTCAACTTATGCTTTGAACAAGCTTTCATCATATAAAACTCTAGTATCCATTTCTACTTCTGCAAAATATAACAAGTTTGTTATAATAGCACAATATTCAAAGTAAGATTAACCTTCTGAATAAGAGAACTTCAAAGCCAAACATCAGCCTTCATTAGTGCATCATAGACTAAACCAAACTTTGATAAAAGTAAAGATTAGTAAACTTCCTATACAGCAATTCCATATACAAGTTCCTAACACATAACGCGTTCATATCGTTATAATAGCGACTATTGTGAATGATTATGTCAAGAAAGAATATGAAATGGGTACCTTGGATTTGGCCTGAATGATCTTGTTTTGAACAAGAGAAGTTGCATAAACTGTGAAGATGGTGACTATTCTTATCGCATACTGTTCTTTCCTTATAATGAATCAAAATTGGAATCAAACTAAAAAAATCCAAATAAGTTTAAGATATAAAGCTCACTAATCATGACTTATTCGAACTCCTATATGCCATAATCAACATCAAAACCACCCATCTTATAGACATCAGATGGTAACTGGATTAAGATTCATAAAAAAATAGTCATGTACAACATAAGAGTGTATGTATGTGTTTGGTAGTTTTAAATATTGCTAGATATGAGTGTGGTCTCTTACAGACCGGCATTCAAGACAAAGCACCTTTGCTCTTGTTTTTTCCTATAATATATATAATAGAAAATCAAGTATACAAAGATCAATAATATATATAATAGGAAATCAAGTATATAAAGATCACTTTATAGAAAATACAATAAACAACCAGTGTCCAAAAATTATAGTAAGTTTTTATCCGTTTTTGGGGAGCGACTAACTGAATCAACCAGTCCGACAGCGAGTCGCTGGCAAGGCCGGTAAGAAACCCATTGGTTTGAACCCAAATTATAAATCAACAAGATCTACATAATAAATCTAAAAATTTGCCATCAGTTAAGAAGATCCACCACCTAAATCTAGAAATAACCCCCCCCCCCCCCCCAAAAAAAAAAGACTCAATTAACAATAAATTAGCTATGAATAAGATTTAAGAATTTATATGAAACAAACTTCCTGCAAGTAAAAAATGGAATTAAGAATTAGTGATTGCTCTTCCACTAACAAAAATCTGCATATACTATCATGAAAAAATCATGATATTTCTTTCACACATTTCTTCGAACACCTACCATGCCTCCCAATAGGAGTTCCTTTCCATACACAAAGACTAAGAGTATAAAACCTAAAACAAAAAAAATGGTTTACTACACCTTCGTTTCTTCATGTAGCCATCAAACTACAAATTAAATGAGATTACATGAGCGGCTATAAAAAATATATCAAAAAGCAAACTACTTCAAGAATCCATGGCACTAGACAAAAACATCGATAATCACAACATGAAGTAGGTTTGATGGTAATTTTGGTACATGTGCAGAAAAATGAGAAAAACCTTACAAATTATCGGAGCAAACTAGCAGATTGTAAATGGGGCATGGCACTAGATTGTAATGGTGATGCAGGGGACATAGAGATATAGAAAGCCGGTGGTGGTGGCAGTCCACGTTGGTGCGATGGTCGGTTCGCGTTCGGTGGTGGTGGTGATGGGAACAAACACCGATGGTTTAGGTTTAGAGAAGGAATATAGATAGAAATATTGGGGGTGGGAAAGTATAGTGTAAACCATGGAGGGAAATTGATTTAGGTTTAGAAAAAACTTAAAAGGGGGAATTTGGGGGCGGGAATTTTAACTTTTTCGATCAAGAGGGAAATTTATTTTTAAAATAAATATTATTTTTTATATTTTTTGTCTTATTATTTTATTATATAAAGACTCAAAATAGGTAAAGAAATAGTTTTCTTATTTATATTTCTTACTATTTTATTATATTAAAAGTCAAAATAAGTGAAGCATAATGCTAATGTTTTTCAAATTATGTTCTAATATCTCATATTGAGCTTATGTTGGCTTTACAATATCATACATAGTAGATTATAACAGGCATAAAATACATGTTTTAATATTGTATAGTATATCTTAAATAGTCACAAGGGCTCGGATGGCTTTGTTAGGTCATCCATACTTGGCAATAATGGGATATAACAGAATACGCATATATTAATAAACTATATTGGATCTTAATACCCTAGTATGCTTTATTATGTCATATTGGTTCTTATCAAAGGTAGATTCGGTTGTGACGAGTCATATTATACCATAATATGCTTTATTATGTCATTGGCCCCCACACACGAAATAGTTGGTGCTCACCAAGAACTTGCTAAAGGTGATGAGGGTGCCCTCCTTTGTCTAGCACGGGGGTGGTGTTAAGGGCTTTAACAAGCTGATGTGGATCAGTCACGAATAACGTCAATTACAAGTTTTTGAGACTGAATTTCAGTTTCAAATACATTTTCCTTAATATGGTAGAACTTGCGCCATATAATGATAGACCAAATATTAGTCTTTCAATCTTTCATATACAAAAGGCTTTCAAGACTGAATATCAGTCCCTAACTGATTTGTTTTAGAAATATTAAGAACTGGTTTTTAGTCACTAATACATTTATTACGTTTATTCCATGTTAGAGACTGAAGATCAGTCTCCATACATTTTTACCATTTTTCGTTACGTATTTGGGACTGAATATCAATCGCCAATAAGCTTCCCTCCAAAACCTTGTATTGCACAGAAATATTTGCGACTGAAATTTCGTCTTAAATAAGATGTCAATTTATTAGCGACTGATTATCAGTCACTAATATATGTAGCATAGAAATCAGTCCCCAATATTATTAGTAACTGATAAATCAGCCCTAGATATTATGTATTAGAGACTGATAAAATAGTCCCTAATAATTTAGTCTCTAATGGTCACTTTTCTTGTATGTGTCCTTGGACGACATCGGTATCTTACCAACCCTATACTACGCTCATGACGGGTGCACTTACCCATATGTGTGTTTAGTGTTAGTAGCATATCGTGTTTAATTATAAATTTAAAACTTGACTAAAGTGTTAAAAATGGCTTAAAATATACAAAAAAAAAATATATCGCACTACACGCACATCAAGTTTTTGGCGCCGTTGCTGGGGACACAAGGATTTTAAGAAAGCTTAAAATCGACGGCCTAATCAGTTTTTCAAAACCTTTTTAAAAACCGCACGCATTTTTCTGCATTTTAGTTAGTTTTTTGCATTTACAGTAGACTGAACACGGGGCTGTGTTTATTGAACACGGGGTCGTGCTGTATATTTCTTTTCAGAACACCCAGATACAGAGTCTGAACACGGGGTCGTGCTCACTGAACATGGGGCCGTGTCCAGCTTCTGTTTCCGTTTTTTTTTTTCTGGTCCCGAGACTCTGTTGTGATCTGCTGAGTGATTCTTATGGATCAATACTCAGGAGGTTACAACTACCACTATTAGGAGGATGATTATTGGGAAGAGTATTGTACTATTTGTGGCAACCCTAATTCGGTGCAATATTTTGACTTATTTCAACCATCCCCTTCATACAACCACTATGAGGAGCCCAGGTACGAGCCATCAAGTTCATACACACCCTATGAAGAACCAAGGTATGAACCTTCTCCCTAATACTCATATTTTGATGAACCAAGGTATGAGCCTTCATACTCATACTTTGAGGAACCAAGATACGAGCCTTCACCTTCATATGCTTACTATGACGAACCATGGCGTGAACAACCCACCTCATATGAGTATTTTGAAGAACCAAGTTATGCTCCTTATCCATCATATACTTACCATGAGGAACAATGGTGTGAACCATCTACCTCATATGAGTACTATGAGGAACCAAGGATCGAACTTCCGAATTCAAGCTTTGATGATAATTATTCAACTCACTTTGACGAACCACCCACTATCTCACCCGTAGCCGAAAAGATAATAAAACACCTTAAAACTATCGAGCGTTGTATAAAAGAAGCCCGCGCAAGGTAAGAGGAATCCCGCGCAGGGGAAGAATTAACATGTAATAAAGAAAAGATAGTTGAAAAGGTAAAAATGGAAGAACAAGTAAGTGAAAAGCCAACACATGCGTTAAACAACGAAAGTGGCGAGTCCGACAACGTTAAAATTCAAGAACAGTCAATTAATCTCTTGTCACCTTCTTTCGAAAATCATTGTTTAGTACCCACTCATGCTATGTTTTTAAAAGAGTTAAACACTAACACTAAAATTGACGAAATGGTAAGCATTAAGTTAATAAATGATCAAACTACGCTAATTATAGAAGATTCATTTGAAATTAACAGTACACCGGTTCCATGTTTCTTTCAAAATTCTTTTATTAGTAATATTACAATTGATAAAGATCTTTGTGTTAATATAATGCCAAATTACATTTTAGAAAAATTAAGTATTGGTGATTTTTCTCTACTTCAAATACCCATTTTTCTCTCTAATCGGAAAACGGTAAAATCAATAGGGATAGTTGAAGATGTGTTAGTCCAAACAAATCAAATGGTAATCCCAACCGACTTCGTCATCCTAGATGACGCTCCGTTAGTATTGGGATGACCTTTTGTAAAAACTCACGAAGCTTTGAAAAATCGGAAGTACAACAATCTACCCATTCAATTAGGGGCATTCAAAAAAAGTGTCGATCTTGAGCGTTCAATGAAATATCCATTCGGCAATGATGACCCCCTAATTGAAGATGAAGACGAACCACCCGATACGAGAGAAGAAATTGACCACTTTGTTGAAGAAGAGGTCGCCATAGAACAAACCTTTTTGGTTCTTGATTGAAATGAGCAACCGGATAAGGAGTCTCCTAAAGACCCACCACTTGAGCTCAAAGAACTTCCAAAAGGTTTGGAATATGCTTTTCTCGATAAAGATGGTAAATTACCTGTAATTATTTCTTCGAAATTAACTAATTTAGAAAAAGAAAAATTAATCGCACTTTTGAAAAACACAAAAACGCGATCGCTTAGAATCTTGTAGATATTAAAGGAATAAACCCTTCCATGTGCACGCACAAAATTTTTATGAATGATGACTATAAATCGGTAATACAACCACAACGTAGAGTAAATCCAAACGTCCAAGAAGTGGTTAAAAATGAAGTCATCAAATTGCTTGACGCCGGACTCATTTACCCAATCTCTGATAGTCCTTGGGTAAGTCCCGTCCAAGAAGTTCCTAAGAAAGGAGGTATGACGGTAGTAACTGACGAGAAAAATGAACTAATACCAACAAGAACCGTCACAGGATGGAGAGTATGTATTGATTATCTTCGATTAAATGAGGCAACAAGGAAAGATCACTTTCCCTTACCTTTTGTTGATCAAATGTTAGAAAGATTATCCGGTCATAAATTTTATAGTTTCTTAGATGGTTTTTCAGGTTACCTTCAAATACCGATAGCACCCGAAGACCAAGAAAAGACAACATTCACATGTCCCTACGGAACTTTTGCTTATCGATGCATGCCTTTTGGTCTACGTAATGCCCCTGCAACCTTTCAACGTTGCATGGTGGCCATCTTCCATGATATGATAGAAAAGACAATGGAAGTCTTCATGGACGACTTTTCTATCTTTGGAGATTCATACGACCAATGCCTCGATAATCTTGAACGAATGCTATCCCGATGTGAGGAAACTAACCTCGCCCTTAACTGGGAAAAATGCCATTTCATGGTAACGGAGGGAATAGTACTCGGTCAAAAAATCTCAAGCGAAGGAATGGAGGTTGATCGAGCAAAAATAGACACTATTTCTCGATTACCACCCCCATCCTCCGTTAGAGCTATCAGAAGTTTCCTTGGGCATGCCGGATTTTATAGGCGATTTATCAAAGACTTTTCAAAAATCTCAAGACCTCTAACAAAATTGCTAGAAAAAGATGCCCCTTTCATCTTTGACAAGGATTTCAACCAAGCATTTCTAACGCTAAAAGAAATGTTAGTCAATGCACCTATCATGATAGCGCCTGATTGGAAATTACCTTTCGAAATCATGTGCGACGCAAGTGACTTTGCAGTTGGAGTGATGGGTTGGTAAATTTCCAAAGCTTAACATGTTTAATCTTACCGATTTGTGTGAAATTGAGTTTTAGAATACACTACTTTGAGATGGTTTGTATTTTGCAGGCCTTGACATGTTTAAGGTGTATTTTAAAAGCTTAACGGAGCTTGGGAATGAAGTTAGGAAGAACGGGTGCGAAAAACAGAGCTAAACGGCGCAAACCGGACAAAGACTTCAGAGACCGGCGTCCCAGACGCCCAGACGCTGGTCCCAGCGTGAAATTGGGGAAACTCCTTCTTTTGATTAGTTTGAACCCATTTTCGACTAGGCAGTTACACACACTCGATTCTGGACCTCCATAGGCGATTTTGAGAGATTTTTGAAGGTTTCATTTGATCCATTATTATATTCCATCAAGTTTTGAAAATTAATCATCAACCATGAGCAGCTAATTTCTTCACGATCATCCCCGGGTGAAAGGTTGTGAGTTTTCTAGGGTTTGCTTTTTCATGTTTTGGTTTGATATAAACATTTTGTAATCTTTTGATTGAAATTGTGCGGATTGATTATTAGGATTGTTTTGAACTCGAAATTGTTAAGATTTTCTTGCATCATTGGCTTTGAGAGATGATTACTACTATGAGTTTTGATTCGTGCTAGGGTTTGTTCTTTGTTCTTGATCTATAAAAGATACAATTGTCTTTAATTCGTATTGTGAAGGTTTTCTTGCACCATTTGCATATGTTAGATGATTGTTGATGTCTACAATTAGGTTTTCAATTTACAAACTCAAGAAATCATTGGTGTTCATAAAATAATCAAACCGTTCATACTAAATAACTCTAGATACTTATTAATCCGAAACCCGGTTGTGATTCGTGTTTACGTATCTTGTTTTAAACCATCAATTACAATTTCGTGCATTTATTTAAGTTCTTTTTAGCTAGTAATTAAAACCAAATTGTCGGTTCATTCCGACCCCTTTTCTTAACAAACAAAATTCATAAAAAAAATCTAGTAAGCTTCATAATTGTGACAAACCTTAAAAATCAATCAAGTCCATTCGCAAACCACAAACTCTTCGTGGTTCGACCCCTTACTACCACTAACACATTGTTAAGGGTAATTCGGGTATATAAATATTATCTTTGACCGGTGCGTGACACTCCGATCATGGAGCAGTCTTAGGACAACGAAAAGATAAGCATTTTCACCCAATTTATTACGCTAGTAAAACACTTAATGATGCACAAGAAAATTACACAGCAATAGAAAAAGAATTACAAGATGTGGTATTTGCTTTTGATAAATTTCGTTCTTATGTTGTTCTTTCGAAAACGATAGTTTATACAGACCATGCAGCCATTTGATATCTCTTTAAGAAACAAGATGCTAAACCACGTTTAATTAGATGGATTCTACTCCTCCAAGAATTCGACATTGAAATAAAAGACAAAAGAGGAGCAGAAAACACCGTTGCAGATCATCTTTCCCGCTTAGAGGATCCAGCTTTGGAGGCAACTAGGGACGAGCTAATCAATGAAAAATTCCCAACGGAGTCTCTAGGAATGGTGGAATACCGAGAAGAACCATGGTACGCCGACTATGCTAACTACTTAGCTAGCGGTATAGTCGCAAAAGGATGGCCACATCATCAAAGAAAAAAAATTCTTTGCCGATGTAAAGCATTATTTTTGGGAGGATCCTTATCTTTTCAAAATGTGTGCCGACCAACTTATCCGTCGATGTGTACATGGTAGTGAAGCAATAAGAATTCTCCGCCATTGTCATGAAGGTCCATACGGAGGACATAATGGTGCTGCTAGTACTGTATGAAAGGTATTTGATTCAGGATTTTATTGGCCAACCATTTACAAAGACGCCCAAAGTCTTGTCAAAACATGTGATGCTTGCCAAAGATCAGGTAATGTTTCTTCCAAAAACGAAATGCCACAAAATGGCATCCTTTTTTGTGAAATTTTTGATGTGTGGGGACTCGACTTCATGGGACCTTTCCCACCGTCACAAGGAAACAAATATTTACTTGTGGCGGTAGATTACTTATCTAAATGGGTCGCGGCCGAAGCACTTCCAACAAACGATGGAAGGGTTGTGGTAAGATTTCTGAAGCGATTATTCTCTCATTTCGGAACTCCAAAAGCATTAATAAGTCATAGAGGTACCCATTTTTATAACCATCAACTTGAAAAAATTCTAACAAGGTATGGGGTCTATCACCGGGTCTCAACAGCATACCACCCTCAAACAAACGGACAAGCCGAAATGACTAATCGAGGTTTGAAAAGAATATTTGAAAAAACTGTAGGATTAAATAAAAAGTAATGGGCTGATAAATTAGATGATGCTTTACGGGCTTTTCGAACTGCGTATAAAACAACAATAGGTACAACCCCATATAAGCTTTTCTATGGAAAAAGTTGCCATTTGCCGGTAGAAATAGCACACAAAGCCTACTGGGCAATTAAAAAGGTAAACTGAGACTTAGAAACGGCCGGTAAAAATCGATTTTGTCAATTAAATGAATTGGATGAATTAAGAAATCACGCATACTCTAACTCCGAAATTTATAAGGAAAGAATGAAAATTTTGTATGATAAACACATTAAACCTAATGAATTTCGGGTAGGAGATCAAGTTCTATTGTTTAATACATGACTTCGATTATTTCCTGGTAAGTTAAAGTCTAGGTGGACGGGACCTTTTTCAATTACCCACATTTCTCCACACTGTGCAATTGAGATTAAATCTCGGAATGGAATCCTATTCAAAGTCAATGGCCAACGGCTAAAGCTTTATCAAGGATTTATTGAGGATGAAGAGGAGGAAATCTCGCTACAAGTGGTCGAAGAATAAAACGAAGGTTTGAGCATCAACATCATATCTGGTAAGTTACGAACATCGGGAAAGCATCTAGATCGGTAAGATTTCTAAAACCAAGTTTCAGGAAACAGGGAACTCACACGAGCACTAATATATATATATATATATATTGCCCGCCCACGGGGCCGTGTCCATTGGACACGGGGCCGTGTTCGCGTAACTGTCGGGGATAAAACCCCTTTTCCCTTCATTTTTTCATTTCAACACGCCCCGTTCCCCCCAAGAACTCTCTGATTCCACCGGAAATTCCTACAGATTTTCACGTTCCTCCGACTACTAACAACATCAAGGTATGATTCTATCATCATAATTAAT
The DNA here is from genome assembly GCA_030545235.1 of Helianthus tuberosus. NCBI lineage: Eukaryota > Viridiplantae > Streptophyta > Magnoliopsida > Asterales > Asteraceae > Helianthus > Helianthus tuberosus. The sequence continues at coordinate 32,990,326 of CM060406.1, forward strand.
TAGTTTAATCACTTGCATGTAGTTTAACATCAAAAATTTAGGGAAAAATCTAGGGTTCTTCAACTTGAACCTAATCGAACCCCAAATTTTTAGATCTGTTAGTATTAGTATAGATGCATGTTATAGGAAGTAAATCAACTTGAATTGTTTGCAGATTTGCCCAATTTCTCACAAAAACCTCAAACCCTTGTTTTTTAATCGAAAAAAGATAAAATTGATGGGGTTGAAAAATGAGGTTTTTGGGAAACAGACGCCTGAGCACGGGGTCGTGCTCAGCGGACACGGGGCATGTTCAGCTAATTTCTCGTGAACATGGGGCATGTCCACTGAACACGGGATCGTGTTCAGCTGACTGATTTCAGTTTTCTTCAAAAAATTTACTGTTTCGTGCTAATTGTTTGGTGTTTTTCTTTTAGATGGCCAAGAAGTTTACGAGGTTCGACCCGAATGAGTAGGCTGCTCAAGCACGGTTTGAGGTTCTCAAGACAAGGCCCGAAGAACACCCCCGACAAGTTTGCTTGGATACTATAGAAGCAGTAGACCAAATCGACCGCTTCAACAACCTTGTTACTCGCCCACTACGAGCAGCTCTTTGCACTCGGCTCCACTCCGTGCACGAGTATAACATGGAATTATATAACACGTTTGCCTTCAAGGCAAAAGCGGAGCCGTTTGACAATGAAGGGGTGGAATTCCGTTGTGCTGGGGTTATGTACTCAATTTCAATCGCACAATTTTGGGCTATGATCGGGTTGTACACCGAAGAGGATGCGAGGGATGAGGAGAACACGGGTGGTCTCCATGAACTCCCACAGGATCAACGCCAAGCAGCATGGGCTCAGATAGCGGAAGGGCACTTTAACCCGAGCCAGACCAAGAGCACACAGTTGAGGGACCCTCTCTACCGTTACATCCATAGGGTCCTCAGCTACTCCCTCTGCCAGAGATATGACAGCGGTGGTGTTGTGACCATGCGTGATCTGATAGTACTCCACTGCATTCACAACCGTATAAGCCTCGATGTTCCACACCTGCTACTTCACAACATGCACTTGAACCAACTTGCTACTCCCCCGACCCCAATTTTCTATGGAGGGTGGATCTACCGCCTCTTTAATCATTTCATGCAGGGGATGCCAAAGTCCTTCCATAGGGGCCCATGGTCGGGAAAAGTGGACCTCGTCATATGTTGCTCCATGAATCTAATCAACGAAGCAATTGACGGGACAGTTAGATTTCAGACGATTCCAGGGCATGTGTGGAACCCTCAAGGAGCTCTAGTCCGTCACGCTCCACAAATCCGTCCTCCTCCACAGTACCAGTATCAGCCCCATGGTGTCCGGGCCAATCCTCCTCTCAAGGAGGCGGTTTTCCTAATTTTCAATGTTTACTTGATTTGTTGTAGGAAAACCTCATGTGCACCCAAAACACCTACAATATGGCAAGCAACACGTACGCCCGAGTCGGAGTTATGGAAAGAAACTTTTCCGAAATTCAAGATGACATCGGAAACATCCGGGAGTACATAGCGGGCCAAGGAGGGGATGATGAGGACGAGGATATGGATTGAGCATGAGGTGTTGGTGGTGGTATTACACGGTTGAAGGTCGTAACAGGTTAACCCTTTTTCTCTAACGAACAATTTCATGGCCTGCGTGCCACTTATTGAACAATTTACTTTCCTTAACTCTTTTGACATCGGAAACATCCGGGAGTACATAGCGGGCCAAGGAGGGGATGATGAGGACGAGGATATGGATTGAGCATGAGGTGTTGGTGGTGGTATTACACGGTTGAAGGTCGTAACAGGTTAACCCTTTTTCTCTAACGAACAATTTCATGGCCTGCGTGCCACTTGTTGAACAATTTACTTTCCTTAACTCTTTTACTTTCCTGTATTTTTTTAGTTTGTGTCATGGATGTTAAAACTTTGGTAAATTAGGATGTTGGATATTTTGTTTGGTGTGGTATTTTTAAGTAAAGCAGGTACTTACGAGGCTTTGAAGCACTAAGTATTAGTGCTACGTAAGCCTGAAAACCAGAACCGGAAGCAAAAACCTGTTTTATAGACTGCAGATTGTCCACACGAGGCCGTGCCCAGCCAACACGCCCCCGTGTCCACCACCCTGTTGCTGCTGATTGTTTAAAACCTGCCCAACACGGGGTCGTGTTCACCAGGCACGCCCCCGTGTCCACCTTCTGTAAGTTTTCGTTACTGGCAATCTCACCACGGGGCCGTGCTCATCCAACACGGGGTCGTGTCCAGATGCCCAGTAACACTAAAACCTTGTTTTTAACACCTTTTTACACATTCAATCAACCTAAAAACTTATTTTTGGGACACATTGAGGACAATGTGTAATTTAAGTGTGGGGGGGGGATGCTAAAAGCTTGAATTTTGCAAGTCCTAATAACAAGCCTTAAACAAAACTCTATTGGAACCGCTAATCACCCCAAATTTTTTCAAAAACTTTTCATTTTTTTTACTTGTCTTGGTTTAATTTGGGAATAACAAGTTCTAAAAAGTTTATATTTTTACAAATTTACAACCGATAGCGTCGTGATAAAAAGAACCAACATAAGAAAATTATGAAAGGGCATGACAAATGTAGTTAAAATTTGATTATATATACTTGATCACATTATAAACCCATTCCCACAAAAAGTGAGTTTTGATCCTTTATTGATCATAAAAATATACATCTTTAAACTAAATGCTCATTTTTCATTTCTTGTGTGAATAGCCGTTTGGTTTCTTATGACTCTAGAACTTGCCATGACGATACATTCCCGGCCCTTACCAACTTAAACCCAAGTAAGTAAATGATGAAGGCATTAGGACTAACCCTTTTTCTTTGGGTGTACCTATTGGCACACCAATGTGCCTATTGGCACACCAAACCCTAGTTGAATCAGGGTTTACCTACGCTGCGTATAGGTCTATACGCAGCGTATAGGGTTACACCTATACACTGCGTAAAGCTCTATACGCAGCGTATAGGGTTACACCTATACTCAGCGTAGGTAAAGCATGGATCTCAGTGCCTGATCAGCAATCATTGCACAGAAAACAAGGGTTTTTATACGCTGCGTATAGCTCTATACGCAGCGTATATAAACCATCTAAACCTTTGGGGTCATTTTGGTGGGTTTGGAGCATCAGTTTTTCACAAGGTTTATATACGCTACGTATAGAGCTATACGCAGCGTATATAAAGGTCAAAAATGTCCTTTATACCCTTGTGTTGAGGCTATACGAAGCCAAATACAAGGGTAGTTGTGTCATTTTTGTTTCATACGCTGCGTAGGGATATATACGCAGCGTTTATAAAGCTCATTTTTTTGTGTATTCCTTTGTTTATTTATAAAAAAAAAAAAAGAAAATTAAATATTAGTAAATAATACAAATATTATGAATTATAAAAATTAAAAATAATACAAATATTATGAATTACAAGACCTACAGGGAACCTATACGAGACTTATACTATAAAATATACGATACGATACGATACTATATAACACCCGTAAAGGCCTATAGGTGTGGTTTAGATCCCATATTGACCTCGTATAACCCTATAAGTGTGATATCGTATCGTATAGGTGTGGTTTAGGTCACGTATTGACCTCGTATAAGTCTATAAGTGTGATATCGTATCGTATAGGTGTAGTATAGGTCACGTATTGACCTCGTATAAGCCTATAGGTGTGATATCGTATCGTATAGCGTAGTATATGTCACATATTGACCTCGTATAAGCCTATAGGTGTGATATCGTATCGTATAGCGTAGTATATGTCACGTATTGACCTCGTATAAGCCTATAAGTGTGATATCGTATCGTATAACATAGTATATGTCCCGTATAGGCCTATAGGTGTGGTTTAGGTTCCGTATAGGCCTATAGGTGTGGTTTAGGTCCCGTATAGGCCTATATGCATATACAAGACCTTTAGGAAACCTATACGAGACTTATACTACACTATACGATACGATATAACACCCGTATAGACCTATAGGTGTGGTTTAGGTACCGTATAGGCCTATATGCATATACAAAGACCTATAGGAAACCTATACGAGACTTATATTACACTATACGATACGATATAACACCCGTATAGGCCTATAGGTGTGGTTTAGGTCCTCTATAGGCCTATAGGTGTGGTTTAGGTCCCGTATAGGCCTATAGGTGTGGTTTAGGTCCCGTATAAGCCTATAGGCATATACAAGACCTATAGGAAACCTACGCGACTTATACTATACACTATATGATACGATACGATACAATACTATACGACACGATATAACACCTGTATAGGCCCATATGCAGATACAAGACCTATATGAGACTTATACGAGGTTTATACGAGAATTATACTATACGATATGATACTTAAAAATGTTTTTTTAATACACCCTTTATATACGCTGTGTATAGGCCTATACGCGGCATATATAAAAGGGTTAAAAAGATAATTTTACTACAGGTTTGGTGTTAAAAATCAAAACTACCCTTTATATACACTGCATATAGAGCTATACGCGGCATATATAAAGGGTTAAAAAGATAATTTTACCACGGGTTTGGGGCTAAAAATCAAAACTACCCTTTATATACGCTGCGTATAGAGCTATACGCAGCGTATATAAAGGTCAGAAAATGCCCTTTATACCCTTGTGTTGAGGCTATACGAAGCCAAATACAAGGGTAGTTGTGTCATTTTTGTTTCACACGCGGCGTAGGGATCTATACGCAGCGTATATAAAGCTCAATTTTTATATTTTTTTGTGTATTCCTTTGTTTATTTATAAAAAAAATATTAATTGTGTGTATTTTGGGGTATTTCCTTGTTTAACACTCGTATAGGCCTATAGGTGTGGTTTAGGTCCTGTATAGGCCTATATGCATATACAAAGACCTATAGGAAACCTATACGAGACTTATACTACCCTATACGAAACGATACTATACTATACCATACGATATAACACCCGTATAGGCCTATAGGTGTGGTTTATGTCCTGTATAGGCCTATATGCATATACAAAGACCTATAGGAAACATATACGAGACTTATACTACACTATACAATACAATACGATATGATACTATACGATACGATATAACACCCGTATAGGCCTATAGGTGCAACACGATACGATACTATATGATACTATAGGATACCATACAACACTCGTATAAGCCTATAGATGTAGTATAGGTCCCTTACAGGCCTATATGTGTGGTTTAGGTCCTATATAGGCCTATAGATGCAATAAAATACGATACTATATGATACCATACAACACTCGTATAAGCCTATAGATGTAGTATAGTTCCCTTACAGGCCTATATGTGTGGTTTAGGTCCCGTATAGGCCTATAGATGCAATACAATACGATACTATAGGATACCATACAACACTCGTATAAGCCTATAGATGTAGTATAGGTCCCTTACAGGCCTATATGTGGGGTTTAGGTCCCGTATAGGCCTATAGGTGTGGTTTAGGTCCCGTATAGGTCTATAGGTGTGGTTTAGGTCCCGTATAAGCCTATAGGCATATACAAGACCTAGAGGAAACCTATACGAGACTTATACTACACTATACGATACGATACTATACTATACTATACGATATGATATAACACCCGTATAGGCCTATAAGTGTGGTTTAGGTCTCATATAGGCCTATAGGCATATAGAAGACCTACAAGGAACCTATACGAGTCTTATACTATACACTATATGATATGATAAGATGCAATACGATACGATACTGTAGGATACCATACAACACCCGTATAAGCCTATAGATTTAGTATTTAAAAATAATTAACGGTATGATATTTAAACGTTTATAGCATTCGAACCACACTAGACATGGTATAAAAATTTAATTTAAACGATAACAATCTATACTATCTATAAAAGGAGCTTAAAGGCTGACCTCACTTTGCTTACTTGTCAGCCTCTCAGCTATGCCACATAGGATGCCACATAAGCTCCGCTGATGTCATTTCGCTTATGTCATTAATCCAATTTTGTTTTAATCATTTTAATCTCAATGTATATACAAATCAAGTATTTTAATTTAAAAACTTATCTCTGTTTAGGAGGCAAATTCAAAATTCAAATTGTAATTTTAATCCTCCTATCTCTCAATCAAATATAATCCATCCTTCATTTTTAAAATTCAAAACATATTCATTTCACACCCTTCTCTCTCTCTTCAACTCAGAAGAACATCTCCGATTGAAGAGATTCAACTTAAATCAAAGAAGAAAAATCATGCTACATCGAGATCTGCATCAAAAATCGAACCAACAAACAATCGAATTGAGATTACGAAATCAACCGGCGGTTTGATTTCAAGGGTTTTCGGTTGGGGTTTTTTGTGTGTGAAGCAGGTCTTGAAGCAGGTAATCTTTCAAGGATTGTCTCAAAATTCTTGAAGCAGATCTTCAACACGCTAATACGCTGTAAGAAGTTAGCCCTAAACTCCTGTTTGTAAAAACCCTAAGGCTCAAAATCGATCATCGGATCTTCAACACGCTAATACTGTTGATATATGCTTATTGCTGTTGATTTCATGTCCTGTTTGCGAGAAAATTTTTATTTCAGTAAACCGGATGATGCTTCTCGTATCAGATCCGGAGTATTGATTTGTGGTTTTCTTTTATGTATCTGTGTTTGTGTTTTTTTCAGTGACTGTATGGAAAGCTCTGTTCTAACTGTGATTTGGTCTTCATACATGGTAAGTAGGCTGAACCATTTGAAACATATAGATTTGGTCTTCATACTTGCACGTTTTTATGTATAGATCTGGTCTTCATAATTGGGGTGCCAAGTGTAATTACCCAATTCTCGATTACTTAAAGGGCTAAAATTGCCATTATGTCAAACTTCAAATACCAGATACTTAATAAGCAAATGAAAACATGTAGGAGCTGTCAAAAGCTTAGAAACATACCATATGATGATTGGAATATGTTAATAAAGTATGTTTGTAAGTATATAACTTTTATATTGGGCATGTTAGTTATTGGTGATTGTCCAAAAGTCTGATTTTGTGAAGTTTTACATTACGAGTCTTAACTAATGATTGAAATGAGTAAACTCACTATGATGTTATAGATTCAGCGATCTAAGGTCAGAGTTTCCATGATTCAGATTCAAATCGACTGTATCCAATATCAATTTATTAAGGTTCTGTGTTATAACTCTTCAGCGTCGTACTTCAGGTCAGATTCGTTGGGATCATTATTTTGAATAATTTAATGGCATTATGAAGGTAATAAGGGTTTGAGTTTTTATTTATAAATTGGATTGCTTTTGTGATTTGATTCTAATTATTAGTTCTTCAAATATAATATTGTAGGGTGGGTTAGAATTTGGTTCAACACAACTTCAGGACAGATTCGTTGCTTATAGTTCACCAATGCTTCATATTTTGGCTATTAATTTTATTGAATGTTGTTACAGTCTAACACTCTCCATTACTTACAAATAATCTTTGTTTGATTATTGACTAAGCCCTTAATCGTGTTGTTAAATCACAGGTAGTCGACTTTAGTGCTACGCCTTGATTTTTTCATAATTTAATTTCCCATTTTGTACATTTTTTAAACTAGGGTTATTTGTTTTTTGCAGAGTGCGAAATTGGATCGTTCACGCTTTAGTCAAGAATTAGGGTTATTTGTTTTTCCAGAGTGCGAATTTGGGATCATTATTTTGAATAATTTAATGGCATTATGAAGGTAATAAGGGTTTGAGTTTTTTTTTTATAAATTGGATTGCTTTTGTGATTTGATTCTAATTATTAGTTCTTCAAATATAATATTGTAGGGTGGGCTAGAATTTGGTTCAAGACAACTTATTGGAAGTGGATTGAAGCTTGAAGGTGATGTTTGGGTCATTGAATCACTTAAAAAAAGGTTGCACAACTTCAATATGAAGTAAAATGACTTAGTTCTATTAAGCATGATTTATATGTCCTGATCCTGACTCTCACAAAAGACCTCACTTAACTGCAAGTTGAGAAAAAGCAACTTCCAGCTTTAGCTTTAATAGAAGAGCTTGAGGAATTACACAAGGAGCTTATGCATTCCAGGTTAGACATCCACTCTATTTCATATGGTGTGCGTTTTTTTACTAAAACAGAAACCAACCCGAAAAGTTTGGTTTTTGGGTTTAATTTATTGTTTCATTGGATCTTCGGTGCAGGGCCACGGTCGGGCGACCAAGAGAGAAACATAGACAACTAGAGCAGGTGGTGGTCGTAACCATTTTAACTCTTTTATAAATATTGGTCAATAGTTTCTTGCTGATTTGACTAGAGGTGATGATTTCTGGCCATTAAAGTGATAAAAAAGGTATCGTTTAAAAGAAAACTGGTTCAACGGTTTAAAAGTTGCCCAAAGTAAAAGTGTTTACAACCTTCTAAATTTCTTTATTCAAAGAAATCGGATCGTTATAACGGAAATTAGATTTTGTAGTGTATTTATCATATTATTTATGTATAAAGTAAAAAATATATATTAAATGTTTGTGTGTGTGTGTGTTATTAGGACTTGTGGTGCCAGATGTCCCTCTGGAGGAAACCGAGCTCTCAAGACAGGAAGCTTCCAAGCATAACATTGAGAACAAATGAAAGCGATTGTTGAAGCTACAGAGGGATTTTTGTACCTTGTAAGTTCCCTCAACTTTATTCAACTGATTGTCTAATCGGATCGTCATGAATTGGTGAAGATTTTGAGGAGGCGATTGACTGGTCAATGGAGTTGTTGATTAAAATTGCTCAAAGCTTTTAAACCCTAAATACCTAATACTATTAACTAATCATTGCGGCCCCATAATCTGAATGGATTAACCAGTTTTGAAGACCGTATTATGACATTTTCTTTCATAATTTTTTCCATTTTCTTTAGGATTGATGTTGCAGAGAGACGAGTTAAGATGGTGATGCTGGAGACGATTTTAGATGATTAGAGGAATTTTAGCGCAGGCTGGAGACCAGTCGCCCGATTATTAGATTCATCTAAGGCTTTAATCTTACAAATAGTTTATTTTTGTTTTTGAGCCTTTACTATTTAGATTCATTGCTAATATAATATATCAACATTTTTTTCCTAGGCGTTGTCTTAGGGAGACATGAAACATCTCCTGTTGTGGAGTACATCCTAAAGGAATTTTACTACCATTGCTTATTAAGGATGATCTTATTTTCAAACATAAAGGGATGTAACTGATACATACTTGGGTGACTGATAAAGTAGTTTGTTTATTGTTATTCTTAATGAAAACATTAAATACTTTGGTGGTCTTCACATACACTATCTGTTTATTTATTTATGTACTTGAGGAAAGGGTGGTGTTGACAAAGATTATATGTTTGGATCTTTAATTATGTAAATTTTAAAGTACTAAAGGTTTAATTTGACAAAGATCTTAGGCTTGGATGCATGTGTAAACACCTTGGTTGGAGATGAAATGCTCAGAGGGATCTCTAGAGTCAAAAGAAACGGCTTACAACTGGTACATTATTTACAATCTTTTGACAAAGGTTCTGGGACAGACGTTCACAGCAAATCAAGGGTATGTTAGCTTTTGACGCTTTGATTATATATAATAATAATAATCTAAACTATAGTTTTGTTGAAAGAAAAAATGGATTTTTTTTTATTTCTTTTGTAGAAACTTTCGAAACCAGTTGAGCATCCTTCTGAGCTTCCAAAGTGGAACTACGATGGATCAAGTACCGGACAAGCACCCGGAGAAGACAGTGAAAACACTCATAAATTTTAATATATTTTTTGTGGTGATGTAACTGTAGTTGAAATTCAATTTTCCAGCCCCCAAGGGATCCTTTCCGTGGTGGGAACAACATATTGGTGAGTATAATATTTATGAATCTTAAGTATTTTGTCTATATATAAGTTACAAAGTAAAATGGTATTATAGATTAGCTTAACTCTAATTTGTATTTTTTGTATATGTAATTACTATCGGTTTTGTCACACAACATAGGCGACTGATTTATATTCGTGGTATGTTTAAACAATTGTATTTCTTCAAAATTTAGAAGAAAATGTAGCTCGCTGTATTTAGAAAATTAAACCATTTGACCTCAAAAGTCAAAATATGTATCTAATTTGGAGTTCACCAGACAAATAACATGATTTAGAGTATTAGTGTGTGGTTTAAACATCACTAAACTTATGTTGAAGCTTAATTCTTTGCTTAAAAGGGTGCAATAGCTTAATTCAAACCTTCATTTCTCTCTCTCAAATATAGTCATTTGCCCCTTTCCTCATCTTCCACACTTTCAATCCGCCCCTCTCTATCACATCTAAAGCTTTCCATACGTTTGCCTCCCAACTCATTCTTCTCCCCTACAAGCAATCTTTCCATCCACTGTTTCAAGATCCGCATCATCATCAAAATTTCACTACTCCGTCGAAGATCTCCGACCAGGCTTTCACTTCAATTTTAAATTTCTAGGTATCTGAAGATGTCGACTGAAGCAATGGATGTTCCGAAAACCGGATTCAGGTGAGTGGAGATTTAGGTGATTTTTTTTTAAGTTAGGGTTTTTTAAGTTCTATTGTCCTGTTGTTTGTGTTTCTTGAACATTCTTCCTAAACTTCCAGATGTGAAGAATCGGAGGTTGTAGCGGGAAGAGTTTCAGATGCAGGATCACTTCAAGGTTTGTTCATTATTTCTTGCTGAATTTCAATCGTTTGTTCACTTCGAGGTTGATTTAGATAACATATTGTGTTTCAGTTCATTATTTATAGCTGAATTTCAATTGTTTGTATATCGGTAAAACCCCAAAACCTTCAATACAGTTGATTTTTGTTAGGCGAGCTTTTGGTGTATGTTGTCCTGATTTAGTATTGTGACAAATGCAATTTTTAACGTAGATACTGTTGAATTCGTTATTAGGTTAAATATTAGGTGAATTAAGTTTATAATATAGGTGTAGTTGGTAAAGGTGGAGAAACTATAAAGTATCTTCAGTTACAAGTACAATTTGGAGTAGAGATTCAGGTTACCAGAGATATGGGTTATACCTTTTTCATAGAAAGTAACAATCTTTAGTCACAAAGTAAGAGTTTTTTGTCTAATTTTGTTTGATGGTGAGTTCATGTATTTACATCTCTATGTTTTTTAATGTGATAATTTTATATGTATTTTGAAGGATGGTAGGCCTTGGTCTCTGTTCCAATTAGTGTCACGTGACAGAAGATGCACTAGGAAATGGGTTGCACACAATAAGGAGGGTAGTTCGAGCACTAAAGGCAGTGAAAAGGTAATACTTATTTGCACATTCCTGTTGATATAACATATATATGAGGCTGTAGCATGAACAATGTTTTTTTAAGAAATTTTGATTACACTGTTAAACATAGTTGTTGCTATTTGTATTTGTTTATATTGGTTTGAAATAAAAAATTCGGTTTTATTGTTTTATCTTTTTATTTTTGGTTGTTTCGTTTTTTAAGGATAAATTTCTGTTGAGTGATGATGGTGTTGTTGATGATTCTCCTGCAATCCCTTTGCTCTTCAAAGTTTCGCTTGAGTTTTTTTTTTCCTTTAGAATTTGTTGGTTCTTTATTTTGTTTTTAGGTTTACTTATTTGTAGATTTGTCAACGAAGAAGCAACTGCAAAAGGGACGGGCACCAACTCATCTTAAACAGTCAGATTGTTTCGAAAAAGCATATTTAAAGTGAGGTTATTTGATCGCTTGCGTTATTTTTCAAGTCCATGAAAGTTTACAGTCGTTTATACTTATACAGATGCTAGATTTGGTCATGGTTCTGGTTTAGGTGACATAGAGTTGCAAATTTTGTTCCAGGTTAATAAGCTTTAATATTGTCATAATTTCATTGTAATAGCCATATAATTGATTATAGGGGTGCAATGTGGAGCCACATAATGGTTTGGTGCTTTCATGTTGTGGTTAAGTGAGTTCAAATGAGTATAAACAAAGTCCTGGTTAGTCTCAGTTACTTATTATATGTTTTTAGATCCAATACACATGGCAGTGTTGGTTAATGTTAATTGTTGGAAATTAGGTACAATTTGACGAAACTAAAGAAAGTCAAGAAGATCAATGGTCAGATACTCACAATCAACGAGGTAAAACTCCTTATCTATACTATTATGTGGAGGGTAGCCAACCAGTTGATCTCTATAAGCACCATATGGAACTGTTCCTACACTGTAGTAAGTAGTTATGTTATTCCCCTTTGAAATCATTTTGTGACAAATTTGCATGCAAAATTAGCTGGATCTAGCAGTAGATTTGGATCATATTTCTTATTCTTTATTGGCTTGTACAGGTTGGTTTATGAATAATTTTGATTATTATTTGTTTTTAGGCTAATTTGCCAATGTTAAGATTTCAGCCGTTATCAAAGAGTTTAGATCCCACCACTTGTCAATGCTTACCAAGGTATCCATATTTTTAGGCTAATCAACAGTATGCTTAACTATTTGACTTAAGGTCAACTTATCTCATTGAAATGATTCACTTTCATAAAGTTATAAAATTTATTTGCAGGATAAGTATATCTAAGTGATGGGACTGCATTCTTTTTCGGTCAAGATATGCGATTAAACCCCAAGGCTGCTCACCAGCTTGTACGCCATCTATTAAGGGAGTTTAGAGGCTGATGTAAATCTGCCTACGTGTCAACCATCTAGGCATGCCACAGTTTCATGGAGGTAGTATGCTTAACTTGAAGATAGTTTAGTTTTTAAAACTTCAATCTGTTGAATATTCATTGTTCCAAGAATTTAAAGTAATGAACAGTATGCTTAACTATTTCACTTAAGGTCAACTTATCTCATTGAAATCATTCACTTTCATAAAGTTATAAAATTTATTTGCAGGATAAGTATATCTAAGTGATGGGACTGCATTCTTTTTCGGTCAAGATATGTGATTAAACCCCAAGGCTGCTCACCAGCTTGTACGCCATCTATTAAGGGAGCTTAGAGGCTGATGTAAATCTGCCTACGTGTCAACCATCTAGGCATGCCATAGTTTCATGGAGGTAGTATGCTTAACTTGAAGATAGTTTAGTTTTTAAAACTTCAATCTGTTGAATATTCATTGTTCCAAGAATTTAAAGTAATCAACAGTATGCTTAACTATTTGACTTAAGGTCAACTTATCTCATTCAAATGATTCACTTTCATAAAGTTATAAAATTTATTTACAGGATAAGTATATCTAAGTGATGGGACTGCATTCTTTTTCGGTCAAGATATGCGATTAAACCCCAAGGCTGCTCACCAGCTTGTACGCCATCTATTAAGGGAGCTTAGAGGCTGATGTAAATCTGCCTACGTGTCAACCATCTAGGCATGCCACAGTTTCATGGAGGTAGTATGCTTAACTTGAAGATAGTTTAGTTTTTAAAACTTCAATCTGTTGAATATTCATTGTTCCAAGAATTTAAAGTAATGAACAGTATGCTTAACTATTTGACTTAAGGTCAACTTATCTCATTGAAATGATTCACTTTCATAAAGTTATAAAATTTATTTGCAGGATAAGTATATCTAAGTGATGGGACTGCATTCTTTTTCGGTCAAGATATGCGATTAAACCCCAAGGCTGCTCACCAGCTTGTACGCCATCTATTAAGGGAGCTTAGAGGCTGATGTAAATCTGCCTATGTGTCAACCATCTAGGCATGCCACAGTTTCATGGAGGTAGTATGCTTAACTTGAAGATAGTTTAGTTTTTAAAACTTCAATCTGTTGAATATTCATTGTTCCAAGAATTTAAAGTAATGAACAGTATGCTTAACTATTTCACTTAAGGTCAACTTATCTCATTGAAATCATTCACTTTCATAAAGTTATAAAATTTATTTGCAGGATAAGTATATCTAAGTGATGGGACTGCATTCTTTTTCGGTCAAGATATGTGATTAAACCCCAAGGCTGCTCACCAGCTTGTACGCCATCTATTAAGGGAGCTTAGAGGCTGATGTAAATCTGCCTACGTGTCAACCATCTAGGCATGCCATAGTTTCATGGAGGTAGTATGCTTAACTTGAAGATAGTTTAGTTTTTAAAACTTCAATCTGTTGAATATTCATTGTTCCAAGAATTTAAAGTAATCAACAGTATGCTTAACTATTTGACTTAAGGTCAACTTATCTCATTGAAATGATTCACTTTCATAAAGTTATAAAATTTATTTGCAGGATAATTATATCTAAGTGATGGGACTGCATTCTTTTTCGGTCAAGATATGCGATTAAACCCCAAGGCTGCTCACCAGCTTGTACACCATCTATTATGGGAGCTTAGAGGCTGATGTAAATCTTATAACATATTATCAATTTGTTAGGTTATTTCTATATCAAACATATGACGGATCATATGTTTAACATTGTTTTATAAAGATATGTAACCAAACAGAAAGAATTTAAATAATATATTATAATATGTTTTTTAGTATTTGATTCCGATCGTTATTAGAACAAACCCGTGTGTTCACACGGGTGTACACCTAGTATAATATATAATATATTCGAACCGTATATAAGTTTTCCAAAACAATTTAATGGTATATAATATTATTGGTATAATATCAACGGTTATATATTTTAAGCGATTTAACGTTGGAACCGGGTGAGAATTTATACCACAAATACATCAAAACAATTTAACTGTAATTATTTCTTCGAAATTAACTAATTTAGAAAAAGAAAAATTAATCACACTTTTGAAAAACACAAAAACGCGATCGCTTGAGTACTATGAGGAACCAAGGATCGAACTTCCGAATTCAAGCTTTGATGATAATTATTCAACTCACTTTGACGAACCACCCACTATCTCACCCGTAGCTGAAAAGATAATAGAACACCTTAAAACTATCGAGCGCTGTATAAAAGAAGCCCGCGCAAGGGAAGAGGAATTCCGGGCAAGGGAAGAATTAACATGTAATAAAGAAAAGATAGTTGAAAAGGTAAAAATGGAAGAACAAGTTAGTGAAAAGCCGACACATGAGTTAAACAACGAAAATGGTGAGTCCGACAACGTTAAAATTTAAGAACAGTCTAATTTTAAAGAAATTAATCTCTTGTCACCTTCTTTCGAAAATCATTGTTTAGTGCCCACTCATGCTATGTTTTTAAAAGAGTTAAACACTAACACTAAAATTGACGAAATGGTAAGCATTAAGTTAATAAATGATCAAACTACGCTAATTAAAGAAGATTCATTTGAAATTAACAGTACACCAGTTCCATGTTTCTTTCAAAATTCCTTTATTAGTAATGTTACAATTGATAAAGATCTTTGTGTTAATATAATGCCAAACTACATTTTCGAAAAATTAAGTATTGGTGATTTTTCTCTACTTTAAATACCCATTTTTCTCTCTAATCAGAAAACGGTAAAATCAATAGGGATAGTTGAAGATGTGTTAGTCCAAACAAATCAAATGGTAATCCCAACCGACTTCGTCATCCTAGATGACGCTCCGTTAGTATTGGGATGACCTTTTGTAAAAACTCACGAAGCTTTGAAAAATCGGAAGTACAACAATCTACCCATTAAATTAGGGGTATTCAAAAAAAGTGTCGATCTTCATCATTGAATGAAATATCCATTCGGCAATGATGACCCCTTAATTGAGCATGAAGATGAAGATGAACCACCTGCTAGGAGAGAAGAAATTGACCACTTTGTTGAAGAAGAGGTCGCCATAGAACAAACCTTTTTGGTTCTTGATCGAAATGAGCAACCGGATAAGGAGTCTCCTAAAGACCCACCACTTGAGCTCAAAGATCTTCCAAAAGGTTTAGAATATGCTTTTCTCGATAAAGATGGTAAATTACCTGTAATTATATCTTCGAAATTAACTAATTAAGAAAAAGAAAAATTAATCACACTTTTGAAAAACACAAAAACTCGATCGCTTGGAATCTTGTAGATATTAAAGGAATAAACCCTTCCATGTGCACGCACAAAATTTTAATGAATGATGACTATAAATCAGTAATACAACCACAACGTAGAGTAAATCCAAATGTCCAAGAAGTGGTTAAAAATGAAGTCATCAAATTGCTTGAAACCGGACTCATTTACCCAATCTCCGATAGTCCTTGGGTAAGTCCCGTCCAAGTAGTTCCTAAGAAAGGAGGTATGACGGTAGTAACTAACGAGAAAAATGAACTAATACCAACAAGAACCGTCACAGGATGGAGAGTATGTATTGATTATCGTCGATTAAATGAGGCAACAAGGAAAGATCACTTTCCCTTACCTTTTATTGATCAAATGTTAGAAAGATTATCCGGTCACAAATTTTATAGTTTCTTAGATGGTTTTTCAGGTTACTTTCAAATACCGATAGCACCCGAAGACCAAGAAAAGACAACATTCACATGTCCCTACAGAACTTTTGCTTATAGATGCATGCCTTTTGGTCTATGTAATGCCCCTGCAACCTTTCAACGTTGCATGGTGGTCATCTTCCATGATATGATAGAAAAGACAATGGAAGTCTTCATGGACGACTTTTCTATCTTTGGAGATTCATACGACCAATGCCTCGATAATCTTGAACGAATGCTATCCCGATGTGAGGAAACTAACCTCGCCCTTAACTGGGAAAATGCCATTTCATGGTAACGGAGGGAATAGTACTCGGTCACAAAATCTCAAGCGAATGAATGGAGGTTGATCGAGCAAAAATAGACACTATTTCTCGATTACCACCCCCATCCTCCGTTAGAGCTATCAGAAGTTTCCTTGGGCATGCCGGATTTTATAGGCGATTTATCAAAGACTTTTCAAAAATATCAAGACCTCTAACAAAATTGCTTGAAACCGGACTCATTTACCTAATCTCCGATAGTCCTTGGGTAAGTCCCGTCCAAGTAGTTCCTAAGAAAGGAGGTATGACGGTAGTAACTAACGAGAAAAATGAACTAATACCAACAAGAACCGTCACAGGATGGAGAGTATGTATTGATTATCGTCGATTAAATGAGGCAACAAGGAAAGATCACTTTCCCTTACCTTTTATTGATCAAATGTTAGAAAGATTATCCGGTCACAAATTTTATAGTTTCTTAGATGGTTTTTCAGGTTACTTTCAAATACCGATAGCACCCGAAGACCAAGAAAAGACAACATTCACATGTCCCTACGGAACTTTTGCTTATAGATGCATGCCTTTTGGTCTATGTAATGCCCCTGCAACCTTTCAACGTTGCATGGTGGTCATCTTCCATGATATGATAGAAAAGACAATGGAAGTCTTTATGGACGACTTTTCTATCTTTGGAGATTCATACGACCAATGCCTCGATAATCTTGAACGAATGCTATCCCGATGTGAGGAAACTAACCTCGCCCTTAACTGGGAAAATGCCATTTCATGGTAACGGATGGAATAGTACTCGGTCACAAAATCTCAAGCGAATGAATGGAGGTTGATCGAGCAAAAATAGACACTATTTCTCGATTACCACCCCCATCCTCAGTTAGAGCTATCAGAAGTTTCCTTGGGCATGCCGGATTTTATAGGCGATTTATCAAAGACTTTTCAAAAATATCAAGACCTCTAACAAAATTGCTTGAAACCGGACTCATTTACCTAATCTCCGATAGTCCTTGGGTAAGTCCCGTCCAAGTAGTTCCTAAGAAAGGAGGTATGACGGTAGTAACTAACGAGAAAAATGAACTAATACCAACAAGAACCGTCACAGGATGGAGAGTATGTATTGATTATCGTCGATTAAATGAGGCAACAAGGAAAGATCACTTTCCCTTACCTTTTATTGATCAAATGTTAGAAAGATTATCCGGTCACAAATTTTATAGTTTCTTAGATGGTTTTTCAGGTTACTTTCAAATACCGATAGCACCCGAAGACCAAGAAAAGACAACATTCACATGTCCCTACGGAACTTTTGCTTATAGATGCATGCCTTTTGGTCTATGTAATGCCCCTGCAACCTTTCAACGTTGCATGGTGGTCATCTTCCATGATATGATAGAAAAGACAATGGAAGTCTTCATGGACGACTTTTCTATCTTTGGAGATTCATACGACCAATGCCTCGATAATCTTGAACGAATGCTATCCCGATGTGAGGAAACTAACCTCGCCCTTAACTGGGAAAATGCCATTTCATGGTAACGGAGGGAATAGTACTCGGTCACAAAATCTCAAGCGAATGAATGGAGGTTGATCGAGCAAAAATAGACACTATTTCTCGATTACCACCCCCATCCTCCGTTAGAGCTATCAGAAGTTTCCTTGGGCATGCCAGATTTTATAGGCGATTTATCAAAGACTTTTCAAAAATATCAAGACCTCTAACAAAATTGCTTGAAACCGGACTCATTTACCTAATCTCCGATAGTCCTTGGGTAAGTCCCGTCCAAGTAGTTCCTAAGAAAGGAGGTATGACGGTAGTAACTAACGAGAAAAATGAACTAATACCAACAAGAACCGTCACAGGATGGAGAGTATGTATTGATTATCGTCGATTAAATGAGGCAACAAGGAAAGATCACTTTCCCTTACCTTTTATTGATCAAATGTTAGAAAGATTATCCGGTCACAAATTTTATAGTTTCTTAGATGGTTTTTCAGGTTACTTTCAAATACCGATAGCACCCGAAGACCAAGAAAAGACAACATTCACATGTCCCTACGGAAATTTTGCTTATAGATGCATGCCTTTTGGTCTATGTAATGCCCCTGCAACCTTTCAACGTTGCATGGTGGTCATCTTCCATGATATGATAGAAAAGACAATGGAAGTCTTCATGGACGACTTTTCTATCTTTGGAGATTTATACGACCAATGCCTCGATAATCTTGAACGAATGCTATCCCGATGTGAGGAAACTAACCTCGCCCTTAACTGGGAAAATGCCATTTCATGGTAACGGAGGGAATAGTACTCGGTCACAAAATCTCAAGCGAATGAATGGAGGTTGGTCGAGCAAAAATAGACACTATTTCTCGATTACCACCCCCATCCTCCGTTAGAGCTATCAGAAGTTTCCTTGGGCATGCCGGATTTTATAGGCGATTTATCAAAGACTTTTCAAAAATATCAAGACCTCTAACAAAATTGCTTGAAAAAGATGCCCCTTTCATCTTTGACAAGGATTTCAACCAAGCATTTCTAACGCTAAAAGAAATGTTAGTCAATGCACCTATCATGATAGCGCCTGATTGGAAATTACCTTTCGAAATCATGTGCGACGCAAGTGACTTTGCAGTTGGAGTGATGGGTTGGTAAATTTCCAAAGCTTAACGTGTTTAATCTTACCGATTTGTGTGAAATTGAGTATTAGAATACACTACTTTGAGATGGTTTGTATTTTACCGGCCTTGACATATTTAAGGTGTATTTTGAAAGCTTAACGGAGCTTGGGAATGAAGTTAGGAAGAACGGGTGCGAAAAACAGAGCTAAACGGCGCAAACCAGACAAAGACTTCAGAGACCGGCGTCCCAGACGCCCAGACCAGTGTCCCAAACGCTGGTCCCAGCGTGAAATTGGGGAAACTCCTTCTTTTGATTAGTTTGAACCCATTTTCGACTAGGCAGTTACACACACTCGATTCTAGACCTCCATAGGCGATTTTGAGAGATTTTTGAAGGTTCCATTTGATCCATTATTATATTCCATCAAGTTTTGAAAATTAATCATCAACCATGAGTGGCTAATTTCTTCAAGATCATCCCCGGGTGAAAGGTTGTGAGTTTTCTATGGTTGCTTTTTCATGTTTTGGTTTGATATAAACATTTTGTAATCTTTTGATCGAAATTGTGCGGATTGATTATTAGGATTGTTTTGAACTCGAAATTGTTAAGATTTTCTTGCATCATTGACATTGAGAGATGATTACTACTATGAGTTTTGATTCGTGCTAGGGTTTGTTCTTTATTCTTGATTTATAAAACATACAATTGTCTTTAATTTGTATTGTGAAGGTTTTCTTGCACCATTTGCATATGTTAGATGATTGGTGATGTCTACAATTAGGTTTTCAATTTACAAACTCAACAAATCATTGGTGTTCATAAAATAATCAAACCGTTCATGCTAAATAACTCTAGATACTTATTAATCCGAAACCCGGGTGTGATTCGTGTTTACGTATCTTGTTTTAAACCATCAATTACAATTCCGTGCATTTGTTTAAGTTCTTGTTAGCTAGTAATTAAAACCAAATTGTCGGTTCATTCCGACCCATTTTCTTAACATACAAAATTCATAAAAAAATCTAGTAAGCTTCATAATTGCGACAAACCTTTAAAATCAATCAAGTCCATTCGCAAACCACAAACTCTTCGTGGTTCGACCCCTTACTACCACTAACACATTGTTAACGGTAATTCGGGTTTATAAATATTATCTTTGACCGGAGCGTGACACTCCGATCATGGAGCAGTCTTAGGACAACGAAAAGATAAGCATTTTCACCCAATTTATTATGCTAGTAAAACACTTAATGATGCACAAGAAAAATACACAGCAACAGAAAAAGAATTACTAGCTGTGGTATTTGCTTTTGTAAATTTCAATCTTATCTTGTTCTTTCTAAAACGATAGTTTATAAAGACCATGCAGCCATTCGATATCTCTTTAAGAAACAGGATGCTAAACCACGTTTAATTAGATGGATTCTACTCCTCCAAGAATTCGACATTGAAATAAAAGACAAAAGAGGAGCAGAAAACACCGTTGCAGATCATCTTTCCCGCTTAGAGGATCCAGCTTTGGAGGCAACTAGGGACGGGCTAATCAATGAAAAATTCCCAACGGAGTCTCTAGGAATGGTGGAATAACGAGAAGAACCATGGTACGCCGACTATGCTAACTACTTAGCTAGCGGTATAGTCGCAAAAGGATGGCCACATCATCAAAGAAAAAAAATTCTTTGCCGATGTAAAGCATTATTTTTGGGAGGATCCTTATCTTTTCAAAATGTGTGCCGACCAACTTATCCGTCGATGCGTACATGGTAGTGAAGCAAGAAGAATTCTCCGCCATTGTCATGAAGGTCCATACGGAGGACATAATGGTGCTGCTAGTACCGCATGAAAGGTATTTGATTCAAGATTTTATTGGCCAACCATTTACAAAGACGCCCAAAGTCTTGTCAAAACATGTGATGCTTGCCAAAGATCAGGTAATATTTCTTCCAAAAACGAAATGCCACAAAATGGCATCCTTGTTTGTGAAATTTTTGATGTGTGGGGACTCGACTTCATGGGACCTTTCCCACTGTCAAAAGGAAACAAATATATACTTGTGGCAGTAGATTACTTGTCTAAATGGGCCGCGGCCGAAGCACTTCCAACAAACGATGGAAGGGTTGTGGTAAGATTTCTGAAGCGATTATTCTCTCGTTTCGGAACTCCAAAAGCATTAATAAGTGATAGAGGTACCCATTTTTATAACCATCAACTTGAAAAAATTCTAACAAGGTATGGGGACTATCACCGGGTCTCAATAGCATATCACCCTCAAACAAATGGACAAGCCGAAGTGACTAATCGAGGTTTGAAAAGAATACTTGAAAAAACCGTAGGATTAAATAAAAAGGAATGGGCTGATAAATTAGACGATGCTTTAAGGGCTTTTCGAACTGCGTATAAAACAACAATAGGTACAACCCCATATAAGCTTGTCTATGGAAAAAGTTGCCATTTGCCGGTAGAAATAGCACACAAAGCCTACTGGGCAATTACAAAGTAAACTGAGACTTAGAAGCGGCCGGTAAAAATCGATTTTGTCAATTAAATGAATTAGACGAATTAAGAAATCACGCATACTCTAACTCCGAAATTTATAAGGAAAGAATGAAAATTTTGCATGATAAATACATTAAACCTAATGAATTTCGGGTAGGAGAGCAAGTTCTATTGTTTAATTCCTGACTTCGATTATTTCCTGGTAAGTTAAAGTCTAGGTGGACGGGACCTTTTTCAATTACCCACATTTCTCCACACTGTGCAATTGAGATTAAATCTCGGAATGGAATCCCATTCAAAGTCGATGGCCAACGGCTAAAGCTTTATCAAGGATTTATCGAGGATGAAGAGGAGGAAATCTCGCTACAAGCGTCCGAAGAATAAAACGAAGGTTTGAGCATCAACATCATATCTGGTAAGTTATGAACATCGGGAAAGCATCTAGATCGGTAAGATTTCTAAAAACAAGTTTCGGGAAACAGGGCACTCACACGAGCACTAAAAATATATATACATATATATATACATACATATACATATATATATATACATATACATATACATATACATATATATATACATATACATATATATATATATATATATATTGCCCGCCCTTGGGGCCGTATCAATCGGACACGGGGTCGTGTTCGCGTAACTGTCGGGGATAAAACCCCTTTTTCCTTCATTTTTTTTCATTTCAACACGCCCCGTTTCCCCAAGAACTCTCTGGTTCCACCGGAAATTCCAACAGATTTTCACGTTCCTCCGACTCCTAACAACATCAAGGTATGATTCTATCATCATAATTAGTTAGTTTAATCACTTGCATGTAGTTTAACATCAAAAATTTGGGGGGAAATCTAGGGTTCTTCAACTTGAACCAAATCAAATCCCAAATTTTTGCTTAGATCTGTTAGTATTAGTATAGATGCATGTTATAGGAAGTAAATCAACTTGAATTGTTTGTAGATTTGCCCGATTTCTCACAAAAACTTCAAACCCTTGTTTTTGAACCGAAAAAGATAAAATTTATGGGGTAAACGATTTGTTTTGGGAAAAACGGCACTTGGGGTTTCATTTTCGGGGAAAACCGCCCCTACTGGAACAAAAGTTTTCAAGTTTTCAGAACCGGGTTGAAAAATGAGGTTTTTGGGAAACAGACGCCTGAGCACGGGGCCGTGCTCAGCGGACACGGGGCATGTTCAGCTAATTTCTGGTGAACATGGGGCGTGTCCACTGAACACGGGATCGTATTCAGCTGACTGATTTCAGTTTTCTTCAAAAATTTTACTGTTTCGTGCTAATTGTTTGGTGTTTTTCTTTTAGATGGCCAAGAAGTTTACGAGGTTCGACCCGAATGAGTGGGCTGCTCAAGGGCGGTTTGAGGTTCTCAAGACAAGGCCCGAAGAACACCCCCGACAAGTTTTCTTGGATACTGTAGAAGCAGTAGACCAAATCAACCGCTTCAACAACCTTGTTACTGGCCCACTACGAGCAGCTCTTTGCACTCGGCTCCACTACGTGCACGAGTATAACATGGAATTATATAGCACGTTTGCCTTCAAGGTAAAAGCGGAGCCGTTTGACAATGAAGGGGTGGAATTACGTTGTGTTGGGGTTATGTACTCAATTTCAATCGCACAATTTGTGGCTATGATCGGGTTGTACACCGAAGAGGATGCGAGGGATGAGGAGAACACGGGTGGTCTCCGTGAACTCCCACAAGATCAACGCCAAGCAGCATTGGCTCAGATAGGGGAAGGGCACTTTAACCCGAGCCAGACCAAGAGCACACAGTTGAGGGACCCTCTCTACCGTTACATCCACAGGGTCCTCAGCTACTCCCTCTGCCAGAGATATGACAGCGGTGGTGTTGTGACCATGCGTGATCTGATAGTACTCCACTGCATTCACAACCGTATAAGCCTCGATGTTCCACACCTGCTACTTCGCAACATGCACTTGAACCAACTTGCTACTCCCACGACCCCAATTTTCTATGGAGGGTGGATCTACCGCCTCTTTAAGCATTTCATGCAGGGGATGCCAAGGTCCTTCCATAGGTGCCCATGGTCGGGAAAAGTGGACCTTGTCATATGTCGCTCCATGAATCTAATCAACTAAGCAAATGACGGGACAGTTAGATTTCAGACGATTCAAGGGCATGTGTGGAACCCTCAAGGAGCTCTAGTCCGTCACGCTCCACAAATCCGTCCTCCTCCACAGTACCAGTATCAGCCCCACGGTGATCCGGGCCAATCCTCCTCTCAAGGAGGCGGTTTTCCTAACTTTTAAAGTTTACTTGATTTATTGCAGGAAAACCTCATGTGCACCCGAAACACCTACAATATGGCAAGCAACACGTACGCCCGAGTCGGAGTTATGGAAAGAAACATTTCCGAAATTCAAGATGATATCGGAAACATCCGGGAGTACATAGCGGGCCAAGGAGGGGATGATGAGGACGAGGATATGGATTGAGCATGAGGTGTTGGTGGTGGTATTACATGGTTGAAGGTCGTAACAGGTTAACCCTTTTTCTCTAACCTGTTTTTACAGACTGCAGATTGTCCACACGAGGCCGTGCCAAGCCAACACGCCCCCGTGTCCACCACCCTGTTGCTGCTGATTGTTTAAAACATGCCCAACACGGGGTGGTGTTCACCAGGCACGCCCCCGTGTCCACCTTCTGTAAGTTTTCGTTACTGGAAATCTCACCACGGGGCCGTGCTCATCCAACACGGGGCCGTGCTCATCCAACACGGGGCCATGTCCAGATTCCCAGTAACACTAAAACCTTGTTTTTAACACCTTTTTACACATTCAATCAACCAAAAAACTTATTTTTTGGACACATTGAGGACAATGTGTAGTTTAAGTGTGGGGGGGGGGGATGCTAAAAGCTTAAATTTTGCAAGTCCTAATAACAAGCCTTAAACAAAACTCTATTAGAACCGCTAATCACCCCAAATTTTTTGGAAAACTTTTCATTTTTTTTACTTGTCTTGGTTTAATTTGGGAATAACAAGTTCTAAAAAGTTTATATTTTTACAAATTTACAACCGATAGCGTCGTGATAAAAAGAACCAACATAAGAAAATTATGAAAGGGCATGACAAATCAAGTTAAAATTTGATTATATATACTTGATCACATTATAAACTCATTCCCACAAAAAGTGAGTTTTGTGTCATTTTTGTTTCACACGCTGCGTAGGGATCTATACGCAGCGTATATAAAGCTCAATTTTTGTATTTTTTGTGTATTCCTTTGTTTATTTATAAAAAAAGAAAATTAATTGTGCGTATTTTGGGGTATTTCCTTGTTTAACACTCGTATAGGCCTATATGTGTGGTTTAGGTCCTGTATAGGCCTATATGCATATACAAAGACCTATAGGACACCTATACGAGACTTATACTACCCTATACGAAATGATACTATACTATACGATACGATATAACACCCGTATAGGCCTATAGGTGTGGTTTAGGTCCCGTATAGGCCTATATGCATATACAAAGACCTATAGGAAACCTATGCGAGACTTATACTACACTATACAATACGATATGATACTATACGATACGATATAACACCCGTACAGGCCTATAGGTGCAATACGATATGATACTATACGATACTATAGGATACCATACAACACTCGTGTAAGCCTATAGATGTAGTATAGGTCCCTTACAGGCCTATATGTGTGGTTTAGGTCCCGTATAGGCCTATAGATGCAATACAATACGATACTATAGGATACCATACAACACTCGTATAAGCCTATAGATGTAGTATAGGTCCCTTACAGGCCTATATGTGTGGTTTAGGTCCCGTATAGGCCTATAGGTGTGGTTTAGGTCCCGTATAGGTCTATAGGTGTGGTTTAGGTCCCGTATAAGCCTATAGGCATATACAAGACCTATAGGAAACCTATACGAGACTTATACTACACTATACGATACGATACGATACTATATTATACGATATGATATAACACCCGTATAGGCCTATAGGTGTGGTTTAGGTCTCATATAGGCCTATACGCATATAGAAGACCTACAAGGAACCTATACGAGACTTATACTATACACTATATGATATGATAAGATGCAATACGATACGATACTGTAGGATACCATACAACACCCGTATAAGCCTATAGATGTAGTATTTAAAAATAATTAACGGTATGATATTTAAACGTTTATAGCATTCAAACCGCACTAGACATGGTATAAGAATTTAATTTAAACGATAACAATATAATATATTCGAACCGTATATACGTTTTCCAAAACAATTTAACGGTATATAATATTATTGGTATAATATTAATGGTTATATATTTTAAGGGATTTAACGTTGGAACCGGGTGAGAATTTATACCACAAATACATCAAAATAGCAAAAAAAATATGATGGGTTATATACGCTGAGTATAGCTCTATACGCAGCGTATATAAACCCTTGTTTTCTGTGCAATGATTGCTAATAAGGCTCTGAAATCCATGGTTTATATACGATGAGTATAGTTCTATACGCAGCGTATAGAGCTAACCCTATACGCTGCGTATAGGTCTATACGCAGCGTAGGTAAACCCTAAGTGTACAGATAGCCAACCAAGGTGTGCAGATAGTTTGACCCTTTTTTTTTACACCATTATTTTTCATTTTTTTGACCTACCCAAAATCCCCTAGTTAACCCCTTTCAACCTAAACTTTTTCGTTTCTAAACCCACAAAACAAACACCCTTTACCCACCAAAACCTTTTTCATTTTTAACCCTTTATTTTAGTAAAAAGCTCGGTTTTCATGTGACATTTCTTATCAAAAAACAAAAAAACAAAAAAAAAATTGAAGCATAGCAATAAACAAACAAGTTCCTCAAAGAAACTTTGTTTGAAAATGCTTCATTTGAATAAAAGTCACAAAAACAAAAAGTTTTACAACGACCGACGCTTTTTACGCTTTTCGCCCTTTTTACTAACCACTAACCCAGAAAACCACCTACCTTTAACCCAAACCTAACCCTTCCCCAAAGTCCTCTTGATATTTACAAAGGTTTATAGATACAAAGGTGGAGAATTGATTGCTTGGCAAGCATATGGTAAAAGTAAGTTCCATGCCGGTCTCGAGTGTTTCACAACAATACATCTTCGACCGAGTGTTGAGTGATCTCCCGTGAGGTATGTGAACTTTTATATAAATGGAATTTTAAAAAGGCATGTTATGCCCAAATAAGTAATTTCTTTTGTGAAATGTTCTAAATAAATCATAACGAATAAGATTGTAAATAACATAATAAATAAAGCCTAATAAAGATCTTGGATTCCCGACACTCAAGTCAAGCCCAAAAACTTCTCTTCTACCCATTCCATTTGGGAGTGTAAGCCACATTATAAAGAGTTTTGCTTGAGAACAAGCAAAGATTCAAGTGTGGGGGTATTTGATGTGTGTAAAATGCAACATATAAAGTACATCAAATGAGGCATAAAACTAACCCTTTTTAGTACTAATATTGGAAAAAGTGTGCTTTTGTCTTCCTTTTGTATTTTCAGGACTAAATGAGCGTAACTGAACAAAAGAATCAAATATGCAGCAAAATCTAACATAAATACAAGGAAAGGAATAAACGTGGCATGCCCGACCGCTCGACAACATCTTCCCAAGCAAAAACAAAACAAAAGGAGGCTGAACACGCCCCGTGCCCAGCGGACACGGGGGCGTGGTCAGACACTGGCAGAAAAGAAAAACTCGTAGAAGCTTCTATTCCCAGCATGGGGGCGTGCCCAGCTCAACACGGGCTGTGGTCAACGCTAAGATTTGCAAAATCTTGCAAATCTTGATAGTACAGATTCCTTCTACACACGGGGCCGTGCCCAGTTAACACGGGGGCGTGTGGAGTATAACGAAGACAATTGCAATTAATGAAGAAAGAGAAAGAGGATGGACATGGGGCCGTGTCCAATGAACACGGGGCCGTGTCCGAGCTCCTGCACAGGCTATAAATAGGGTTTCTTGGCTCACTTGCAAATCATCCCTTGGCAAACCACCTCTCTACCACTTCACCCACACTCCACCACCATCACAACACCCACATCCACCACCATCATCCATCATCCATCTAGAGTGTGTGTAGTAGTCTCGAGATCCAAGATTGATAGTAAGAGTTCTTGACAATCAAAGGCCATGTTGGCCTAAGTCTCTTACATCACTTGGTGAAGACAAGCATTTAATGTAATACTTTTGATTTTTAATCTTTTCGCACTTTTTATTTGGTTTTGTATTAATTACTTTAATAACTAGTTTCTTATGTTGAAGGTGAAACTTCCTTATCATTTGTCTGTGGTGTCTAGGCGTTATTTTACTGTCTATATAAAATAAAAGATTTACACTATTCATATCTCTACGGTCTATATAGAGATATGTTGGCTAACTGGTCGGGGGTTAAGGGAATGGTTTGGTAAGGTTCTTGCCTTGTTCAATGTATACATCCTGCAAGGACCTGGGTCAAGCTTACTAGGACATCCTTCAATACCCACTGGTATTCGATGGCGGGGGTGCGAATGACTTGATCCCCTCATATGTAAACTACTACCAATACATTAACCCGGCTATTTGGGATTGTATCCCTGCTGACTCAAACCACTTAGCCGAGGGTAACGTCACCTTCAAAAGAGGGGCCTACCACATTACGCATTAATAACTTAATTAATTATCTTTCAATATTCCAACCCTTTAGAATTGTATCATTGCTGACTCAAACTACTGGGTTGAGGGTAACATCACCTTCAAAAGAGTTGCCTACTACTATAACTAAGATAATCTCTTAAAAAGTATAAAAGTGCGGAAATCATCAAATGTTACACTAAAAACGAGTCGGATCCAAGTGATTCATCTTGTCTATCTGTTTTTATTTTATTTTTACTTTCAGCATTTTTAGTATTTTTTTTCATATTTAAAACCTTTTTCTAAATTTTTGATTTGATTAGACGTTGAGGATAAACCGCAACTAAAAGCTTTTGTGTCCTTGGACGAACTCGACATCTTACCAACGCTATACTACGCTCACGATGGGTACACTTGCCCATATGTGTGTTTAGTGTTAGTAGCATATCGTCTTTTATAAATTTGAAACTTGACTAAAGGGTTAAAAAGTGCTTAAAATATAAAAAAATATATCGCACTACACGCAAATCAATTCATAAATAGCATCTCTTTCTCTTTGGGTTGGTCTATTCGCACACGGCATTAGTCTTTTTGCACACTCGAAGCGCCCCGCTTTGGCCATAGCGGGGCGCTTTGGCCAAAGTCAACAGACAAGGACTGACAATCAGTCCTTGTCTGTTGACTTTGGCCAAAGCGCCCCGCTATGGCCAAAGCGGGGCGCTTCGAGTGTGCAAAAAGACAAAAAGTGTTGGCTGTAATTTGTGTTGTTTTTTTTTTGAAATAGGTGGGATGTGGGTTAGTTTGGTAGTGTTTTTTGGAGAAAAAAATTGTATTTGAGTTTTATAATACGTTGTTTTATAATTACGTTTT
Source organism: Helianthus tuberosus (assembly GCA_030545235.1). NCBI lineage: Eukaryota > Viridiplantae > Streptophyta > Magnoliopsida > Asterales > Asteraceae > Helianthus > Helianthus tuberosus. The sequence goes on from CM060406.1 coordinate 33,019,647, forward strand.
TTTACGTCATTATTTTTATAGAACGTATATAATATAAGTGCGTCTTTATAAACTGTTAACCTAGTTTATTTTGTTAAATTAAACGAACACGTTAAATAAATTGTACAGAAAGCCATAAGAATTAAACGTAAACAATCCAAAACCAACGTGATGTAAATATATATCAGTTTGTACATACAAAACAAAAAGGTACAACTGACTACATAATACATAACAAAACACTATACAAACAAACTAAGGTACTAATCCTCGTGCGGTGGGGACGGTGGGAGGGGAAGTGGAGGCAACCCAGCGACCTCTCGTAGAGAAACGAGCGTCTCGATGATCCAGTCCTGGCGTGCGGCCTGGCGTCTCAGGCGCCGGTCAAAGTCCCGAGCCACCTCACGCGCTACCGGAGGCAGGTCAGCGTAAACGTGTTGCGGGTACTGTGGCGGCTCCGGAGCTGGCTGAACTGGTGGTACCAGGATCTCCTCGATATGCTCCTCCTGAGCCGGATCCTCTAATACAGGCTCAAGCTGAGCCTGAGCCTCAGCCTCAGCCTGAGGCTGGCCCGGGAACTCATCGAGTCCCAGAGCCTGTAGCTGAGCCTGCCGAGCGGCCGCCTGCTCAGCAGGAGGGGCCAACACTCCAGGCCTCAACTCAATAACAACCGGGATGACCTCCGGCACCGGCTCCGGCTGCCAAATCTGGCCGTCCATGCCCCTAAACCTCAGACCAACATCAAAGCGACGGGTGATCTGCATGCTAGAAACTGACGCGCGGCCCAACCTGGTAGACGGGACCGGATCGGACAGCAGCGGATCTCCCTCGAGCACGATCCCGAGCGAGCGTGCGATGGCGGTGATGAATGAGCCAGTGTGCACCCACCCGCGGAGCTGCCGGTGGTATGCGGTGGCAAAGTAATCTGCCAGGCAGGCTGCTAGATTGCAGGGCTGGCCCCGCAGTAGGCAGTATAGAAAGAAAAGGTCACTGAGGTTGACCTTCTCCCTGCTGGCACCCCGCGGCACGATAGTTGCCGCGATAACATGCTGCAAGTATCGGAACAAGGGGTCTCTAATGGAGGTGGCCTTTTGCCAGGATCTCCCAAAGGGTCTAGTGGAAATGGACCTCCAGAAACTGATAAGCGTCTGCCTGTCCATCATCGTAACCGCCTGCGTATATAAATCAGTATCAAGCTCGGCCTCTGTGTACAAACCTGTATAAACAAATAATATTAAATAAACAAATGATATTAAATAAACAAATAACATTAAATAAACAAATAACATTAAATAAATAAATAATAATAATAATAAACAAATAATATTAAATAAACAAATAACATTAAATAAACAAATGATATTAAATATAAAATAATAAATAATATTATTTAAACAAACCTGTATGCACAACAAACTGCCGCACACTCATCTGAAACTCCTGACCGGCGAGACGGAATGTAACCTCGTGGACTGGAAAATCCGGGTCCTCGACGTAATCCGCCGGATGCGGCGCGTATGTAAACGTGGAAAGAAACTCCCACGTAACCTCAGGGTACGAGTCCTCCATCGCTAACTCAAATAGGCGCGACCAGGGAGTATCTAGTCCAACTATCGCACGCGCCCGCGCGGCCTCTCCCAAATCCTCCAGCAGGCCCCAATCTATCCCTACATGCTCCCCAATGGGGATGGCGCGCAACCTCGCGCATCTCCTCCTCGCCTGTGACGCCGCCGGAAACTGCAGGTACGGACATGCCGGCTGCTCTCCCTCATCTCCCACCACTCCCTCATCCTCCATATGATCAATCTCCTCATCGGAGGAATTCATCTCTGCACGTTGAAATAAAAAAATAATATTAAATATAAATAAATAATATTAAATATAATAATAAATAAATTATATTATTTAAACAATTTAAATAATAAACAAATAATATTAAATATAATTTAAATAAAAAACAAACAATATTAAACAAATAATATTAAACAATTAATATTAAACAAATAATATTAAAAAAAAATAAACATGAACCAAAGCGCCGCGCTTTGGCCTCGGCGCGGCGCTTTGGTTCTTCGTTATGAAGAACAGCGCCCAGCAACATGATCACAACCCCCCAAATCAAAATCAAAATCAAATACTTTTAACACAAAACAATAAACGAAGTTCGATCGTACCTAATAGCGGTTGAAATCCGGAAGCAAGACGATCTGCGAAGTAGTGTGTGTAATCGCACCTAAGGTGTGTGTTTTTGTTTGAGTGTGAAATGGGGGAGAAGTCTGCCCCGCTTTAGTTAAAGCGAGGGGTCAAAGCGCCCCGCTATGGCCAAAGCGGGGCGCTTCGGGGCAAAACGCAGCGTTATGACCTAAGCGGGGCGCTTCGGGGCTTTTTTTAAATTTTTAAAATTGTTTTTTATTCACAAACGCGTCGATAAATGTCTAAATTTTACGTTTTTTCCATTATACATCATTTTTTAAAATATATGGACTATACCGCAAGTTCCGGATCAAATCGGTTACGTGTGATGTCTTATTCCGTTATATCGTATCATTTTAGTTTGAAAGCACAAGTACTCCTGTGAGAGGTGTTATGTGTATCAGCCGCCTACCGCACATGAACATGACGTATTTTTTCATTAATTGTAGTATTAAGATGTATATGGTCATTTTGGGTCGTACAAGTGCGTATTGAATCTGATTGGGTCGTGTCGGTGACATTCGGTTTTTAACGTGATGTAACGCATATAATGAACAAACACAAACGTGATTATTATTAAACACATTTAACCTACATCGTGAACATGTGGGGTTACATTAAGGTCAGGGGCACGATACGTAAGCATCTCGTACGTGTTGATCTGATCCCTGTATAATGTATGCCAGGCTGCTGCGCGCTCTAATCTGTGTGCTGTCCAGAGTGGGTTTGGGGGAGGCATTGGATAACAACCTCCAAGCTCTGCATGTATGAAATGACCATGGTCGACGAACACAACCGCAACCACCATGTGAGGTTCCTCAGCTTCGTTTGGCCCGCCCAGCAGAGGGAAAATTGTACAGCTCCCACGCATGTCGAAGCTGTGAACAATCACACCGTATCGTTGGGCAATAAGAAACCCCGTATCAGGCATCGTCATGTAATTTTCGATATCTGCTCGTCCCACCCCCTTGAAATTGATCCGTCTAAGCAGCGCATCATAATGTCCTATGTTTTCCGGATCGAAAAACTGCCTCCAAAGCGATTCGTTCGTACGTAACTCCTTTATAAGTTGTTTCCGGATCGTCAAATATGAATTCTGTTTCACTCCTAACCCAACAGCCACCGATCGAAACCCACAATGACCATCTGGTTTCACGTCCTTTATTCTAACGATGTATGGATGGATCACTTCGGGAATCTGAGATGCGTAGTTGCGGATCACTATATCCGTCTTAGGACCGAGCTTGATCATCGGGAAATCAGGGTGCAGGTTGATCGGTTTGGTATTCTTTTGTCTTCTAGAATCTTCGAGTGATATGTACGAGCTGTGACGGGGAAGATCATCTGAGGCCTCGACCCAAGTTTCTTCCGACGGAATGTACGAGCTTTTTCTAGCGGCTTCAACCTTTCTTTCTTCCTGCGTTTTCAATGTTGGGCGACCACGAGTTTTCTTCAGAACAGCAGGAGGTTTTTTGTTATTGTTCCCTGGATTGAGGATTTGCTGAAACTTTTCAAAGAAGCTCCTTTTCACTTGAGGGGGTGTTGAATCGATCTTTTGTTTCAATTTTTCAAATTCCGCGTCTACATCGATATCCTCTATGTTTTTCTTTGCAGGCTTGAAGTTAAGCTTCTTCCAGAACACGTCTATGTGTGTGATCCGGAGTTGCTGACCTGTGGATGAAAACAAATTAGGTGGCAGAATCATAACGAGAAAGGTCAAAGATATTAATTACCTTTATTTTCCAACTTTTCCAAACGACAGGCACATGGCAAACCACAGCTGGTAAAAAGTTGGCAACCACAGCTTGCACCGTAGGCTCTCAACCCGTCTTCCTTACGTTGTAGTTCCCTACTCAAAAGCTCAATCGCATATATTGAAACCTTTCTGAGAATATATGCAAGCATGGGCTGCTTCTTGTGGTGCGTCATCACTTTTCGGAGGCTTGTTTCAAAGCTACTACTAATCTCGGTGTATTGTCTATCAACAACATGATCAACATACAGTACAAGTTTATCCAGTGTGTTGCGATGACTTGGAAAGTGACTTTTTAGTGTTGCATGCATGCCCTCAACCCTGTTGGTCGTAGTTTGGTGAAAGTTGATAGTTTTGTTAATCCAGCATGATACAAACTTTTCACGGTACGGATCCAACCAGGATTTCTTCATATAATCAAAAACCTCTAAAATTAAAAAAAACGTAAATAGTCAGTTTTTGTTATTATATAAAATTTGAACATAATTATGTAAGAAATACCTACGTTCACGGTCATCTTCTTTCAGCTGTGCTTCAAGGTTTTCCAAGTTATACCTGTATATTTCCTCGGTCGTAGAGTCGCACAATAACCAAAAACTACGTACGAATTCTTTCCAATCCTTGTCAGAGAATTTCTTCTTGCTGTTCTTATCAATCATTAGCACATGCGGGAAGGCACACCACATAGTGAATGAATGTTCGTGAACAAAGAAGACATCTTCAACTTCGTTTGATATCTCATTCGTGCGCATGTAATAAGTGTAATTTTTTTCGAGAAGAATGCTTTCAAGTTTTTGCATCGGAGACTTACCGACATTTTTTTCGGCGTTGATCTTCTGAACAGCGTTGTGTATATCTTTCGGAATAAGCTTTCTAGCCGGATTGTTTTTTGTCAGCGTTCGCCAGATACTTTGGTTGGGAATGTCTTGCTCTGCCAGCTCCTTAACCAGTTTTGTATCCTCCGAAGAAAGCCTTCTCGCATACGCGTGACCCTCTAAGTTTTCAATAGGAGTGTGGTTATGCTTCGCCTTCGTCACCTCGATCCTCCAAACACTTCCGGATGATTCCGAAAACCCGATCATCTCGAACGGGCAGCCTATTTTCTTGCTACCCGTTTTCCTCTGTGTAGCTATACTCTTATGCTCCCCACCAAAAGTACATTGAAACCAAATCTTGTAATTCTCTCCTCTTTTATTCGACCTCTTAGTCACAATGAGGTAACCGTTGTCTTTTGCCGTGTCTTGTACCCAACGCACCAACTCTTTACGTGACGAAAAGGTCTGCGTCGTATCAAACGAAAACGTAACCGGGTAACAGCCTTCCTCGTCAACAGACACATCCCCCGGCTCACCATCGTCACCGAGGTCCGAATATACTTGATGTTCAAAGTTGTGCTCGCCACCGTAACCGAAATTCGAATAACCTTGTAAGCTCTGTTGACAACCGTAACTGTCGTTTGGACCACACTCCTGCTGTACAAAGCTGTACTCGCCACCGTAACCGAAATTCGAATAACCTTGTTGTGCGTAAGGGTCCTCCACAGGGGTATTCAAATCCAGCGTCACCGTGTTATCACGATAATGAATGCCAGATACAACCTCTGCCTCCCTCAAGTTGGACGATACCGGTTTCTCATACGAGTCAGAAATAGCGGTCCCCTCGTAAGAATCAGGAACAACTGTCTCGTCAGAATATTGACCGAAAATATAGTTGTTTAACCACGACATCGTTTTTTCAAGAGATGTAACTAATACAGCAAAACCGCGCGTTATTTTGAAGAAACACAACGGATGGGGAATAAAGGCAATACAAACCTTTGATCTGAAATGAATGAAAATGTATGAGCCAGTGTCTGTGAATGAAGATGTATACCCAAAGTTTTCTATCAGAGGTTGCTTTTAAAAGGTGAAATGGGTGAAAGTTGGGGTCGAAGCGCCGCGCTATGGCCAAAGCGCGGCGCTTAGGGTTAACGACAAAACATCATAATCAGCTTTATGTCTGTCAAACAGTATCGAATGTTTCAAACGTCAATCGAAGCACGTTTTGTCGATCGAAGCGCCGCGCTTTGGCCATAGCGCGGCGCTTTGGGGTGTGAAAATAATTTTGGGCGTGTGCAGCTAGCATGACCCTTCTCTTTTGTTTGTAATCCTATAATAAGTTAAAATTACACTAAATTCAACATTAAACATGACCTGGTGTTCAACACCATAACAATTAGTCAGTTTTTCTGTCCTCTACTCAAAGTTCACTTCTTTTTAGACATCCTTAATTTAGTCAAGACAATTTTAAAAAGTTGCTAGTTTATGTTATCATTAGACATGATTTACCATTCAGTTTTGTGAAGATGAAGGCATTAGGGTGTCCGGGGCACCAAGCGGGGACCTCATCGGTGACCCAAGTCACCTTAGGGGAACACCGCCGCCATCCATTAGGTGAGTGAGTTAGGGGACCAATTTGGGGGAGGATGCACCGAAGAGAGGAGGAGAGAGAAGGTGGGCCACCCACTTTTCCAACCAATGAAAATTTTTCTTTTTTTTTTCTTTTTTTTCTTTTTGAATAAAAAAACAAGGGGAGTTAAGAGGGGAGTGCCGCCATCAAAATGGGGTGTTAGGGGAGTTTAAGAGGGGAGTTGACGTGGCACTAGCTGGTTGGTGGTGCGTAAGAGAGGGGACTCCCCTCTTAGGGGAGTGCCCCGGACACCCTTAGAGATGTGTTAAAATATTTGGAACCAAAAGTTTGATTTTATGATTGTCGATTTCGATTTTGATTTTGTAAGAATTTGAAATATTTTAATAATATTAATACAATTTCAAAAAGAAAAGGAGTGAACTTGTGATGTAGATGAGCAAATAGTTGACTTGTCTCTAAATATCCAAGTTCTTGATTTCCGAAAAGCACATGCATATCATTATACAAATTTGTGTACAATGGAAGAGATTTTTTTTCAATTCCAATATCGATTATTGCTTCTAAAACTTGTTTTAGTATTAATGGAAGAATTATTGATCAATATCGTAGTTCACTGAGACCAGAAATCGTTGAATCATTGATTTCCGAAAAGCACATGCATATCATTATCCAAATTTGTGTAGAATAACAAGAGATGTTTTTTCTGCTTCGGTTGGTGAACGAGTTGTCATTCAGGGCGGCCAGTGATTGTCGTGGACTCTTCACTTTCATTACATCGATGTGGATTCCAATATAAATTGTTGCTTTTGAAGCTTGTTTTAGTATTAGTGAAAGAATTAATGATCAATCTCGTAGCTCCTTTTTTTTTGAAAAGTAACTTTCATTCACAACCGCCGACCCAAACCGGGCCGACGAACCAACACAACTACAAGCTTACATATTTACAAAAGAGCACCAATCCTTCCATTCTACGTCTTTAAATTTAGATCTACTCGAAAACCAAAGAAATCCTAATGCTCTGACCTCACTCAAAATTTTCTCATTCCTAACCACCGCATTAGAGAATTTAACGTTATTCCTAGCTCGCCATATACTCCAACAAACAATTCTAACGATACCTTGAATCGCTTCCTTCTTTCTATCAGAGCCGATAATTTCATTGTTGTAGCTCTTAACGCCACAAATTGTTGTATCATAGATATGTAGTCAAAATTGGCTTTTTGGAGATTCCGGGAATGTTGGATTCCTTTTTTATATTCCATGTTATGGCCTTCGTTAAATTTAGTGTATTTTTTTTTACTTATTATTATTGAAGATGTTATTTCTCGATACAATGGGGGTCATGAAGATGAAATAGACTCCGAAGAATGAAAATGAGCACATGTTGATATTGGTTTAAAAGGAATTATCGAAGAATGTTTTTTTTTGTAGAAATTTATAATTTTTGTTGTTATATTCTATTCTAAGTATGGTTTTTTTTTTTTTTTGCCCATATGACTTGAAAATAATTTAAATGTTCGGGTGAAACAAGTTAGGTTTGGGTTAACACGTAAAAAATGAGTCATGTTCAGGTTCTTGTATCTAAGATATTTTTCATATTTGGGTTCGTGTAAGTTTTTCGGGTTCAGGTCGGGTTGAACCCGCCAACCTGTTAACCCGGCCCGTTTAGCACCCCTACTTTCATAGGCACCCAACACACCAAACACCTTAAGATCGATTTACATTTTATTCGACATGGTTTTGATTTGAACTCTTATTGTTCAAAAATCAATATGTTGCTAGTGCCCACTTGAAGGCCTCCTCAGTCGTCAGCAAGGAGTTTCCTTACTTATTTTGTCAATCTATGATCCAATCAGCAAATCGATAACGCCATTAATGAGCTTGCTTGGTAATGTTAGCATGTATAAAGTTTAACTTTGAGATATACTTGGGAATTTGACTTTGAAGTTTGTTGTATTTTGCTTCATCTTGTTTATTGTGGCTACTTAGGTCTAGTTTTACGTTTTTCCTATTTGAATACATGAAAAACAATATTAAGTACTTTTGCCTCATTATTTGATTTTCTTCACAGTTTAAATTTTCTTATTTAAAAAACATTATAATTTTTATAATTACACTTGAAATATTAAAAATTTATTAACTATTAGGGCTACTTTGACTCTTTCATTTATTACCAGCTTACGCATCTTGTGAACTCTTTTTATTTATTTAATTAATTTTTATTCATTGAAGTTACAAACTACAGAATGTGATCTGGTTAACGTAAAATGTTGGGAATTTGAAGTGAAGACCGTTTTAACACATTAACACCCTAAACTCAAGCTTATTAGTCTGTTAAAGAGTACTTTTAATATGTATTTAATAAATTGGGCGAGGTAGTGTACCTCGTGGATTGTTTTTTATAGTTGTCTATATATTTTCTTCCCCTATCACGCTATATCTCATATGTGATCAGGAATTGCGGCTATCACAATTCGATTTAGATTAGCATACAAGCAACTAATAACTTATATAACCAAGCAAAAATGATCATAAAGATTTATTTTTCTAATAAAATATCAGATTTTATGTCAAGATAACGTTTTCAGGTTAAATGATTGAATAAAGAGTAAATTACAGGTTTTGTCCTTTATGTTTACACAAAATTGCATGCGCTGTCATTTAGCGCAAAAGTTGACAAGATTTGTACTTAATGTTCCAAAATCTTGCACGTTATGTCCTTTATGCCAAACCTAGTTATATTTTTTGGTTAAATCTGGTCATGTGCATTGCACATGAAGGCATTCTTGTCATTTCACATTCCAGGGGCTATTTTGTAAAGAACTTTTATTTAGGGACTATTTTGTACAAAACTTAAAAATAAAAATTATGTAAACACTCTCTCTCTCTCCCTCTGTATATATCTGGAATTCAAGAACTCCACCCGCCACCATCACCACTCGCCTGAGATGTCGGAACCTTGCCGGAAAGTTGGAACGACCAATATACAGTCTGAGTCATCAGTATCTTTTAATAACAAGAACAATCAAGAACCAATTCCCAAGCTCCTTAAAACTAGCCGTCGTAATATTCTCCCTCGATACCGACAAGTGTATACAAACAAAATCCGGCATCTGACCCAAACACCACACTCGAAAATCCCGTCTCTATGACCTAAAAACATAAAAGGCTTACTCTTACTATTAACCTCACCCCTAACTTTCTTCAAACAAAACAATCTAACAATCAAATCCTTCGAACCAGCTAACAAACATATCGAATCAGGATTCCAATCAACACAAGTAATTTTATTATTACAATTAGCAAAAGTTCTCAACAATTCAAACGGAAAAAACTCCTTAAACCCTGGAGACCTCCAAATCTCGACTAACTTACCAACACCAACAACAATAAACTATCCGTTAGGGCGGAGGTTGATCAACTGGCAGCGGCCTTGTCGTCGACGACGATGAGGAAGACGTCGTCCGGTGAGGCGGCGATTCTGGAGATGTTGGATGAAGATTGGAATGGTAGGGTTAGGGTTTCGGATTTGAGGAGGTCGGTCGGATTTGAGGAAGACGCGGTCCGGTAAGGTTTCGGATTCTGGAGATGTTGGATGAAGATTAGAATGGTAGGGTTAGGGTTTCGGATTTGGAGATGTAGATGTAGAGAGTACAATTTTTTTTTAAATATATATATCATTTTCATTATATTACATAATAGTCCCTAGACATTAAACATTTACACAATAGTCCATGTAATGGTGAATAGACAAATATGACCTCATGTGCAATGCACATGACCAGATTTAACCAAAAAATCTAACTGAGTTTGGCCTAAAGGACATAACGTGCAAGATTTTGGAACATTAAGTAAACTTGTCAACTTTTCCGCTAAAAGGACAGCGTCTGTAATTTGGTGTAAACATAAAGGACAAAACTTGTAATTTACTCTTGAATAAATAAATATTAAATAGGTCGACAATGATACCTTATACTACCCTTAAGGTGATTTCAAAAAACTGGACCACAATGATACCTTATACTCCCCTCTTGTAAGTCATGTTACCTAACGTGTACAAAAGCTAGGCCCAAGCAGAACTCCTCGTCGTCGGTCCAAGTTGAAGACATTTTCGTAAGCTTTTGGTTTTGTGTTTTTTGGGTTCGTTTATGCGTTTTCGAGTTGGGTTATCAACCAATACATCCCACGACTATTTATACTCATTTGGGAGGTCTAGAACCGGTTGTAACGATAAAAAACTTGTAAAAAATGGCTATACAATCGTTACCCTCGGCTGGAATGGTTACCCGGGTAGGAACCGTTTTATTTTTTAAATACATACTACTGAGTGAGAACTACCGGGTACATTCCAGCAACTTTATTCATCATTCTCAACTATTGATTCTTACTTTCGCATTCTTAAGTTTCTTCCATCTAGCTCCTCTAATCTCGACAAAATATAAAAACCTAATTTTCATTAGCTGTGAACGAGAAATAAGAAACAAAACAAGAAGAAAAATGTCGATTACAAAAAAAGAATATTATTTTGAGCTGAAGTTATTAGTTGATAAATGGATACTACACGATTTATTCATTATATGGGCGAATATGAAGAAGTTTATAATGGATGGCACTTTGTAATTTGTATTAGGGGGAGGGGGTGGTCACTAGTGATAGATTTCTATCACTCCCAATATCCAATCAAATCATGCCATGTCATCACCCAATATTCTATCACTAGCGATAGAAATGTAGTGGGGGTGGTCATCACTAGTGATGGGATTCCAATGTACAAGTATTAATACACAATGTACAAGTCATACCCTATCACTCCTCAAGTTCAACGCGTTATATATATAACGAGTTATTCCTATCACTCGTTATGGAAGTGGAGGCGGCGGTGTTAGTGATAGGATAACTCGTTATGGGGAGTCCATAACGGACCACCCCCTCCCCCCCTTAGTATTGAAGTATTTGTTTAGGTTTATGGAAATTTTTCAAAAAAATGAAACTTAAATAGCTAACACTTACACATTTTAACAATTCAACATTTAAAATTAACCTTAAACATTTTATAACCTAAAATTAAACTTAAACAATTCAACACTAATTTTGGTTACGGGGGTTTGCTGATCTGGATGAGTCCCCTTCTTTTTTAGATTTTGGCCGAACAATATTTAAACATATGTTCTTTGAGAGTTGAGTTCGGCACGGCTTTGAAGAACTTCCCACAATACTTGCAACGAGTCATCTCGGTGTTGTTCGGCATAAGACATAAGTCTTAGTGGGACCAAACTTCTTGTTTCAAGTACCAAAACAACTTTTTCATTGTTTGCCATCGTTGGTGATACTTGAAAGTTGAGAGGTCTGAGCAGTTTTGCGTTTTAGAGAGCATTTGAGAGTTAAAAAATGGTGTAATCAAACCTAAACCTTCAATACCTATTTATACCCCACAGGATTGCTTCAATAAAAAATAAGAAAAAAATAGTTCTAACAAACAATGGCTATACCGTTAGAAACCGATTCTAACGATCAAAATCAATTAAAACCCCTGGTTGTATCCAGTTTTGGGGTACAACCCGTACCCGACCAGACCCTAACCGGCTATATAGGATACCCAGGGCCGGCCCTGGAGGTGGGCGGGGAGGACCACGGTTAGGGCCCGTGATTTCGTAGGGCATGTAATTTAAAAAAAAAATCCGATATTATATATGTAAAAAAAATTAATAGGATATAGCTAAACAAATACTAATATAACATAGGCCCACTTACAAAAAAAAAATCATATATGGTTTAGATTAGTTAGCCCATTGGGATTATGTTAGTGAGCCCAGTACCCAAATGATTTTAAAAACTAACAAAAAACAATTAGTCCATGTTGGGCGGCAACTAGTGCCCTGTGGATATTGAAACGTCGTATAGCAGGATAGTAGGAGACAGACCTGGTTTGACGAAGAACTCACAGAGTCTGCACGCACAGAAGCCACAGAGTCTGCACTCTTTTGTTCTTCGATTGTTCTTCGATTTCAGTCTTGCACGCAACCACGTGCCACCACGCATAGATTCTGTTCGACGAACTCAGTCTCACGATCACGGATCACGTATTCAGGTAAACATCAAATCATCAATCGTCAATCGGCCCTTGTTTAGTACTTAAGTTGTTATGTTTTGTTTTTGGTCGAATTCACTCATTCAGGCCCTTGTTTAGGCGATTAGTTATTGTCGAATTCATGCCATTTTTCTGTTGTCTTGAAGACTAAATTGTTGGTAATTTATACAAAAACAATTGTCAAATTCAGGCCCGTATTCTATTTTTTTTTCTTTTTTTTTTTGTCGAATTCAGGTATGATTAATTTGCTATAAAAAATGCAAGGAAGGCTTCACGAATCATTGATTAGCTATTAGCTTATTAGTTTTTACAGTATGTTACTCATTCGAATACTATATTTTGTATTTTGTTAATTGCATTATTTATCGAATGCTATATTTTTGTCAACGGTTCACGGTTGTATGAAAAACTAGTTTAAATTATTTATTGCGTTAAGGCCCGAGGGCACGTTTTTTCAAGCTTGAACATAGTACATGAATTCTCAGGGCCGGCTCTGAGGATACCGATTATACATGGATCTGGTTCCTGCCCAATACAGGCTTTGTGCAACTCTAGTGTTAAAACACTTGAATGCAATTATTAATCAAGACATGTAATTAGCCCATTTGATTTGATACAGGAGCTATATTTGGATAACTTAAAACCTAATTAGATTTGTGATTTTTATCGTGTTAGGATTGCAGACGCTAAATTATGGATGAAGGAGGCTTTTGATGAAGCGAAAGCCCAAGGCCCAAAAGGTAACTTTTGTTGGCTTGCTTGCTAGTAATTGTGCTTCCTTTTTATGTATACGGTATACCTACTTAGAAGTGTTCACGTCCTGAACAGTTTATACAGGCTTCTGGCTTAACTAGAGGTGCAAAATTCGGTTTAAAAAACTAACCGAACCGGTTTTTTCATCATTAAAAAATTAACCATTTATAAAAATAACCGGTTAGGTTAATAACTGTCAATGGAGGGATCGAGATCATGATTTATAACAACAAAAATTAAGCTTTTGATTTTGATTTCGATTGTTTGAAAATCACCTAATAATAATTTTAATAAACATACAAAGAGCTTTTAGAACAAATTATTAATTCATCATCTCCAACCCAAAGAAGGTTGTTTATTGATCAAACAGACAAACTCTCCAACCCAAAGAAAGAAGGTTGTTTATTATTCATCAAACATATTACAGAATACTGTTTATTCTTCAAAAAAACACAAGCGGAAAGCGAACATGCAACTCAAATCAACCTTATTTTCACTTAACGAGCAGCAGCAACAGCATAACCAGAACAATAATTATCTCCGTCCCACACATCACCCGGAATCCACTCGTTATAACCAAACGAAACCGCCCTCGTATTTGACCCGTATATCTCTACTCTCTCCGGCAACCACCCGTCATATCCACTTCTGTAAAGGTACGCGTAACATATTTCATGCGTACATGGTCCGTTGATCTCGAACGAATCCGCTGAGCATCGCTCAAACGTCCTCGTTGACGGATCGTCAATTCTCGGTGCGTAAACCTAATACATTATTAACATTAACGGTAAAAAAAAATCCATATCCATGTAATAACACTACTTTTTCTCTCTCATTTTCAATTAAATAATATTTTTTATACTAAGTTAATTGCCAAAATCGTCCCTGAGGTTTGGGCAGGTTTGCTATTTTCGTCCAAAATGACACTTTTGTACCAAATTTCCCCCAACGTTTTAACTTTTTGCCATTTTCATCCAAACCACTAACTTAGTTTATTTTTTCTGTTAAGTTGAGAATATTTGGATGAAACTGGCAAATATAAAACCACAGGGACGATTTTGGCAATTTACTCACACTCTTTTAAATTTCTTTTATTTAATTAATTTTGTTACATATATAATAAAAATAAAGAATATACATGCAATTTTTATATGAAAAAAATAATAGCTTTGTCACATAATTTTTATAAATTTTCATCCAATCGCTAACTAAGTTAATTTTTTATTAAGGCGAAGGATGTTTATAAACTAAGACAAAAATTAATTTCTAATTTTTTATATAGATCGGTTTTATAAAAATAAAATCTACTTAAACCTTTAAATTTTATAAAACTAAAATGCTGGTGACCTTATTTAAAAAGGTCAAATAAAAAAATCTTATCATATGTACTAAGTTTGTAATTCATTTTCTACTATTTTAAATTCGCTCCTAAGGAAAAACAGAAGTCAGTGCCCCCCCCCCCCCCAATCAAACAACGTATCGTTATCAAACCTTAAAATTACCCACCAAATTGTAATTATAATGCTATGAACCAAAAGTTTCTTTACTCAAGCCACTTAGAATAAGTATTAGTTAGTTACTCTCATAATCTTAATTAAATAAATATTTTATTTCTACCAACATATTTCCTAGGTGCTCAACACATTTAAAAAATATGTAAAGTTTTACAATTTTATTTCTATCTCTACAACTGATAAATACTAAAAGTTGTAACTGGTCGTTATGTGTTGCACACCAATAACGTTTTCTCTTTATAAAACTGATTTATATAAAGAAGCTGTAAATTAATTTCTGTCTTAATTTATAAAATTTAAAACATCCTTCAACTTAACAGAAAAAATAAACTAAGTTAGCGATTTGGATGAAAATTTATAAAAAATATGTGACAACACTATTAATTTTTTTTCTAAAAACTCCATGTATATTCTTTTTTATTATATATGTAACAAAAATAATTAAATTAAAGATATTAAAAAGGGTTTGAGTAAATTGCCAAAATCGTCCCTTTCGTTTTATATTTGCCAGTTTTATCCAAATATACTCACCTTAACAGAAAAAATAAACTAAGTTAGTGGTTTGAATGAAAATAGCAAAAAGTTACAAACGTTGGGGGCAATTTGGTAAAAAGTGTCATTTTAGACAAAAATGGCAAACCTGCCCAAACCTCAGGGACGATTTTGGCAATTAACTCTTTTATACTTTTATTATTACATTTTCTTTCTCATCCACTCGTAACCACCTTTAAAAATATTAAAAAATTTATAAGGGTGAATAATTTTTCTAATATATTTAAATATGACACATATTATTCACCTTTATAAATTTTTAAATATTTAAAATTTTAAATATGAGAATATAACTGTTTGTCTTTAAATTTTAAAGACAAACAGTTATATTCTCATATATTTTCTCCCTCTTTCATACACAACCATTCTTTATAATATAACTAACACGCTCACATAAATATAATGAATCTATTGTGAATGCTTTTTATTAGTTGTCATCTTCTTCCTCAATTTATTTTTTATAAAGTTTAAAAGGATATAAATAAGACCTGATTGCCGTATGCATCTCCGAACGAGAGACTAATTTCATCTCGCGTGTATTGAACCGAAGAACAGCTCGTTACTATTCGTACCGTGAACAAACAACTTCCTTGGTTCTGTGAATTTACAATGAGGTTAGTGAAATTCTGAGTTCATAAACGAATGGATTTTCTTGATTGTGATCGTTTGTTAAGAAAATCAATACGTTCGTGTTCTTTTATGTCCGTTCAATAATATCATAAACAAACGGCTACGGTTAAGCTCATGTTCGTTTCTAATAAACAAACGAACACAAATGAAAATAAGCGAATAAACACAAACTAAAAGTGAATATCTGTATTAAAATTTAAAAATACTATTATTCGTACATCCAAATGGTGGTATTTAAAATTGAGCTTAACGTTTTTAGTATGAAAATCAAATTGATTTTAAATCAATAATAATTAATAATTTGCATGAACATTTAAACAAACAAACATAATGATGGGATATAAATAAACGTAAACACACAGTTAAAGATAAACAAAAAGTTGTGTTTATGTTCGTTCATTGAATAATATAAACTGACTTTCCATTAAAGCGGTTCTGTAAATGTTTGGTTTGTTTACATGACTACTAGATGTACACATTCAGGGACGTAGTTTAAGAGGGGCCAAAAAAAAACCCGAATTTTTCGCTCAGTAGTGTTATATATGTAGTTTTCGTATAGAAATTTTTGGGTATATACGTTTTCGACTCCCCGGTTCTATAGAAATTTTTGGGTCTATACGTTTTCGACCCCGTCTTCATTGTCAAGCTTCGCCACTGTACACATTTTAGGAAAATCAATAGAGAACCTAGAGACCGATGATAGATCATATACACACAAGGTGAATACGAACCTGATGATTAGTAGCGTTGACCTTAAAACCAGGATTAGGTAGGGCCTGAGACGTTGTTGAGATCAAGGCACATAGCACAACGAAACACACAGCTCTGATCATCATTTCCTCGAGTGAATTGCTGGCTGGAGTTGATGACAAGTGTGTTTGTGGAATCTAATACTTATCCACCGTGAACTAGCTACTTGACAAATTATTACGTACACTTGTAAGACCTCAAAACATTAGGTATTGACATGTGTTCAAAGGCTCCATTACCACTTTCGACAGGTAGAGGCATGCCTCTTGTATCCAGTTAATATTTTAAGTTAGTTATTTCACTCATTGCTCAAGTTATGAAAACATTGGGTTGTGGTTGTAAGGATTAGGATCAAATACAAAGGATCCTAATTGTAAGAAGTGTAAGAAGGATTTATAGAGTGACAAGTGTCCAATAACCTAAAAAACCCACTACACAAAAAAACTCACTAAAAAAAAAAAAAAAACTTAAACATCCACCACCACCAAACCCCCCCCCCCCCCACCCCCACATCACCCACCCAAAAAAAAAAAAAATAATAATTTTTTTTTTTTTTTTTTTTTTTTGCCGAGGGGGTGGGGGGTGGGGGTTTACGTTTTTGGGTGGTGGTGGGGGTGGGTGTTTAGTTTTTTTTATATTTTTTTTTAGTTTTTTGGGGGTGGGGGGGGGGGGTTAGGTTTTTTGGGGGTTTTTTTGGTGAGGTATAGTTTTTTTTTGGTTTTTTTTTTTGCGGGGGGGGGGGGGGGGGGGGGGTGGGGGGGTGGGGGGTTTAGGTTTTTGGGTGGGGGTGGGTGTTTAGGTTTTTGGTGGTGATGTAGTGGGTTTAGTTTTAGGTTATTAGACACTTATCACTCTATAAATCCTTCTTACACTTCTTACAATTAGAAGGCTTTGTAGAATAACTTGACCCGTGGTTTTAATATCATAATTGATTCGGTCTTGTGGCTCGTCAACTATTTAAAATTAAGTGACTCGTTCAAAACTTTAATCAGAGATAGTCTAACAAATAACTAGAGTTTGAAGTTCATATACTGAGTTTGACCGTGTGTTTGGGCTTAAAACAGCATATAATTCTTACAATTATAATAAATATTTCTTATTTAATAAAATAAATAAATAGTTACATCACAAATCTATAATATCTATAAAATGAGCTTAGAAGCTGACATCACTTTGCTTATGTGTCATCTTCTTAGATATGCCACATTGGATGTCACATAGACTCCGCTGATGTCATAACGCTGATGTCATAAATCCGAATTTTATTTAATCTAAAAGTATATACAAATCAGTTTTTTAAATTATTCAAATATAGATTTGGCTCCATTTTCAAAATTTGGAAACCCTCTCTCTCTCTCTCAAATACAAGCTGACTTTATTTTCAAAAATTCAAGCTCTAATTTCAAACCTGCATATCTCTCTCTCTCTCTCAAATCTTCAACAAACGTACATCATTCTTCCTCACTCTATCAACAACAACAACAACACTTGTATCAGTTCCTCTTCATCCAAATCCACAATTCGTTTCAGATATCCAAACCCTAACCGTCGGCGTTCAGCTATCTCTTCTTCAGATGATGCAGCTGCTTCCGGTTCCGTTTCCTCCGGTGATAACGCCACCAGGTCTGTTTAGTGTTTATGTATCAACGATTGTTTTGGTTTTAGAATTTATCTGTTGTTTATGTTTAGAATTTATCTCGTAGAGGCTCTATTGTTGATTTGATGTCTGTTTTTTAGATCAATAAAGTTGAGTAATCTTGCTCTGAGTAATGATTAATTTAGAAGGTGAATGGGGTGATATGTTTACGAACAAAAATAGGGGATATTTAGGTACATGTTGATACACTAAGTAGATTGAAACCAGATTATGACATAATCATGTAGAAAGCTCATCCAAACCAGTTAATTTTATGACATAATAACCATTACTTTGTGTTTGAACTATTCTCTATTTTTGTAGTGGCGGGATCATTTAGTTGGATCACTTAGGGAAATGAAAGCTGGTGATTTGCTGAAGAAATCTCACTTTAATCAGTGTTGAATTCAGACCACAGACAGATCTGTTGAAACGAGGGTTTTGTTTTCTGTCATAAAAATCTGCCTTGATGTCTTTGCTTAATTATGGTTTTGTTTAGTATCTACCTGTTTGGCTACACTATATATTAAGGTGAAAATTAAAGATTTTAGGGTTCTGAAGTTATTTTTATTGAAATCTTGATGAATGAATTATATGTATTGAAATGTTGGGATTAAACTGTAGAAGAATCTGAAATGAGGGTTGTCTTTCTTTAATTAGATCCGTGGGTTTCAAATGTTAATGATGTTTTATTAATACTATCTTGGATTCTTTTGCAGAACGTTTGGTTGGATAAAGGCACAGGAAAAACTTGTGTGTTAATATCTTCCAATGGGTTAGTAATAACCGGTATCGATGATCGTAGATACTGGAACTGGATCTCTACCGAGGAATCTAGGTGAAATTTTGCATCTTTAGAGATATTTTTAATTGAATATATTATGTTTGTGATATTTTTGTATTTGTGGTTCATGCATACCTTGAAAAAAATATATATTGTGGCCTAAAATCACAAGAAATGATTACGATAAATGACAAACGAATTGGATTTTTCATTATTGTTATCTAGATTCTGTTCGGTATGCATGTGTTCAGCAGATTTGGTGGTTTGAAGTCGACGGTGAGGTGGAGTTTCCTTTTCCATGTGGGACCTACACCCTCTACTTCCGCCTGCAGCTCGGGCGGTCAGGCAGGCGAGTCTGCAACTCAGAGCATGTCCATGGCTGGGATATAAAGCCCGTGAAGTTCCAGCTCTCAATTTCAGATAGTCAAAAGGCGACGAGTCAATGTTATTTGTCGTCCGATTCTAGAACAACGGAGTCAATGATGAAGACGACAGCGATGCTGAACTTGACAGCAAGGTATCACCTCCAAACTCACCACTTATCGTCTTTTCTTTGCCCTATTGTCCACTGTCCTCATTGTTGTTATTTTTAGGTTGTTGCGTAAACAAAAGTTGCTTTTACGGTACTTACACAAACAAGTATGACCCGTTATATTCAGTTTTTATTTGAAATTATTGACATTCTACATACGGAACAGTTGGCATAGAGAATGACAAAAGACAGCTCTTATTTATACAGTTGGAAAGAATATTTAGTTTTGACCCAAATGGTTGGTAATTGTAGAACTTCTGCGGGAGAACAAGAGAATGATAGATAAATCTATTAGAGAAATAGAAAGAGAGAGGCAAGGTTTGCAGACGCAAGAAAAGAAACTAATCGTAGAAATCAAGAAAATTGCCAAACAAGGTCAAATGGTAAGCTTATTTCTTTCATTACTTGCTCATAAATTTGCAATATTGAGTTTTGTTTTTTCGGTTTATTCCTCCCTAATTTCAGGACCCACTTCATTGATTCGTCTAAAATTAGCTGCTCGTATTATTTATTTCACATATATTTCCCAGGGAGCTGTTAAGGTGATGGCGAAGGACCTTATCAGAACACGACACCAGATTGAGAAGTTTTACAAGCTCAAATCCCAAACTGCAGGGTGCATCACTTCGAATTCAGGTACAGTTATAGGAAAGACAAATTATATATTATAAAAAGGGAGTGTGTGGACGGCTGGACGCTTTGTTTTTAAAAATCGCGCTTAAGCGCAAAGAGCTGTGCCTTGTGTAAGAATTTCTTATTATGTATTATATGAAATAAGCATATAATTGTTTAGGTGTATCTGATGTAGTGAAGAGGTGTATGATGTGCTTTATTCAGATCCTTTATTTCATTGTACTCTTGCATTTTACTAAATTCATGATACTCAATTAATGGATAGGATTGGAATTAAGTTTCTTTCATTTTTTCTTTCTTTTTTTTTTGTTGGTCTTAATCCCTGTCCTAAAATTTTACTAACCAGACTAACCGAATTATAACTTTAACCTAAATGCGATTCGACAGTTTCATTGGCTGTTTCAAGTACCTGAGATGAAATATTTATGTTATTCTAGACAAATTAACATCTTTACTATCTATAAAAGGAGCTTAGAAGCTGACCTCACTTTGATTACGTGTCATGATATTAGGTATGCCACATAGGATTCGATGACATCATAAATCCGACCTTTCTCCATGACATCATAATTCAGATTTCATCTTAAAGGTATGAACCATCACATTCAAAACATTAAATATTATTAATCTTGTCTTTGTTGATTTTGACCATATTTGCCCTTTGAATCTAGCGATGGAGGTAGAAGACAGCTGTGTCATTACTCATGTTCAAGATAAGCTCTTTCGTGTTCATGTGAGCAAGAAGAGAGGAAGACACAAAGGAGGTGTGAAACATAGTTCAGATGATACAGGTTCAGGTATCAAATCCGTATCATGTGAACTGTGTTTGACACATCCTTTGTGTCTTTCTCTCTTCTTGCTCACATGAACACGAAAGAGGTTATCTTGAACATAGGGTTATCTATTAAGGGAGCTTAGATAATGACATAGAATTGGCTACGTGTCAACTTCTCAGGTATGCTATGTAGTCCTCGCTGATGTCATAATTACGAAACGGTATCCTTTAGTGTTGTTTTCGCTAAAGTTTGAAACGGTATTGTTTAGTGTTACTCTACCTTCAAGGAAAGTCCAAGGAGCAGGTATAATTTTAAATTTTGCCTTCAAATTCTTTCTAACAAAACAATAGAAATGTTGTTGATTATTTGATTTTTTTTTTCATTTTTTGTAGCTATGACAAGGTTTAAACCTATTGAATGGCTTGAAAGTGTAGTTAGGCCATTGGAGATACCAAAACAACCATCAAACTTTTTGATAGGTCAAAGCTTCATGTTTCCAACAACTAATGGTTGTTCTATCGTAAAGACTTCTGGTATGTATCTTAAGCATAAACTTTATATTGTCATTCATGGTGTAAAACAATTTGATTAGAGTAGAAATTCAACATTGCTATGTTGTAACTTAGTTTCAGTTTGAATCTGTTTGTGTGTTTCCGAGGGCTTTTTTAAGCAAGGCGCATAGTATAAACTCTAACTTTTGGGTGTTGTAGACTGTTTTAGGTTGATTTCTAGGATTATTTAGGTTGAAGGTAGCCTTCATTAGGGCTTTTATTGTCATCTTTTTGCTGTAAATTAGGACGAAAATCATCTTAAATGACTACACGGTTGTTTTCCTCATTTTACCTCAACATGGTTTCATAAAATTACTTTCTTGCCTGTTATACGTCTTTTTCTAATCTCAGGGCTATAAAATTATTTTCGTGTTCACCTTCGTTTGTTATCAAAATATGTTGTTAAATAACCGAACATATATTAAAAAATATAAACTTGAGTTTATAAGACTAGCATATTGAGTGCTGCTGCCACCAATGGACCTTTCGACTTTAGCCCTAGAATATATACAACATAGCAAACAATCTTGTATAAATTAACTGTCATGTAAGTACTTAATCTTGTATAATGTGCACATCATGGTCAGATACAGGACAAGGCAGAATTGTTCTTTGAATTGTGTTCATCAAGTTTTTTATTAAATGCCTAATTAAGTTTTGATTCAGCAGGAGAGCTGGGAACGACCGGAAGTTGTGGTGGCTGTGTGACCGAGGTATAATCGATTTGAAGTTTGTAGAAGTAATTTTATACATCAGCTTGAAAAGGTACTTAACTTTCGTTGAATTGAAGTTTTTCATAGATCTTAACTATTGATATGATCACCATCAAATGTAACTAACAAAGAATCAATAAAATGCTAATAAAACATTAGAATCAATTGATCAAACAACTACACTTGAGTCTGTAAGAGTACCATATTGAGTGTTGTTGTCCCTAATGTAGCTTTTGACTTTAGCCCTAGAATATCTACAAGTACCAAATAATCTTAATTTAATTAAAATTAAGGAAAAAGTTACCCGTGTTTGTTGAAACTGTTTCGCTTCCAAAATTGTTAAAGTCAGCACATAAATGAACATTAAACAGATCATCCATGGTACCAAACAACAATGTTAAGAAAAAAAATTTAGATGAAATATTTTCTAATTTATCGAAAATGGAACACCGTCTCTTTATCTTCAAACTCATGAAAAGATGTAAAACTAAACTATGATAAAAAAAAATAATACTTATAAAATATGAAGTATTAAGAAAGTAGCAATTACATATAAAAAAGAAAACTAATGAGAGACATCTAACTCTAATTGCAAGAATCAAGGAACTTTAACTTCAACTCCATGGAGCACTGAACCTCTCGGTGTATCTCATTGATCTTTCTCATGAACTCCAGATCTCTTTCTCCACATTCTATATTACTCGCAACACACAGGTCACGAACGGAAGTAGTCGGCATTGCCCTCAAGTCCCTCGAAACTTGGTCTCTTGTCAGCAGACCAAGTTCCAGTCCGTTAAAACACCTCTTCAACTCTTGAAGAGTAGATCTATCAGCCAAAACTTGGTCTTCGATTTGTTTAATAAAGCGTTGCTTGAAATCATCAGATTTTGCAGAAGTATATGACTCCATTCTAATATATTTATAAGAACAAAGGCAAAACAATAATAGTTGCACTTTTGTTTCACTGAATGAATCTGTTTTGATGAAAAAAAAAAGTTATTGGCAATGCTATTATATACTATATGTAACAGGCCAAAGGTCAGCTTTAAAGGCAAACATTAAATTAACATTTATACTTAAAAACCATGTACATTTAATGATTTAAGAGTAAAAAACGTGTATATGGGAATTGCCTGTTCAGTTATCCTATTAAGCATTTTAATGCAAAACCTTTGAAAAATGAGTTTTCATGGGAAAACAAGTAAAATTAAATATGTAGAAAACCAAGGAACAAAATTGAAACCTTCAAAAAAAGGTTATCATAATTAGGAGATGTCTCTTCATTTTCTCTATCAAAGATTTTAAACACTATAAAACATCATTATTATTTTACTTGAAAACATCAACACTTCAGTTTAAAAAAAAAAAAACATTCATCCTAAAACAAATTGTCCAAAAACACTTACATTCTTCCTAAATGGCAAGGAAAACCTTCTACCACTGGTCCGATACCACTGATCTTAAAATCGAATTTTCAACCTGGTCACTCCAAGAACAAAGAAACGCTGAAGAACTCAACCAAAAAGTTGCTATTGTTAGTGATAAATATTATAAGCAAACCTGGAGTAGCATTGCACTGCTAGATGAAGTTGCCTCTTCTACTCCAACAGAGTTTAAACAAAAAGCAGAAGAGTTTATTACAAATTTGCTGAAACAGGATCAGAAGACCTGTGATATGCTAGCTGATCTACAAATTAAAACAAAAAACGAAATTGCATGGAAGAAGGCGAGAGAACGAGATATTCTATTAAGTGTTAATTGTAATGTTTAATTTTTATTATTTTTCTAAATCATAATTTTGTAATACTATGGTTTATTATTGAATATTCAAAGTTTCACTGCTTTCATAATTTTGCAATTTTAGTTTTACCAGTTTCTTTTATCCAAGATTGCTACTGGTTGGTTAAAATTTTGGGTTTATGACGTGTTGTTTCGTTAAAATTTTAGTTTTACCAGTTTCTTTTACCAGTTTCTATGACGTGTTGTTTCGTTAGAATTTTCTGTTTGTTTTGTTAAAAATATTTCTACTTTCGATGACAGTGAAGCTGGGGCAAAGATCACATTAAGTTTGTCCCTGAAGTCTAATTTATTTCTGCCAATGAGTAAAAAAGATGACAAGGAACGGTTTAGTCACATGGTATTGGTTAGTAATCTTGAACCGCTTATAAAAAATAATGAAGTAGAGACTGGAGTTAATGTTAAAGAACAGTGAAGTGTCTTGTGAGTTTTACATGAAGACTAAATTTTCAAATCTTTTATATGATTTGTATATGTTCTTGCATAGAGATTCGCTTAAAGTAGTTTATTAATATATGTTTTTCAAAAACCACACTTGGGATTTCTTACTTTGAGGTTTTATAATACTCTATTTACCGATCTGATTTACTTCCTTTATCTCTAAGACACTTCAAACTATATTAAAGAATTTGATGATTAATTGTTGGTTAGGATTTATGTTCCTAGGTTTATGTTTGGAATATGTTATTGGATTTGCAGACAAGAATGCTCATTTTTGGATATTGGTTAACTTTAAGAACCATTTTTTGTGTTTGACAAGAATGCTCAATTACATGCTTAAAATTTTTAAGCTACTGATTGTATCATCGACATTATAAACTTGAGTTGACTTTCATAAGATAAAGTTCCTGTTGTAGGCTTACTTCAAGTTATTGTTGAAGGGGAACCGATGGTCCGAGCATTAAATACCATTGAGTATCCTCTGTTATGGTTGCTTCAATATCAACTGAGACCTACACAGTAATTGGAGTACAAGCATTCTAAGTTTGTTAATCTGATTGTTGAAGGGGAACCGATGGTCCGACCATTAGGTCGCTTTAGTTTTATTTGTGGGTGATTTTGTAAATGAATATTGAAATAAGTAACCCTATAATCTGAAAACAAGATTTGTAATGTGTACAGAATGTGCAAGGCGTTACTGCCAGTAAATGAAGAACATTTGACTGATGAAGCCATATGGGAGTCACTTCCTGTAAGTCACACTGCTTTTGTTATCACATTCAATTATTACATTTAATGTGCTAAAGAAGAAAATAGTAAAAAATAGAATAAAACAATTGTGTAGTTTTCTTGTGTTGGAAACTTAGTTTAAAAAAGCGCGCTTTAAGCTCGCTTAAAGCGTTAACCGTTTGGCAAAACGTTTTATTTGCTCTGAAGCGTCAAAACACGTGAAGCGTTTTGAGGCGACGCCTCGGCCCAATCAGGTGCAAAAAACAACGCTTCAGCATAGGGTTTTAGGTTTTAACGTTGTTTCAACATTAAAAAAACGAACAGGGCGTGCAAAAAACGAACAAGGTCTTTATTAAAGGGTATAAGTGACATTTGATCAAGTTGAAAAACCTTGAGCTTAACTTGGTGCATTTGTTCTCAGGTAAAGCATGATCACACAGTCATGACTAATGACCTTTCAGCAAAGAAAAACATCAAATCCAAAAACATAGTTTAACATAGTTTATTATTATTATAAACATAGTTTAACATTAGGAATTGATTGGAGTATTAAGTGTATTATTTTGAACTTTTTGAACGAAATTTTATTCATTCATATGCTAAAAACTTAGACTTTATTTGATGATGATGTTGATGCAGATGTGTTTTTACATTCAACTGGACTTAAAAATCAAGTGCATAAAAATGGTCATTGTGGAATGGATTTGATATTGCTTGGTGCTTATTTGGACAAAAAAAATCAACGTATTTAAACATGTAAATTTACACAAGGCTTATTTATGATAGTCTCTGGTAACTTGAGTTCGTATTAACGATTAGATACTTCCTATTGAGTTTACTCTATAGGTAATGGTGTAGTAAAAGGAGATTTAATTATAATTGAAAAACTAACATAAGGACTTTGTTATAAAAGTGCAGCGAACCAGACCACATTGTCATGCGTCCTACGGTTTCTGGAGCAAATCCTTGTGTTTAGGCAGCAGCGATTTGGGTTGTTTGTGGCTGCGTGGGTGGTGCCTCGATGCTGTAAACAGTGGTCAAATAACATTGGATAGTAGGGGTAACGAGTACCATAACAAAACAAGAAAAGGAATACCAACAACATGCAATTAGGTACAGTTTTGGGACTAGTAATGGTGTCTAAACAACCGTTATAAGCGATGGTTGCGGCTGCCAAAACAGTTCAGAAAGAGGAAGCCATGCTTAAATGATTCAGGGTCGGTTTTCGGGTTGAATCATAGTTTACAAATTGTGAGTTCGTAAGGTATTTTTACGGTATGTTAAAGGTTATTTCTATTCCATGTTTTGTATGTAGAGTCTAATTTGATATGTAATAGAAAAAAATATGCAAGTTTATAAACATGGAAGTGAAAACACCATGATCAATATTTCTCTTTTGTATGTGTTCGACTTCTTGACTTATTATTTAAGAGTTTGTTTTGATTTGTCAAATTTTGAAATTTTATACTTTATCAGAATTTTGGTTATTTTCTTCTTATTAGTGATACTGATGCTTATGGCCACACCTTATATCCCAGTTAGACATGAAAAAAAATAGAAACTCAGTTTAAGAAATATAATTGTTCTGTTTTTCTTAGAATGCGAGTGTCTTTAAAAACGTAAAAGATAAAAGATGATGCATTAACTAAAGCAAAGGTTCCTTAAAATCAGCTTTGCGTTTGTTGCTCGATATGCAATCATGGTATCTATACTAAAGCAAAGGTTCCTTAAAAGTACTTTGGCAGGGCATTCCAAGTGGTTTTAGGCGATCGACGACATAGTGGGCAATAAAATGACATTGCCTTTGCATACATGTCTATATACAAGTATATGGCATGTTGTTCGGGTTACTTAGACACAAATGGTTAGAAAACATGAAGAAATGATTAATAATCTGATTTTTAGATACAAATGGTTAGAAAACATTTAGAAATGATTAATAATCGGATTTGTAGACAACATATTATCAATTACTTAGATTATTTCTATATCAAACCTGAACAAATAATTTTTTTGAGAAAAATTAAAGCTTAAATTGTATATTAAATCTAATAAATGCAATTTAATAATCAAATCTTTTTTAAATAAATGCAATCTAATAATTATGTGTATACTATATATAACAAATTATTAAAGCCTAAATTGTATATTAAATGTAAAGTTTTAATAC